>CM061747.1:135426213-135993081 GCA_030979885.1 Lolium multiflorum | reverse complement strand
GTGTAATATATATATGACATAAGAAGACTGCATGCTTTGGTTTTTCATTTTTATTTTTGAAATTTTAAGCCCATCTGATTCTTTGTCAAATCATAAGTTTGACCAAGATTTAAACATGTTTAAAACATGAAAATGAAAAGGTAAGCCTCCATCCTTCTTAGTCACTCAAATGAAGCTTTTGGAGGGTTTTTAGTCCATGTTTGAAATCCAACTTCTCTTCGTGCTTGACTTGATAAGACGAGTTTTGGGTTAGGGGTAGATACATGATTTTTCGGGTTTGAATATGTCTGAACTTGTTTATCAACTTAAATGCTAACTATATGACATCAGAATAGGCATAAAAAATTAAAAAATTTAAAAATATAAAACCAAAATTTAATTGGGAGGAAAGGGTACATGAATTACAATTAAAAAAAACAAGGTAACTTAAATACTTGGATGCCCCAAGATGTGTGGAAGCCCAAAACAATGGCAAAACATATCATGTGCGCATGCTGCATCCAATTCAAGTAGAACACATAGTAGGCACCGATAGTTTGACCTAAATTTGAAATCAAAGAGAAGGTGGTTAGAAAAAATCAAAATTGGCAAAGCAAAGCATGAAATCAAAAAATTGTGATGCACTCTAGCTATGAAAATTATCAAACAATGCAAACCAAAATGATTTTTTTAGAGGAATACTAGTTCAACTTATTTAATTTTTTATTTGTAGGCGTTGTTCGAACCTCGTAGTTGGATTTTTTTCAACTTGATCTGTAGTACTTGGGCAAAAACCTAGTTTAACCTATTTAATAATAGATTCGTATCGATTCTTTTACTTTTTTTATTATTACTATGCAGCACATGTGTATTTGCCGTCGAGTGAAACTCGGAGGAGAGGAATCACTCGGAAGGAGAAGAAGGGAGAGCAGTCACGGGGCCCCTCTTATTGATGGTGTATATTCTTTTTCTGGTGATGTTGACTGTTGTGCAGGGTTTGTCAGTGCGCAGGAGGTGGGACGTGCGAGCGAGCGAGCGAGTCGAGCGAGGCCGAGAATGAGATAGATTTGTTTTTTTTGTGTGAGAGGGACAACCGAAGGATCCAGAAGGACCCACGGACTTCCAATACGCATCCTGATGCGTCTTCTCTTGACAAAGAAGATGGCTGGGAGTTGGCGTACCTATTGCACGTGACATGTTCACTCAAGTGTGGGACCACACGCGTGGGCACCACACGTAAGTGACAGACCTGTTGGTGTAAAAACTGGGTTGATTATTATAGTGCATTAGAACAAAGTTTCCTATGGATTCAAGGGTAGGAAATCAAAGTTAACTCATTTACATGACATTATTTTTTCCATGAAGCAAAGTTAACACTATCAATTGGTACATTTTGGAGTGACTAAGAAGGATCAATGCTTACTTATTCGTTTAATTTCACGTGTTAAACTTGTCTAAATCTTGTTCAAACCTAGGATTTGACCAAGATTCAAATGGGCGAAAAAATAAATAAAAAACAGAAAAATGAAAAACCAAATCACATAGTAAGCATTCAAGTTGATAAACAAGGTCTAGACATATTCAAACCAGACAAATCATTTATCTATACCCCTAACCCCTAAACTCTGTCTTATATGAAGTCAAGCATGTGAAAAGAAGTGGTTAGGGTTAGGGGGTATATACATGATTTTTATTGTTTAAATATATATATACTTTGTTGATCAACATGAATGTAATTACTATATGACATAAGAAGTTTATGTGCTTTGGTGTTTCATTTTTTGATTTTTTTTTTTTTTTGAATTTTTATGCCCATTTGAATCTTGTTCAATCCTAGGTTTGACAAAGATTTAAACAAGTTTGAAACATGAAAATGAAAAAGTAAGCTTGGATCCTTCTTAGTCACTCCAAAATGAAGCTTTTGGGTGGGTTTTTGAAATTTCCATGTTTGAAACCCAAAACCACTTCTTCTCTTCATGCTTGACTTCATAAGACAACGTTTAGGGTTAGGGGTAGATACATGATTTTTCTGGTTTGAATATGTCTAGACTTCGTTGATCAACTTGAATGCTTAGTATATTACATAAGAAGACTATGTGGTTTGGTTTTTGATTTTCTTGATTTTGTTTGATTTTTTTTTTTTGAATCTTGGTCAAATCCTAGGTTTGACCAAGATTTAAACAAGTTTAAAACATGAAAATGAAAAAGTAAGCATGGATCCTTCTTAGTCATGACAATGAGTTAACTTGGCTTTACTATACCCTTGATGAATCCATAGGAAACTTTTTGTACTAATGCAGTATGATATTTCTGGTTTGAATATGTCTAGACCTTGTTTATCAACTTAATTTGAAAGACATACAAGTATAGCACACATAGTGCATACATTTTCACACATACTGCACAACTAACACTATAGTTTGAGGCCATTTGGATGAGGTCGAAAAAATTCTTGGATTAGAAGCGTGTTGTTCGTTTTCAAGTAGTTGGATTTTTGAACCCTTGATCTTTAGAACTGGGCAAAACCCAAGTTTAACCATGCAGATTCAAATGGCCCAAAAAATTCAGAAAAAAAAATCAAAAGAATGAAAAACCAAAGCACCTATATAGCATTCTTATGTCACATGTATAGTCAATTCAGTTGATAAACAAGGTCTAGACATATATATTCAAACCAGAAAAATCATGTATATATCTACACCTAAAAACTCTAATTAAACTATGTCTTATGAAGTCAATCATGAAGAGAAGTGGTTTTGGGTTTCAAATATGGAAATTTCAGAACCTCCCAAAAGCTTCATTTTGAAGTGACTAAGAAAGAAGGATCCAGGCTTATCTTTTCATTTCATGTTTTAAACTTGTTTAAATCCTGGTCAAACCTAGGATTTGACCAAGATTTATGGGCATAAAATTCAAAAAAAATCAGAAAAATAAAAAACCAAAGCACATAAGCATATTCAAGTTGATAAACAAGGTTGGACATATTCAAACCATACAAATCATGTATCTACCCCTAACCCTAAACTCTGTCTTATGAAGTCAAGCATGAAGAGAAGTGGTTGAGGTTTCAAACATGGAAATATCAAAACCTCCCAAAAACTTCATTTTAGAGTGATTGAGAAGGTTACATGCTTCCTTTTCATTTTCATGTTTTAAACTTGTTTAAATCTTGGTCAAACCTAGAAGATTTGACAAGATTCAAATGGGCATCAAAATTCAAAAAAATCAGAAAAGTGAAAAACCAAAGCAATAGTTTTCTTATGTCATATAGTAAGCATTAAAGTTGATAAACAAGGTCTAGACATAATCAAACCAGACAAATCATGTATCTATACCCCTAACCCTAAACTCTGTCTTATGAAGTCAAGCATGTGAAGAGAAGTGGTTTTGGGTTTCAAACATGGAAATTTCAAAAAACCTCCCAAAAGCTTCATTTTGGATTGACTAAGGAGGATCCAGGCTTACTTTTTCATTTTCATGTTTTAAACTTGTTTAAATCTAGGTTGGTCAAACCTAGGATTTGACATGATTCAAATGGGCATCAAAATTAAAAAAAAACAGAAAAAGGAAAAACCAAAGCAATAGTTTTCTTATATATGTCATATAGTAAGCATTAAAGTTGATAAACAAGGTCTAGATATATCGAAACCAGACAAATCATGTATCTACCCGCCTGTCGATCTTATGAAGCTAGTCTACTAGCATGAAGGACTCGTTTTCGGTTTCAAACATAGAAATTACAAGACATCCCAAAAGCTTCTCCATTTAGAGTGACTACGAAGGATACGACTTCCCTTTTCATTTTCATGTTTTAAACTTGTTTTAAATCTTAGTCAACCTAGGATTTGACCAAAGATTCAAATGGGCCTAAAAATGCATAAAAATTCAAAAAGAATGAAAAACCAAAACACATAGCATTCTTATGTCATATGTATAGGTCAGCATTCAAGTTGATAAACAAGGGTATAGACATATTCAAACCAAAAAATCATGTATATATCTACCCCTAACCCTAAAGTCTGTCTTATGATATGAAGTCGATCATGAAGAGAAGTGGTTTGGGTTTCAAACATGGAAATTTCAAAGAACATCCCAAAAGCTTCATTTTAGAGTGACTAGAAAAGATCCAGCACTTACTCGTTTTCCACGTGTTAAACTTGTCTAAATCTTGGTGAAACCTAGGATTTGACCAGATATGATTCAAATGCGCAGAAAATTAAAAAAATCAGAAAAATTAAAAGCCAAAGTACATAGTCTTCTTATGTCATATAGTAAGCATATTCAAGTTGATAAACAAGGTTTGGACATATTCAAACCATACAAATCATGTATCTATACCCCCTAACCCTAAACTTTTTCTTATGAAGTCAAGCATGAAGAGAAGTGGTTTTGGGTTTCAAAGATGGAAATTTCAAAAACCTCCAAAAACTTCATTTTAGAGTGACTGAGAAGTTAGCATTAAAGTTGATAAACAAGGTTTAGACATATTCAAACCAGAAAAATCATGTATCTACCCCTAACCCTAAACTCGGTCTTATGAAGTCTAGCATGAAGAGAATCGTTTTGAGTTTCAAACGTTTAAGCCAAAAGCCCCATTTCAAATATTTCAAACTTATTCAAAGTTGGTTCAAATTTGAAAGACATACAAGTTATAGCACACATAGTGCATACATTTTCACACATCTTGCACTAGATGCTAACCCTATAGTTTGAGGCCACTTGGATGAGGTAAAAAGTTCTTGGATTAGAATCGTGTTATTCGAACCCCGTAGTTGGATTTTTGAACTGGATCTGTAGTACAGGGCAAAACCCTAGTTTAACCTATTTAATTATAGATTCGTATGTCGATTTTCTACCTTTTTATTATTACTATCCAGCACATGTGTTTGCCCGTCGAGTGAAACTCGGAGGAAGAGGGATCACTCGGAAGGAGAGAAAAAGGCAGAGCATTATGGTGTCTCCCCTTTTTCGGGTGATGATGATGATGTTGACTGTTGTACAGGGTTTGTCAGTGAGCAGGAGGTGCGAGCGAGCGAGCGAGTCGACCGAGGCCGAGCTGAGATAGATTTGTTTTTTGTGCAGGAAGGGACAACGGAAGGATCCAGAAGGACCACAGACTTTCAATACGCATCCTGATGCGTCTTCTCTTGACAAAGAAGATGGCTGGGAGTTGGCGTACCTATTGCACGTGACTTGTGCTCACTGAAGTGTGGGACCTCACGCGTGGGCACCACACGTAAGTGACGGACCTGTTGGTGTAAAAACCTCGGTTGATTATAATAGTGCATTAGAACAAAGTTTCCTATGGATTCAAGAGTAGGAAATCCAAGTTAACTCATTTACATGACATTATTTTTCCATGAAGCAAAGTTAACACTATCAATTGGTACATTTTGGAGTGACTAAGAAGGATCCAATGCTTACTTATTCGTTTAATTTCACGTGTTAAACTTGTCTAAATCTTGTTCAAACCTAGGATTTGACCAAGATTCAAATGAAAAAAAAAAAAATAAATAAAAAACAGAAAAATGAAAAACCAAATCACATAGTCTTCTTATGTCATATAGCCAGCATTCAAGTTGATAAACAAGGTCGAACATATTCAAACCGGACAAATCATGTCATACCCCTAACCCCTAAACTTCTGTCTTATGAAGTCAAGCATGTGAAGAGAAGTGGTTTTGGGTTTTGCAGGCATTTCAAACAAAGAAATTTCAAAAACCTCCCAAAAGCTTCATTTTAGAGTGACTAAGAAGATACTCTTCCCTTTACATTTTCATGTTTTAAACTTGTTTTAAATTATCTTGGTCAAAACTAGGATTTGACGAAGAAATGGGTATGAGCTAAGAATTCAAAAAAAATCAGAAAAATGAAAAACCAAATCACATAGTCTTCTTATGTCATATCGTAAGCAATCAAGTTGATAAACAAGGTCTAGATATATCCAAACCAGGCAAATCATGACCCTCATTTCGATCTTATGAAGTCTAGCATGAAGGGAAGTCGTTTTGGGTTTCAAACATTGAAATTTAAAGAACATCCCAAAAGCTTCATTTTAGAGTGACTAAGAAGGATACAGACTTCCCTTTTCATTTTCATGTTTTAAATTTGTTTAAATCTTGGTCAAACCAAGGATTTGACCAAGATTCAAATAGCCCTAAAAATTCAGAAAAAAATGAAAAGAATGAAAAACCAAAGCACATAAGCATATTTATGTATATGTAGTAAGCATTCAAGTTGATATACAAGGTCTAGACATATATGTTCAAACCTAGGATTTGACTAAGATTCAAATGGGCATAACAAATTCAAAACAAAAACCAAACACATAGTCTTCGATGTCATATAGCAAGCATTCAAGTTGATAAACAAGGTCTAGACATATTCAAACAGAAAAATCCGGTATCTACCCCTAACCCTAAATATGTCTTATGAAGTCAATCACGAAGAGAAGTGGTTTGGGTTTCAAACATAGAAATTTCAAAAACCCTCCCAAAAGCTTCATTTTTGGGTGAATAGAAAGGATCCGGAGCTTACTTTTTTCATTTCATGTTTTATACTTGTTTTAATCTTGGTCAAACCTAGGATTTGACCAGGATTCAAATGGGCATAACAAATTCAAAAAAATAAAAACCAAACACATAGTCTTCTGATGTCATATAGCAAGCATTCAAGTTGATAAACAAACTTGTTTAAATCATGGTCAAACCTAGGATTTGACCAAGATTCAAATGGGCATAATTTAAAAAAATGTAAAATCAAGGCACATAGTCTTCTTATGTCATATAGTAAGCATTCAATTAAGTTGATAAACAAGCTCTAGACATATTAAAACCAGAAAAATCATGATGTATCTACCCCCTATATATCCCTAAACCCTAACTTATGAAGTCAAGCATGAAGAGAAGTGGTTTTTGGTTTAAATCATGGAAATTTCAAAAACCCTCCCAAGAGCTTCATTTTGGAGTGACTAATTAAGAAGCATACATGCTTACCTTTTCATATTCATGTTTTAAACTTGTTCAAATCTAGGTCAACAAACCTAGGATTTGACGAAGAATCAAATGGGTATAAAAATTTTAAAAACAAGCTCTAGATAAGCTCAAGTTGAAAAACAAGTTCTAGACATATTCCAACCAGAAAAATCATGTATGTACCCCCTATATATATATCCCTAAACCCTGACTTATGAAGTCAAGCATGAAGAGAAGTGGTTTTTGGTTTCAATCATGGAAATTTCAAAAACCCTCCCAAGAGCTTCATTTTGGAGTGGCTAAGAAGGATAGATGCTTAATTTTTCATATTTATGTTTTAAACTAGTTTAAATCATGGTCAAACCTAGGATTTGACCAAGATTCAAATGGGCATAAAAATTCAAAATAAATGAAAATAAATGAAAAACCAAGGCACGTAGTCTTCTTATGTCATATAGTAAGCATTCAATTAAGTTGATAAACAAGGTCTAGACATATTCAAACCAGAAACATCATGTATCTAGCTACCCTAGCCCTAAACTCTGTCTTATGAAGTCAAGCATGCATGAAGAGAAGTCGTGGTTTTTGGTTTCAAACATTGAAATTTTAAAAACCCTACCAAGATCTACATTTTGGAGTGACTAAGAAGGATATATGCTTAATTTTTCATATTCATGTTTTATTAAACTTGTTTAAATCATGGTCAAACCTAGGATTTGACCAAGATTCAAATGGGCATAAAAATTCAGAAAAAACAAAAATGGAAAATCAAGGCACATAGTCTTCTTATGTCACATTAGTAAGCATTCAATTAAGTTGATAAACAAGGTATAGATATATTCAAACCAGGAAAATCATGTATCTACCCCCTAACACAAACTCTATCTCATGAAGTCAAGCATGAAGATATGTGGTTTTGGGTTTAGCATGGAAATTTCAAAACCCTCCCAAGGCTTCATTTTGGAGTGACTAAGAAGGATATATGCTATTTTCATATTCATGTTTTCAACTTGTTTAAATCACATGGTCAAACTTAGGATTTGACCAAGATTCAAATAGACATAAAAATTAAAACAATAAAATGAAAAACCAATACACATAGCTTCTTATGTCATATATATATATAGTAAGCATTCAATTAAGTTGATAACAAGGTCTAGACATATTCAAACGAGAAAAATCATGTATCAAGCTACCCCTAACCCCAAACTTTGTCTTATGAAGTCAAGCATGAAGAGAAGTACGTGGTTTTTTGGTTTCAAACATGGAAATTTCAAAAACCCTCTCAAGAGCTTTTTTTTGGGGTGACTAAGAAGGATAGATGCTTATTTTTTTTTTTTTTTTTTTTTTTCATATTCATGTTTTAAACTTCTTTAAAGTCATGGTCAAACCTAGGATTTGACCAAGATTCAAATGGGCATAATTTAAAAAAATGTAAAATCAAGGCACATAGTCTTCTTATGTCATATAGTAAGCATTCAATTAAGTTGATAAACAAAGGTCTAGACATATCAAACCAGAAAAATCATGTATCTACCCCTATATATCCCCAAACTCTGTCTTATGAAGTCAAGCATGAAGAGAAGTGGTTTTTGGTTTCAAGCATGGAAATTTCAAAAACCTCCCTGACTTCATTTTAGAGTGACTAAGAAGGATACAGAGCTTGCCTTTTCATTTTCATCTTTTAAACTTGTTTAAATTATCTTGATCAAACCTAGGATTTGACTAGGAATTCAAATGGGCAAACATATGATAAGTGATGCAAATATCATTTCTAAGTGTGGGCAACCAGAATATGTGGTTTTGGTTTCAAACATATTCAAACGAGAGAAAATGTATCTACACCTAACACTAAACTCTGTCTCATGAAGTCAAGCGCATGCATGAAGATATGTGGTTTTTCAGGTTTCAAACATGGAAATTCAAAAACCCTCCCAAGAGCCTTCATTTGAGAAGTGATTAATTAAAAAACATACATACATGCTTACTTTTTCATATTCATGTTTTAAACTTATTCAAATCTTGGTGAAACCTAGGATTTGACAAAGATTCAAATGGGTATAAAAATTTAAAAAAAAACAAAAAGGTCTTCTTATGTTATATAGTAGGCATTCAATTAAGTTGATAAACAAGTTCTAGACATATTCAAACAAGAAAAATCATGCATGTATCTACCCATAACCCTAAACTTTGTTTCATGAAGTCAAGCATGAAGATATGTGGTTTTTGGTTTCGAACATGGAAATTCAAAAACCCTCCCAAGAGCTTCATTTTGAAGTGACTAAGAAGCATACATGCTTACTTTTTCATATTCATGTTTTTAACTTATTCAAATCTTGGTGGAACCAAGGATTTGACAAAGATTCAAATGGGTATAAAAATTCAAAAAAAACAAGGTCTTCTCTTATGTTATATAGTAAGCATTCAATTAATTTGATAAACAAGGTCTACACATATTCAAACCAGGAAAATCATGTATCTACCACCTAACCCTAAACTCTGTCTTATGAAGTCAAGCATGCATGAAGAGAGAAGTGGTTTTTGGTTTCAAGCATGGAAATTTCCATGTTTGAAACCCAAAACCACTTCTCTTCATATGCTTGACTTCATATGACAGAGTTTAGCGTTAGGGGGTAGATACATGATTTTTTGGTTTGAATATGTCCAAACCTTGTTTATCAACTTGAATGTGTAATATATATATGACATAAGAAGACTGCATGCTTTGGTTTTTCATTTTTTGATTTTTTTGAAATTTTAAGCCCATTTGATTCTTTGTCAAATAATAGGTTTGACCAAGATTTAAACATGTTTAAAACATGAAAATGAAAAAGGTAAGCCTCCATCCTTCTTAGTCACTCCAAAATGAAGCTTTTTGGAGGGTTTTTGAAAATTCCATGTTTGAAACCCAAAACGACTTCTCTTCGTGCTTGACTTGATAAGACAGAGTTTTGGGTTAGGGGTAGATCGGTTTGAATATGTCTAGACCTTGTTTATCAACTTAAATGCTAACTATATGACATCAGAATGGGCATAAAAATTTTAAAAATTTAAAAATGTAAAACCAAAATTTAATTGGGAGGAAAGGGTACATGAATTACAATTAAAAAACAAGGTAACTTAAATACTTGGATGCCCCAAGATGTGTGGAAGCCCAAAACAATGGCAAAACATATCATGTGCGCATGCTGCATCCAATTCAAGTAGAACACATAGTAGGCACCGATAGTTTGACCTAAATTTGAAATCAAAGAGAAGGTGGTTAGAAAAAATCAAAATTGGCAAAGCAAAGCATGAAATCAAAAAATTGTGATGCACTCTAGCTATGAAAAGTATCAAACAATGCAAACCAAAATGATTTTTTAGAGGAATACTAGTTCAACTTATTTAATTTTTTATTTGTAGGCCAAAATCAAACCCCGTAGTTGGATTTTTTTTTCAACTTGATCTGTAGTACTGGGGAAAACCCTAGTTTATAACCTATTTAATAATAGATTCGTAGTTGATTCTTTTACTTTTTTATTACTATGCAGCACATGTGTGTTTGCCGATCGAGTGAAACTCGGAGGAAGAGGAATCACTCGGAAGGAGAGAAGAAGGGAGAGCAGTCACGGGGCCCCTCTTATTGATGGTGTATATTCTTTTTCTGGTGATGTTGACTGTTGTGCAGGGTTTGTCGGTGCTGGCGAGGAGGTGCGAGCGGCGGCCAGTCAGCAGTAGGGAATGAAAGAGATTTGTTTTTTTTGTGAGAGGAACAACCGAAGGATCCAACACAGACTTCCAATACGCATCTGATGCGTCTTCTCTTGACAAAGATGATGGGAGTTGGCGTACCTATTGCAAGTGACTTGTGCTCACTCAAGTGTGGGACCACACGCAGCGTGGGCACCACACGTAAGTGGCAGACTGTTGGTGTAAAAACTCGGTTGATTATTATAGTGCATTAGAACAAAGTTTCCTATGGATTCAAGGTTAGGAAATCCAAGTTAACTCATTTACATGACATTATTTTTTCCATGAAGCAAAGTTAACACTATCAATTGGTACATTTTGGAGTGACTAAGAAGGATCAATGCTTACTTATTCGTTTAATTTCATGTGTTAAACTTGTCTAAATCTTGTTCAAACCTAGGATTTGACCAAGATTCAAATGGGCAGAAAAATAAATAAAAAACAGAAAAATGAAAAACCAAATCACATAAGTAAGCATTCAAGTTGATAAACAAGGTCTGAACATATTCAAACCAGACAAATCATGTATCTACTACCCCTAACCCCTAAACTCTGTCTTATGAAGTCAAGCATGTGAAGAGAAGTGGTTTTGGGTTTGAAAAGGTATATATACATGATTTTTATTGTTTAAATATATATATACTTTGTTGATCAACATGAATGCTTAATTACTATATGACATAAGAAGTTTATGTGCTTTGGTGTTTCATTTTTTTGATTTCTTTTTTGAATTTTATGCCCATTTGAATCTTGGTCAAATCCTAGGTTTGACAAAGATTTAAACAAGTTTGAAACATGAAAATGAAAAGGTAAGCTTGGATCCTTCTTAGTCACTCCAAAATGAAGCTTTTGGGTGGGTTTTTGAAATTTCCATGTTTGAAACCCAAAACCACTTCTTCTCTTCATGCTTGACTTCATAAGACAACGTTTAGGGTTAGGGGGTAGATACATGATTTTTCTGGTTTGAATATGTCTAGACTTCGTTGATCAACTTGAATGCTTAGTATATTACATAAGAAGACTATGTGGTTTGGTTTTTGATTTTCTTGATTTTGTTTGATTTTTATGACCATTTGAATCTTGGTCAAATCCTAGGTTTGACCAAGATTTTAAACAAGTTTAAAACATGAAAATGAAAAAGTAAGCATGGATCCTTCTTAGTCATGACAATGAGTTAACTTGGCTTTACTACCCTTGATGAATCCATAGGAAACTTTTTGTACTAATGCAGTATAATATTCTGGTTTGAATATGTCTAGACCTTGTTTATCAACTTAATTTGAAAGACATACAAGTTATAGCACACATAGTGCATACATTTTCACACATACCGCACTAGATGCTAACCCTATAGTTTGAGGCCATTTGGATGAGGTCGAAAAAATTCTTGGATTAGAATCGTGTTGTTCGAACCCGTAGTTGGATTTTTTGAACCCTTGATCTTTAGAACTGGGCAAAACCCAAGTTTAACCATGCAAGATTCAAATGGCCCTAAAAATTCAGAAAAAATCAAAAGAATGAAAAACCAAAGCACATATATAGCATTCTTATGTCATATGTATAGTAAGCATTCAAGTTGATAAACAAGGTCTAGACATATATATTCAAACCAGAAAAAATCATGTATATATCTACCCTAACACTCTAATTAAACTATGTCTTATGAAGTCAATCATGAAGAGAAGTGGTTTTGGGTTTCAAATATGGAAATTTCAAGAACCTCCCAAAAGCTTCATTTTAGAGTGACTAAGAAGGATCCAGGCTTATCTTTTCATTTCATGTTTTAAACTTGTTTAAATCCTAGTCAAACCTAGGATTTGACCAAGATTTATGGGCATAAAATTCAAAAAATCAGAAAAATAAAAAACCAAAGCACATAAGCATATTCAAGTTGATAAACAAGGTTTGGACATATTCAAACCATACAAATCATGTATCTACCCCTAACCCTAAACTCTATCTTATGAAGTCAAGCATGTTTGGGTTTCAAACATGGAAATTTCAAAAACCTCCCAAAAACTTCAATTTAGAGTGACTGAGAAGGTTACATGCTTCCCTTTTCATTTTCATGTTTTAAACTTGTTTAAATCTTGGTCAAACCTAGAATTTGACAAGATTCAAATGGGCATCAAAATTCAAAAAATCAGAAAAAGAAAAACCAAAAGCAATAGTTTTCTTATGTCATATAGTAAGCATTAAAGTTGATAAACAAGGTCTAGACATATTCAACCAGACAAATCATGTATCTACCCTAACCCCTAAACTCTGTCTTATGAAATCAAGCATGTGAAGAGAAGTGGTTTTGGGTTTCAAAACATGGAAATTTCAAAAACCTCCCAAAAGCTTCATTTTAGAGTGACTAAGAAGGATACATGCTTCCCTTTTCATTTTCATGTTTTAAACTTGTTTAAATTATCTTGGTCAAACCTAGGATTTGACATGATTCAAATGGGCATCAAAATTAAAAAAAACAGAAAAAGGAAAAACCAAATAGTTTTCTTATATATGTCATATAGTAAGCATTAAAGTTGATAAACAAGGTCTAGATATATCCAAACCAGACAAATCATGTATCTACCCCATGTCGATCTTATGAAGTCTAGCATGAGCATGAAGGGAACTCGTTTTCGGTTTCAAACATAGAAATTACAAGAACATCCCAAAAGCTTCTCCATTTTAGAGTGACTACGAAGGATACTGACTTCCCTTTTCATTTTCATGTTTTAAACTTGTTTAAATCTTGGTCAAACCAAGGATTTGACCAAGATTCAAATGGACCTAAAAATTTAGAAAAAATTCAAAAAGAGAATGAAAAACCAAAGCACATAGCATTCTTATGTCATATGTATAGTAAGCATTCAAGTTGATAAACAAGGTCTAGACATATTCAAACCAAAAAATCATGTATATATCTACCCCTAACCCTAAACTGATCTGTAGATCTTATGGAAGTCAATCATGAAGAGAAGTGGTTTTGGGTTTCAAACATGGAAATTTCAAGAACATCCCAAAAGCTTCATTTAAGAGTGACTAAGAAGGATCCATGCTTACTTACTCATTTTCACGTGTTAAACTTGTCTAAATCTTGGTGAAACCTAGGATTTGACCAAGATATGATTCAAATGCGCGGAAAATTAAAAAAATCAGAAAAATTAAAAACCAAAGTACATAGTCTTCTTATGTCATATAGTAAGCATATTCAAGTTAATAAACAAGGTTTGGACATATTCAAACCATACAAATCATGTATCTATACCCCCTAACCCTAAACTTTTTCTTATGAAGTCAAGCATGAAGAGAAGTGGTTTTGGGTTTCAAAGATGGAAATTTCAAAAACCTCCAAAAACTTCATTTTAGAGTGACTGAGAAGTTAGCATTAAAGTTGATAAACAAGGTTTAGACATATTCAAACCAGGACAAATCATGTATCTACCCCTAACCCTAAACTCGGTCTTATGAAGTCTAGCATGAAGAGAATCGTTTTGGGTTTCAAACGTTTAAGCCAAAAGCCCCATTTCAAATATTTCAAACTTATTCAAAGTTGGTTCAAATTTGAAAGACATACAAGTTATAGCACACATAGTGCATACATTTTCATACACTGCACTAGATGCTAACCCTATAGTTTGAGGCCACTTGGATGAGGTCGAAAAAATTCTTGAATTAGAATCGTGTTGTTCGAACCCCGTGATTGGATTTTGAACCTTGATCTGTAGTACGGGGCAAAACCCTAGTTTAACCCTATTTAATTATAGATTCGTATATCGATTTTTCTACCTTTTTATTATTACTATGCGGCACATGTGTGTTTGCCCGTCGAGTGAAACTAGGAGGAAGAGGGATCACTCGGAAAGAGAGAAGAAGAAGGGGGAGCATTATGGTGTCTCCCCTTTTTCGAGTGATGATGTTGACTTTTGTGTTGTGCAGGGTTTGTCAGTGCGCAGGACGTGCGAGCGAGCGAGCGAGGTGAACGAGCCGGGAATGAGGGAGATTTGTTTTTTTTTGTGAGAGGGACAAGCGAAGGATCCAGAAGGACCCACGGACTTCCAATACGCATCTGATGCATCTTCTCTTGACAAAGAAGATGGCTGGGAGTTTGCATACCTATTGCACGTGACTTGTGCTCAGATTATGTGGGACCTCATGGCATTAAGGCACCACACGTATTAACGGTTCCTGTTGGTGTAAAGCTCGGTTGATTATAATGGTGCATTAGAACAAAAGTTTCCTATGGATTCAAGGGTAGGAAATCAAAGTTAAATCTTTTACATGACATTATTTTTTCCATGAAGCAAAGTTAACACTATCAATTGGTACATTTGGAGTGACTAAGAAGGAACCATGTTACTTAGTCGTTTAATTTCACGTGTTAAACTTGTCTAAATCTTGTTCAAACCTAAGTTTGACCAAGATTCAAATAGGCAGAAAAATAAATAAAAAATAGAAAAATGAAAAACCAAATCACATAGTCTTCTTATGTCATATAGTAAGCATTCAAGTTGATAAACAAGGTCTAGACATATTCAAACCAGGCAAATCATGTATCTATACCCCTAACCCCTAAACTCTGTCTTATGAAGTCAAGCATGTGAAGAGAAGTGGTTTTGGGTTTCAAACATGGAAATTTCAAAAACCTCCCAAAAGCTTCATTTTAGAGTGACTAAGAAGGATACATACTTCCCTTTACATTTTCATGTTTTAAACTTGTTTAAATTATCTTGGTCAAACCTAGGATTTGACGAAGATACAAATGGGTGGGCACAAAATTCAAAAAAATCAGAAAAATGAAAAACCAAATCACATAGTCTTCTTATGTCATATCGTAAGCAATCAAGTTGATAAACAAGGTCTAGATATATCCAAACCAGACAAATCATGTATCTACCCCCTATCGATCTTATGAAGTCTAGCATGAAGGGAAGTCGTTTTGGGTTTCAAACATTGAAATTTAAAGAACATCCCAAAAGCTTCATTTTAGAGTGACTAAGAAGGATACAAACTTCCCTTTTCATTTTCATGTTTTAAATTTGTTTAAATCTTGGTCAAACCAAGGATTTGACCAAGATTCAAATGGCCCTAAAAATTAAGAAAAAAATGAAAAGAATGAAAAACCAAAGCACATAACATTCTTATGTCATATGTATAGTAAGGCATTCAAGTTGATATACAAGGTCTAGACATATATATTCAAACCTAGGATTTGACTAAGATTCAAATGGGCATAACAAATTCAAAAAACAAAAACCAAACACATAGTCTTCTGATGTCATATAGCAAGCATTCAAGTTGATAAACAAGGTCTAGACATATTCAAACCAGAAAAATCATGTATCTACCCCTAACCCTAAACTTTGTCTTATGAAGTCAATCACGAAGAGAAGTCGTTTTGGGTTTCAAACATGGAAATTTCAAAAACCCTCCCAAAAGCTTCATTTTGGAGTGAATAAGAAGGATCCAGGAGCTTACTTTTCATTTTCATGTTTTATACTTGTTTAAATCTTGGTCAAACCTAGGATTTGACCGGGATTCAAATAAGGCATAACAAATTCAAGAAATTAAAACCAAACACATAGTCTTCTGATGTCATATAGCAAGCATTCAAGTTGATAAACAAGCTAGGTCTAGACATATTCAAACCAGAAAATTCATGTATCTACCCCTAACCCTAAACTCTATCTTATGAAGTCAAGCACGAAGAGATGTCGTTTTGGGTTTCAAACATGGAAATTTCAAAAACCCTTCCAAAAGCTTCATTTTGGAGTGAATAAGAAGTCACGAAGAGAAGTCGTTTTCATGTTTAAACTTGCTTAAATCCTGGTCAAACCTAGGATTTGACCAAGATTCAAATGGGCATAAAATATAAAAAAAAAACAGAAAATGAAAAACCAAAGCACATAGTCTTCTTATGTCATATAGTAAGCATTAAAGTTGATAAACAAAGGTCTAGACATATTCAAACAAGAAAAATCATGTATCTACCCCCTAACCCTAAACTTTGTCTTATGTAGTCAAGCATGAAGAAGAAGTGGTTTTGGGTTTCAAACTTGGAAATTTCAAGAACCTCCCAAAAGCTTCATTTTAGAGTGTCTAAGAAGGATCCATGCTTACCTTTTCATTTTTCATGTGTTAAACTTGTTTAAATCTTGGTCAAATCTACAAATGGGCATGAAAAAAAAGAAATCAAAAAATGGAAATAGATGGGCATAAAAATACATTTTTTGCCAACATTGTGAATAAGTAAAATGGTACACTGATATCATTTTGCATATATAGGAGTAAAAAACTTGAGTATTCAAAGTTGATGGCCGTGAGAAGATTCACATACAGTATGTGCCAAAATATGTCTTCACAAGAAAGTTCGCTACAGATCCTGCATGAACCCTTCCCAAGTGGGTACAAAAACAAGCAAACTCATACAGTTTAATTTTGAATTCATTAGGATAAAGCTCAATTATAAAACCATATGTAGATGTGGATCGAGATAAAACACTGCAACTTGATTTGGACATCTTTCAGGGTCTAGCGTACATGTGAAAATTGAAGTGGTTGTAGATTGGTAGAGACACTTCACAAAAGACCACTCGTTTTGCCCTCCTTGTGCACAGATGAAATGGGGAATCCATTTTTTATTGCCAACACATGACCCAAAAAATCTACTACTACATCCCCGTTTGAAAATATATAGGTGTCTCACTTATGTCTTGATACATGCATTTTAGTCAGAGATACATATGTATCCATACAAATTTGAGATGCATATTTTTAACCTAGGGGCATATATGAATCTTTAGCAGGTGCGTTTTTTTACTAATCCATATGGAATATTTTGATAAAACCCTTTTAGAAGGCTTTGTTAAGGCCTCAAGGACAATGAGTTGGGAGGAGGCCAGGTAGACTGTAGCTAGGCATTGATTCGGAATTTATGATGCTTGCGACTTGCTTGCGTGGCTTGTTGATTTCCCAGGTGACGCAGCTTTTTTTGACTGCCCAGCCATGGATAGGTCATAGGAGTGCAGAGCTGTAGGCGGTGCGGATAAGTACGCGGGGCATTGATGATGTAGGTGTGTTCGGTTGCCCACGCGAGTGCAGAGCTGTAGGGTTATGCGAGTAGGCCTTTAAACTGGGAGGTGGCACAAGAAGATTTTAGTAAGGAATGGTTCCTTTCCAGAGGAATGGAATGGTTCCATCCCCGCGTTCGGTTTGGACAAAAAGGAGGTACAGAATGGTACTTTTTTTTGTTCGGTTGGAGGAATTGGAGAGCAGAACGGAATGTGGTTAAACTAAACTTTTGTCTAAGAATCGTAATTAACAATGGCAAATAGCCTTTTAAATCTTAAAATCGTAATTAACAACGCCTAATGGCCTTTTTAATCTTAAAATCGTAATTAATGTTATTTTTTGTATGGTTGGGGGAATTTGGAGAGTAGAACGGAATGAAGTTAAAGTTTAATCTTTTGTCTAAATATCGTAATTAATAGTGGCAAATGGCCTTTTTAATCTCAAAATCATAATTAACAACAACTAATAATTTTTTGGTTGGATTAGTGAAGTGCTTTGTAATTAATAGCGGCTAAGTAACAGCCGTTCCACCACATTCCACCGATTCGGTGGAATGGGTGCATTCTGCATATGGGGAGAATATTCCCTTTCGAGGAACCACTCGGTTCCGTTCCATTCCACAACCGAACACAAGAATGGGCTCTAGGTGCGGAACGGTTCCATTCCATTCCACTTGGTTCTGGAACCGAACACACCCTAAATGCGTTGCAATGGAAAATGACAGTGTGTGGTGGCCTGATGGTGAAGAAGAAAGGTCGGGCGAAGAGTTGTTGGCTAGAGTCGGTTTTATACGAATCGACGAGGTGCGGGATAGTTTGATTTTAAGGGCTCCTTTCATTCACAGGATAGGGAAATCATAGGAGTAGGAATGTAGGATTGGGATTTGGGATGACATGTGTAGTTAAATCCTATAATAAGATGAGTTGCGTTTGATTGCGCCAAATGAATTTTTCCATGAGGTAGGACCAAATATTTAATCCTATACTAGGATTTGCACTACTTGATGATTCCTATAGGATTATTTCCTATTGGATATGTTCATATGAATCAAACTACTAGTGTAGGAAATATTCCTATAAGATCTAAATCCTATTATCTTATACCAACCTAATATGAATCAAAGAAGCCCTAAAGGATTTTCGAAGGAATCATGTACGAAGTATGATTTTTCTAAGTCACCCAACATATATACTAGGAATAGAACTAAGTAGTACCATATACTTAGGCCCACATGCACAAATATTAAGTGTGGATTGAGGAAGTCGACAACTTGGGAAAAAACTTTCGCAACTGCACACCTATGTTACCACCCTTGCGACGCTAATTGTCGTAGAGCTGACCTAGAACGAACTCTTGTCTCGGTTAACATGAGAGAGATAAGGGATAAATACAATTGTGATACACTTTCCTAATATTTTGTTGAATGAGATAATCTTGTGTTTTCCTAATAGGGTTAATTAAGTACACATTTGGCAGCTCGTGTGTTGCATACGTTGGTGAACTTTAGACCCCAACTATATATTATTATTTGAACTCACCTCTAACACTTAATTATGTATAATAAGGTCCCTAACTGACCTCAAACACAATTAGGTATAACAGCGGTCCATAACTAACCTCAAACACTTAATTAGGTCTAACATTGCCCCCTTAGACTACCCACAATGGGAGTATCATAGGTAGTACACTATCATGCATCTCATGCTTGCAAAAAAGCTGATGTGGCACTGCAATTAAAGATGAGAGAGAGGATTATAATATCATAGGTAGATACCGTATAATAGCACGTAGTACTAGAAAATTTAATGTTAAATAATCTTGTACATAGATCTGCATTGAGATTCTACAAATCAATTAATATAAGAAGATTATGATACTAGTACATGATACCATGCATCGTTGACATAGTAACATGTAGTATTAATTGTATCATACACACCATACTTTTATATATGATACTATGCATTGTGACTAGTATTACTGACCTCATATATACGCTTACTTAGGTCAAACAATGGTCTTTTAAGTAGTATCGGTTTAATGAAGGTTGACCTATTTTTAACTTCATTTGTGCACTAGTAGATATGATTTGGCCCATTTTTATCCATAGGCTCATCTGATGTGATGTCTGCTATATATATTGTCTTCGATGAGTATCACGCGCATTACATACTCATACCATAGAACGAAGATGAAACCCCTTACCCTCAGCGACGTACGCAACATGGTGTTTGGGTTGAATGGCCCACCCTATTTTAAAATGTTTTAGTTAATTAATTATGTAAAAAATTATCACATATAAAGTGGAAAAAATAAAATTAGTAAGGTGTGCCCACCTGGCCTACGGTTGTTTTGTGCGTCCTCCACTGCGTACTCCTCTTGATCTGTGACGATGAACATAGTTCTTTAGAACACATGCAACACTTACAGTTGATAGGCCGTTGCAAAGCTAATCAATGATAAAACCTGCTTTCATAATCCATTGTACTTTGATTTAATTAGTCCCTCTAATGGACCCCAACTATGTGTGCTTGAGATTTAGCAAAATGCTTTGCCGCCGTGCCACATAACAAATAATAAACAGACCAATCAAGTTTTTATCATTGCTAGACCTAACTAAGTGTTCAAGTGCTCAATTTTGACCACATTAGAGTTGAGGGGCCAAACATAATTCTTAAATACGTGAGGGACCGAACATATACTTCTAAACACCCGAGGGACAAGACAAATTTGAGTACTATTGTTATTATTAGACTAGTCACAATGGGGAGTATCATATAATAGTATCATGCATATGATACTAATGTACGATATTATTTTCACAGTCCATAGTATCATCATGTAGTAGTATAATATGTTACATGTATTTAGTGATTTGTAGAATCTCAATACAAAAGTGTGTACAAGATTTGTTTGGCAGTAATTTTTCTAGTTCTACATGCTATGATACGATATCTACCTATGATACCACTATCGTCTCTTTCATCATTAACTGATATGACGCATCAACATTTTGCATGCATGTAGTGCATGATACTACTTATGATATTGCCATTGCGAGTAGTCTCCCTTTGTCCTAGAGTACAATGCCAATTTGTTTTTAGAGGCAAACTTAGACTAATACTTGGGCCCGCCAATTATGAGTTGCATGTCATTCAAAACTATATCATCGGATGCTTGTTTCGATGAACTTTCCAATGGTATATTTTGCGGATGTCATAAAATTAGGCTGGTCATACTATTTCTATAGTGGGTAGTATCATGGAGTAGTATCATAGTAATGCTACATTTATTATTTTTTAGAATCTCAATGCAAATTTGTGTACAAGATTTGTTTAGCATTAAGTTTTCTCGTTGTTTGCGCTATGATACAGTATCTACCTATGTTACACTAATCTCCTCTCTCCTACTTAATTAGCTGCCACATCAACATTTTTGTGGGACCAATATGTATGATACTAGCTATGATACTAGCACTATCATGTGGTTACCTAAATCTCGAGTCAAAGTTTGACACGAAACCGATGTGGACTTTATTCATGGTGGAAGGGAGTAACAATCATAAGCACATTATTATTATTGTTTGAACAACATTTTATTTGATGTGCCATAAGAAGTTTAGAAACTCCTAGCCTGCGGAGGTGGCGTTTTGGCACACGCGTGCATATGCACCAATTATAGAAAATGATTAAAAAAATTATATAAATGTTAATTTTTTTGGTATACATTGTGACATCATATGTTCGTTCACAAGTTTTCGTGGAAAAACGACATTTTGTGTGGCGTGTAAAAAAAGGCAAAAAAATATACTGTACGTAGTCGTGTTACAACATCAAAATTTGTCTTTTTATAGGAGCCACATAATTTTTTTGTGAGAAAACTTGTGTACCAACATAAAATGTCTAGATATACATGTAAAATTTTAGTTTAGAATTTTTTGACACTTTGAAATATGGATTCACATAATGGGAGCATATGCTCCTATGAGGCAAAGTGCATTTCCGCTAGCCCCCGCCATTTCTTATATCTCTATATATATATCTATACCTCTACCTCTACCCCCTTGGATTCCTGAACAGACGTACAGTACTAGTAGGGCCTACTATTTATTATTATTACATACTCTCAAAAAAAACCTACTGCAGCCAAAATTTAATATCATCGAGCGGTAAAATTCCCCGCCAACGCCCAAATATCTCGCGCCGCAAAGTTTCAGATCTGCGAATATTTTTTCCTCAAAAGAAGGACTGCGAAATTCCCTTCTACTCCTCTATCGCCCAGCTTCGCCCTAGTTTCGCCCGCAAGCCCTCAGAGAAACCGCCCCTCTTGCCTACCTCCAGACCTTCCCGGCCGCCGCACTTCGCCGTTCAAGCTGCCACGGCTTCAAACCCCGAGGCTGCCCTATCCGCTTGATCCGCACCTACTCCGGCATCCACCGCACCGTATCTCGTTCGCCGACTCTATCGACCACCGCACCTGACCAGCTTCGCCGACACCGACGCCACCGTGCACTGTAGTTCGGCCGGCGCGCTGAACACTTCATCGACCGCCCAGCATGTCCTTCTCCGACCCC
Organism: Lolium multiflorum; assembly: GCA_030979885.1. Taxonomy (NCBI): domain Eukaryota; kingdom Viridiplantae; phylum Streptophyta; class Magnoliopsida; order Poales; family Poaceae; genus Lolium; species Lolium multiflorum. Next base: position 135,970,764 of record CM061747.1, on the reverse strand, counting down.
CAAGATCTGCTTCCCCGGCACCCACCGCAACAGCAGTCCCCTCGCCGACCTCCACGTCACCCGTAAGAACGCGGAACACGTCTAAACGCCGCCCAGAAATAGGTAACCAGACATCCCTGCGCGTTTTGTTCTGTTAGGAGTATTGCAGCTGACTGTATTTCTGAATTTGTGCTATATTTCTAACTTACAAGTGCTTTCGTTGATAACCACCTCATCCTTTAGGTTTAAACACGACGCATAAGTATGTTTTTCCGTGACCAAACCCCCCCATTCGCTGAAACTCTACATGGTATCAGAGCCTAGGTTTCCTTCCTGCTAGCCGCCACAAACAGTACCAAACAAGTTCTTCCTTTGATCACAAAACCCACCGTTGAGATGTAGAAATCCCGGCGGCGGGAGGCCGCATCAGGTGCTCTGCGTGGGTTGCGGCTATCACACACAACGATGTGAGCTGTGTGAGATCGGCGGCTGCTCGCGCGGGGAGAAAGAAGAGGGTGAAGATCGTTTTGGTTTAGAAAGGAGAGAAGAGGAAGTGAATCCGTGGCAGAGAGATCTGGATCCGTGTGAGGGGCAGAAGTTGGAGGCGTGCGGAGTGGGGCGAGCCTTTGAGCGCAGGGCGGAGCCGGAGGTTGGTGCTGGACGTTGACCAGCGCGAGCCGGTCGATGTGGCCAGGTGCGGTCCGCCAGGTTGGCCAGGGCGCGCAGACGAGGCGCCATCCGAGTGGAAGTGAGGAGAAAATGGAGATGTGAGGCTGTGAGGATATGTGGTGATGGAGTTGATGAGGCTGCGGTTGAGTCGTGATGGAGTTGATGAGGCTGCGGTTTAGTGGTGATGGTGATGGTTGTGGATATGTCCAGGGGAAAGGCATGCGTGCCTGAGGTGAGACTGGTTGAGGCCTGACCGGGGGATAGGCATGGGTGCTTGAGGAGTGGATGGTTGAGGCAGGAGTTGGCTGGGGGTTTGTGGGAGAGACGGAAGAGGTGGCCGGGCAGAGTGGAGAAGAGAGGCTGAGGACATTGAGGCGAGTGTGGATGGTTCTGCGGAACTTGTGTGGTGAGGCAGCCGGGGTTGTTGAGGACGTGTATGGTTAGGAGTTGTGCGTATCCCAGATGGTTGAAGCTGGATATCTTCGCTGCTGATGAAGAGATGAATCGAGATGACAAGATGATGGAAAGTGCAATGTTGTCATGTATCCTAGGAGTTATGCTGAAAGTTCATTACTCGTAGTTGTCATATGTGTCATGTTGTTGTTGCAAGATGGCCATGGTTGTTTACCCATGATCATCTTGAGGGGGTGTGTTGGACCATGAGTGAGTTTAGTAGTAGCGCTGTAGTAATATTGTATCCAGTGTGAGGCCCATAGAGGCCCATGTCCAGTAGTATTGTAACCCTAACTCAGATGATATAAATACAGTGTGGTGGTCTGAGTAACCTAACCCACCCATTCGCTGAAACTCTACAAAATATGAGCCACCAATCATGAGCCATTGAATGCTCTACATGTCCACGATTGACAACAACAACAACATGACCTTTATTCCCAAAACAAGTTGGGGTAAACTATACAAGTCCACAATTGACACGATTACAATTTCTCACTATTTGGCCGTAGGCTACTGCTCTAGTTACATCATGTTTGATATCTTTCTGCGATCCTGTATTACATGTTTATGCACGTCATAATGCTTCTACTACTATTTGGTGTCAATTTAATTATAGCAAAGCCGTGACTCGTAACTGTTTGTTATTATTACACGTGCAGCAGGCACATCTTACACTCATAAACGTAGAGTAAAGCTCGCCTATAATCATGTAAGTACCTGCTGTTTTTTTGTATATTGCTTAATGCAAACTTCTATATCTTGGACCTGTTTCTGTTTACAATTGGCCTCTCCTTCATGCAGAGGAGAAACAGTGAGGCACCAGGTTCTTCTGTCCAAGTACCCGATGAGGTCCGTGTGACTCAAAAAAAAGCTCACGTAAGTTCCCTGTTTTTTTGGAATGTTAATTTACCTCCTGTGCATAGTTCAATTGCATCATTTTCTGTATGTTGCACTACCTAAGTTGCCTAATGGAATCTAATAAAATATAAACAATGACCATATGGAACATTGCACACTGCCTTTGACCCATCTGGCATCCGGCATGCCTGGGTATAAGTTACATGATTTGGCTATGTTAAACAAGTCCTGAAATTCTATTATGTTAATTTTTTGCCTGTTGCTTCATTGAGTTTGCCTGTTGTTCCATGGCTAGTGCATGAAGTTTGATAGAAATGATCCTAGCTGAAATGATGCACTTTGTGTTTTTTATTGCTTTATTCCTAACCTAGCTTCCTATTCTACTTGAAACATGATTGCTTTATTCCTAACCTATCTTCCTATTCTACTTGAAACATGGTGAAAAAATAGTTATATTACTTGTTTAAATGTCTAGCTTTGTTTTTCTGAGTCCCATTGACATGATGTGGTATATCCATATTCAAATGATCTGGATGTTTATATAATACGCTCCATGTTCAATTGCTTCATTCAGTTTCTAGTAATCTATTATACATGATGCACATGGTGCTACTTGTTATATATGCCCTTTTTGTTTGAGTTTGATCATGAATTCAAGATTAAGCATTGCCTAAACGTTGACCAACGTAGGAAGATTCCCTCCCTTGTCTATACATTGTGAGATAGATGATGAGACCTCTCTAGCAGCGAATTTATACGCGCTAGATAACACCCCGTTTAATTCGGTCCTGTTGGGACTCGAACCCGGGTGGGCTGGCTGCGCACTCGCAAGCCTTGCCACTGAGCTAGCACTCAGTTCTCAGATTAAGCAATGCCTCGTTATGCTTAATTTAAATGTTATGGCACTTCATACAAGCCATACAATTAATTGTTGCATTGACCTTCTGCGATGTCGAAGGCACTATCTGAGTCATGCTTAAATCAATCATACATTATTTTCCTAATAGTATCAAATCCAACATGCACATCTTTTGACTGTATTTGGCTATTTGCTAGATTTCTTCTGTGCAGTGACCTGGCTTCGTTATTGGGCACATGATGTCTAGTTGCTTGGTTCATTGTATACATCATCGCCATGATCTAGTTTGGTTTGTTCTAAGAGGCATGTGGCTTAACTGGTTTCTTTGTTGTATCTGCCCATGGTTCTTTCAAAATTATGTCAACAATGCTGTTTGTTTGCCTTGTATTGTATTGCATTTTAACTTGTTTTGTCTTAGTTTTAGCCTGCAAACAAAGCTGTAATGTCAGTAGGGACAACCCATTTATCAAGTGTTGCGGTCATTTCACAGAGCAACAGTGACAGTGGCACGTGCTCTCATTGGTCCACTGAGTCCAGTACACCAACCATTCCAGAAGAAATAGATGTACGAGGCTCTATTTTTGATTGCTTGCTATGTTATATCAGCTCAATGATGTTCTTGAAATTGGAGGTCTTTTATTGCATCATATGATGTTGTAACTTGTTTTATCTAAATTTCAGGCTTCAAATAAAGCTACAATGCCAGAAGCAAGGGCCAATGCCTCAAGTATTGATGTTTCACAAAGCAGCAGTGAGAGTGCATATTGCTCGCATAGGCCCATGGTATCTATTGCTCAACTTAATCCGACACAAAGAGATTTGGGGGATGCACTCCAAGAGGCAGTTGATATATTTGGGCGGGAAAACAAAGATGCTGATGAATTAATTGCCAAGACACGCCAAGAGATACATGAATTGAAAAATAGGCAAACTTTGACAGAAAATGTTCTAAAGAATCTCCTATGCACTTGTCATGGTAAGCCAGTTGTGATGTGTCTGGGAATTGAAGGTGTCTAAATAAACTTTGATTATGTTGTTCAGTCAAGTGGACTGCTGATGCCAATGTTGTAACTAATTACTGCTCAAAATTTCGTTCAAAATTTCGTGGTCTGTAATAATTGCAAATTTTGTTGTTGTACTAAAATTAGATATGTTCCATGTGGCTGCTGTATTTTGTGTGAAATAATATCCTGATGTGTACTTCAATTAAACCATAAATCGACTGCATGCTGAAAATTTGAATCTGAGCGCACGTGTGAACTGTTTTCTGCTCGTAATGCAATAACGGCTGTTTCTTGGAAGGACTACGTACATGGGGAACGGCATGGGGAACGGGATCCTCTAACTTGAAGGTGAAAAGTTAGAGAAGCTACAGTACTCTAACTTTCCTTCCCCCAAACCATATGTCTAAAATCCAAATAATTTAAATTAATTTGCACAATACAAACTTGTGTCTTGCATTTGAAGTAATTACATGCAGAGAAAATTATGGTGTAATAAAATTTAGTTTAGTTTTTAAACATCTACAGTAATCACCTTTATTAGTTAAAGACAGTGCATAACCTTGTACTTATGCTACAGAAGCCTGACTTTGCTTCTTTATTTTTCCTGACTTAGCTCCTTCACGTTAGAGGATACGGTTCCCGTACATGGTAGCCCATTAATAATTATGCCTGCTAGCAAGATAGATGGTCCTTATTATAGTCAGGCATGTCAACTTGTATGATTAAAAGTAGTTCGTACACATTAAATCTACCATCTGCATTTTTCTCTGTAATAACTTTTCTTTTTACACAACTCAAAACTTGTCTGGCTAATATGAAATTTGAGATGGCAAAACCCGGGAAAGATAAAGATATCACCAAAAAATCTTTCCTGCGAAATGCTGGGTTTTGAAGCCCAAGTCCAAGTCTTTCTCTGCTCAAGTTTTGGAGGAACAACTCCAAGTAGAACGAGTTGCAACAGCTATGCTAAGAACAAAAGTTGACATGTTGAGATCGAGATTAGAAGCATGTGATGCCCTACTGCACGAGGCCAATCAAGTTCGTTATAATCTCCCAAAGACTAAGAAAATGCCATAGATAATTGGAGATGAACACTAACATAGTGAGTACATTGGTCTTGTGAAATGTTTCCTTAGATTAAGGCACCGTTCAGACTTTTGTTGGTGGATGCATTTATCTGCGGTTGGGATCAACTTGGTAGTTGTTCCTGTGGATGTTATATAAATTAATTGCCTAGCCTTTTTTGAATCAGTTCGAACTTAAATGGTATCATAGCCAAGGTCTCAAGTTTGAATTGTCGAACGTGTGGTTTAATTTAATCTCTGTCGGGCGGCAAAATCTCCCACCAATCCTGAAATATTTCAAACGCATTTTTGAATGGGATTAAGAAGATAGATCATGATCATGGTAGTGACCTATATTCAACGTGATGATGATTTGATTTTGCACTCGGCCATGAACAGAGGTACTAGTACGGTGTCACAATTTTTTATCATTATACTTGACCATAGCCAAATTCAAAATCTCATAGCGGCAAAACTTCCCGCCACACCCAAAATACAAATATTTCACACGCTTCCAAATTCCCATTCTACCCCTGTGGAGATAGCCGGCAAAGTCGGTTGGTGAGGGTTTGTAGTCATTTCGATCACCACCTCCCTGCTTGGGAAACCTCAAAAAATACATTTCATCTGGTCTCTCCCTGCGAGATCACCCACGGAACCTCCGGGAATTCCCTCTCTACCACCTCCCGACCAGCACAGGAACATCCCCGCGGACTTGCGGCCTGCAGAGCCCTCGCGATCCTCGCGATCAAATGCACACTGCCCGGGCCGCTTCATCGACGCCGTCATCAACCGGACCGGATCATCCCTCGAACCTCGAAACTATGTGCTCATCCGACGGTCTACATGATCGCCGGCTGCGGTATCGTCCCTTCCCGCGGACCTTCATGAGATCGTGCGTCCTGCATATCGGATCTTACTTGCTCATAAACATGTTTGTATGAATGGGATCTTCACCGGCGCCTTGCATGATCTAAACTCTTCTCTTGTCGCTTTTCTATTGCTTGCACAAGTTCTTGTTTAATCTTGGGGGAACATGTTTGTGCTAACGACGCCGTTACGTTTTTGCAGATGAGATGAGTAATCATGAAGTGTAATGGCCGTCTCTCAACCCCCGGCTAGCACATGTGGCATACTTCATCACCCGATCAACCCCAGGAAGATCTGCTGTGACTCCCACAGAATGCTTCTCCTAATGTAAGTCCCTTGTTTTAGCGCCATGTTCTGGGTTCAGATGCTTGTTTGTCAGAAGCTCTTTTAGTTCATTCCTAGCTATGACCGTAACACATTGCTATTTTCTACTTCATTGCTAACTTTAAGCGATTGAACATTTTGGTTTGCATTCCCTGCTCTGTAGATGTAGCCATCATAACTTCTATCTTGCTCGATGGGGTGTGTTACAAAAATTATAGGTATTATAGTAACATCCTGCTATTCTTTAGTTCATGGCCAATTTTAAGTAATTGCACATGTTGGTTCGCATTCCCTGCTCTGTAGCTTTTGGCATCGTAACTTCTATATTTGGTTTACATTCCCTGCTCTGTAGATCTAGCCATCATAACTTTATCTTGCTCAGTCGTTGTTACAAAAATTATGGCCTGCTACTATGTTGTTTATGCCAATTTTTTACTCCATGAACATGTTGGCTTGCATTCCCTGTACTACAGGTGATGCCATTGTTTTGTATCTAGTTCATTGTAAGCTAACAAAGTAAGGACTTAGTTTGGCATGCTATCCCTCTGCTATCTAGCCTGTAGTACAAATAAACTTGTCATACTACTAGATAATAATTTTGCGTGCCATCTTGTTCTTCAAAAGCTGCATTATTGACTTGTTTCTCTGACTTGGTATGACGCTCACATATGGAAAGCTGAACATATTGGTTTGCATTCCCTCTTATACAAGTTCATAGGTGATCCCACTATATTCTGTATCTGGTCCATCCTAAGCTCCAGCATTAACTATCCTCTATGTGTTGCTCATTACAAGTTTATATCCCGAAACATCTTGATTTGCATCCCCTTCACTATAAGTTCAGGAGTATTATTTAGTTCATGGCCAAAAGTAATTACACTTGGCACATGTTGGTTCACATTCCTCCTCTTTAGCTTTTGCCATCATAACTTCTATTTTGCTTTGCATTCCCTGCTCTGCAGATGTAGCCATCATAACTTCATCTTGCTCGATCGTTGTTACAAAATTTATGCTTTGCTACTATGTTGTTCATGCCAATTTTGTACTCACTGAACATGTTGGTTTGCATGGACTACGAAACGGTAAGTAAATCTATTGCTGTTTCATTCTAACATGCTCTATTATATTGGCTGTTGGTATGTGGCATGCACTCTTTGTTTGCTTATTATGCGCATTACAATGATCTTGTTATAACAACGAAATGATGAGTTCCAAATTCTTTGGCAAACAATATTGTAGTGTCTTTGCCTTTCCATTGTTGCTGTCTTAACTTGTAATGTCTGTGTTTCAGATATAGGTGCTGCATGGACAACTTAAAAGATTGCCGGATCGCTTCATTGTATTGCTAGGTTTAATTACCATTCAATTTCTCTGGGTTCTGTAATATTTTTTCAATGCCTTGCAACTGATGTAATATTTAGTTAGTTTTATAGTTCTTTCGCGCATTTTTTCTTTGGTGCTTGTGGTAAGTGAGGCTATCAGACAGAAATCAATGCTGCGTAAATATTCTCAGTAGCTAATCACGAATTCCCATCCCTTAAACGGCCCAATTAAGCGAAATCACATATGTGCATGCCCGCAAAATCCTAAAGCGCATATTATGCCGGCATATAGCAAACAACTAAACGGGCTGGCCAGCCTTCTTGGGCCGGCCCATTTGCTTTAAGGTGGACCTCTAATTGGGCTGGCCCACTTGCTTTAAGGTGGACCCCACCCACTCTTGGCGACCTTAATTAGTTAGGCCGACCCATTTCTTTAATAATTGGACCCCGCATACTAACGAACCGGCCCTTCCAAGAGGAAAGTGGGACCCACATGTGTTTTGGCCCGCCTATCTTGTTGGGCCGGCCCACTTGCAATATGGTGGACCCCATACTATTTGGGCCGGCCCTTTAACAGTAAAGTGGGTTTGGCCGGCCCACTATCTTGTTGGGCCGACCCACTTGCTATATGGTGGTCCCACATGGTAAGTAGCGCAGCCCTTTAATAGGAAGAGAGGCGGGACCAGCACAATGTTCAGCCGGCCCATGTCTTGTTAGGTGACCCACTCTGTAATTGGACCCCACATACCAAATGGCCCGGCCCATTAAGAGGAATGTGGGACCCACCTGTATTTTTGGCCCGACCCACTATCTTGGTGGGCTAGCCCATGCTATATAGTGGACCCCACATACTAAATGGGCGAAGCCCTTTGCGGGAAGGTGGGACCCACATGTTTTGGCCGACCCCGCTGCGTGCGTGGCCCACTTCTGCTATATGGTGGACCCCACACACTAAATGGAGCCGGCCCTTTAACGGAGTAGTGGGACCCACATGTTTTGTACGGCCCACTAGATTGTTAGGCCGGCCAGCTAACATATGGTGGACCCCACCACACTAAATGGGCCGGCCTTTTAACTGGAAAGTGGGACCCAGTGTTTTTGGCCTGACCCACTTGCTTCTTAGGCCGGCCCAGTTGCTGTATAGGTCCGGCCCACGTAACTAATGGACCGGCCCAGCTATATATAGTTGGCCGGTCAAACTATGTCATCTGGCAGAAGCCGCTTAAGGCAGTGGCGGGGCTAAGTATGAACCTACCATCTCCCACCTTTGTGGGATTAGCATGGTGCTTGCCGGGTTGCGTGCGCACGTCTCGGTTGCATGACGTCGGCGATCTCGCGGGCTCAGAAAACACTTCACTTAGCAGTCCCAGTTAGGTAATGGAAGAAGACTCAAAACGACAGACCAAGAAAAAATGCATTGAATTTGGACTTTGCAGCAACGAGTTTCGACCTTGAGAACCTGCTCGTCGGGTTAGGCCCATAGGCGACGAAAAATACCCCTTAGTGGACGATTTTGGGACGTTGTCTATCAGAACTTTTCTTGTAGTGAACAAAGAGATAATGACTAAACAAATGAATCATATAGCAAAACTTTTCATGAATAGTACTTTCAAGACAAGTATCAAAGAGACTTGCATAAAGAGTTAACTCATCAACAATGATTCAAAGTAGAAGGCATTCAAGCAACACAAGGATGATTAAGTTTCAGCGGTTGCTTTCAAAACACCAACATGTATATCTCATGGATATTTGTCAATATAGAGTAATATAACAAGTGCAATAAGTAAACATGTAAGAATCAATGCACACAGTTAACACAAGTGTTTGCTTCTAAGATAGAAAAAAGTAGGTAAACTGACTCAACATAAAGTAAAAGAATGGCCCTTCGCAGAGGGAAACATGGATTACTATTTTTGTGCTAGAGCTTTTATTTTGAAAACATAGAAACAATTTTGTCAACGGTAGTAATAATTCATATGTGTTATGCATAATACTTTCTACAAGTTGCAAGCCTCATGCATAGAATACCAATAGTGCCCGCACCTTGTCCTAATCAGCTTGGATTACATGGATTATCATTGCATAACATATGTTTCAACCAAGTGTCACAAAGGGGTACCTCTATGCCGCCTGCACAAGGTAATGAGATCCATTGCATTTTGATTTCTCATTTTTAATAGATCTCAACTTAGGACATCTATACCCGGGACAACATGGACAAGAGATAATGGACTCCTCTTTTAATGCTTAAGCATTCAACAACATATAATATTCTCATAAGAGATTGAGGTTGTATGTCCAAACTGAAACTTCCACCATGATACATGGCTTTGGTTAGCGGCCCAATGCTCTTCTCTAACATATGCATACTCAAACCATTTGATCATGACATCACCCTTACTTCAGACAAGACGAACATGCATAGCATCTCACATGATATCCCCAGAAACATGGTTACCGCTAAAAAAGCAACTTATAAGAACTAAGACACATAACTACATATTCATCACCACAATAGTTTTAGGCTATTTGTCCCATGAACTATATATTGCAAAGATAAAGGAATGAAATTTTAAAAAGGTAGCACTCAAGTAATTTACTTTGGAATGAATACCACATAGTAGGTATATATGTGGTGGACACAAATGGCATGGGTTTTTGGCTCAAGGTGTTTGGATGAACGTTCCTCTCAGTACAAGGCTTTGGCTAGCAAAGGTTGTTGAAGCAAACACAAGTATGAATAGGTACAACAAAACTTACACAAATATATTGCAAGCATTATAAGACTCTACTCTGTCTTCCTTGTTCAAACATTTTACCAAGGAAATATCTAGACTTAGAGACCAATCATGCAAACCAAATTTTAACAAGCTCTACGGTAGTTCCTCCACTAATAGATTAAACTACATGATTACAAGAGCTTAAACATGATCTAATGAGAGCTCAAAACAGTACCAAGTTTCAAAGAAATTGTTCAAACCATATGAGCATTTACATTCAGCAAATAGCAATCAAGCAAGCAATTTTCAGCCTTACATGAACATTACTTATAACTAAGAACACAAGTGTTCAAATGAAAAGCGGAGCGTAATATCTCCAATACAAGGATGGTGGGATCCAAATTCAAGCAAAAGGCAAATAAAAGCAAACAGACGCTCCAAGTAAAGAACATAAGATGTGATGGAATAAAAATATAGTTTCACTAAAAGTGACCTATAAGTTGTCGATGAAGAAGGGGATACCTTGGGCATCCCCAAGCTTAAATGCTTGAGTCTTCTTAAAATATGCGGGGATGAACCACGGGGCATCCCCAAGCTTTGACCTTTCACTCTTCTTGATCATAATGTATCATCATCTTCTCTTGACCCTTGAAAACTTCCTCACACCAAACTTCAAGCAAACTTATTAGAGGGTTAGTACATAATCAAAAATTCATACATTCAGAGGTGACCAATCATTTTTAACACTTCTGGACATTGCACAAAGCTACGGAAAGTTAATGGAACAAAGAAACCCATTCAACATAGCAAAAGCGGCAATGCGAAATAAAGGCAGAATGCTGTCCAAGACAAAGACATCGTAAAGACGAATTTTGCAGGAGCACTTAACTTGCTCAAACGGAAAAACTCAAACTAATGAAAGTTGCGTACATATCGGAGGATCACGCACGTAAATTGGCAGAATTTTTTGATTTTTTTACGGAGAGGAGGTTCTCACTAGGTCGTGACAGAGCAATGCTGTTTCTGCGCAGCAATTCAAATCTAGCATCAACTTTACCATAGAGACTTTGTGGCACAAAACGCATGATAAGGAGAAGTTGCTACAGTAGTAACAACCAAGACTCAACAAAACAGTAGCAAAATAAAGACATGGGTTATCTCCCAAGTGCTTTCTTTATAGCCATTAAGATGGAGCTCAATTAATTTTAATGAGAATGCTCTCACAAGAAGCAGAGTTGAAGCAAAGGAAGGCATCAAGAAGCAAATTTAAAACACATTTAAGCTAACCCACTTCCTATGAAAAGGAATCTTGTACACTAAATAAATTCATGAAGAACAAAGTGACAAGCATAGGAAGATAAAACAGGAGTAACTTCAAAATTAACATAAAGAGGGGAAACTTAATATTATTAAGATGCATATAACCATGTTTCCCTCTCTCATAACAACTTTCAGTAGCATCATGAACAAACTCAACAATATAACTATCACATACAACATTCTTGTCATGAGCTACATGCATAAAATTATTACTCTCCACATAAGTATAATCAATTTTATTAGTTGTAGTGGGAGCAAATTCAATAAAATAGCTATCATTATTATTCTCATCACCATAATCATCATATATAGGAGGCATATTGTAATCATAATTAATTTTCTCCCCAATAGTAGGTGGACTGAAAATATCATATTCGTCATTGTAATCATCATAAATGGGAGGCAAAGTATCATCAAAGTAAATTTTCTCCTCAATGCTTGGGGGACTAAAAATATCATGCTCCTCAAAACCAGCTTCCCCAAGCTTAAATTCTTCCATAGCATTAGCAATAATGGTGTTCAAAGAGTTCATGCTAATAACATTGCTACAACCATTTTGCAAACAAAGTTCCATGGGTTTTTTAATTTTCTCTTCAAACACATCATGTCCTAACTCAAGATAAACATTATAAAGATCTCTAATTTTGTTGTTGTTTTCCATTAAGCCTAACTAGTGAAAATAAAAACAAGAAACAAAAAGATATAATTGGAATCTAAAGGAGATACCTTCGAGCACTCACACACTGGGCAACGGTGCTAGGAAATAGCTTAGTAGTCGGAGGATGTGAATACCTTTACCTTACCTCCCCGGCACCGGCGCCAGAAAAATAGCTTGATGTCTCGGGTGCTTCTATTCTTGTAGGCAGTGTTGGGCCTCCAAGAGCAGTTTGTAGAACAACTGGTACAGTTTCCCTTAAGTGAATCACCCAAGGTTTATCAAACTCGGGGAGGTAGAGGGTCAAAGATATTCCTCTCAAGCAACCCTGCACAATTAAGATACAAGAAGTCTCTTGTGTCCCCAACACACCTAATACATTTGTCAGATGTATAGGTGCACGTCGAAGAGATAGTAAAACACAGGTGGTATAGATTGTGGTAAGCAGTAATTGCGATATGAAACAAATGTTTGTGGCGAACATGTAGCGAGAACTTGTTGGAAACGGTGTTTCAATGCTTAGAAACAAGACCTAGGGATCATGCTTTCACTAGTGGACACTCTCAACAATGCAATCATAATTGAATATAAATATAAGCACTTCACTATGCTATTTTGATTACTCTCTGGCTGGATAACGAACACTAATTCACCATGTAGGGATGCAAAGCAAACCTTAAAGATGTATTCCCAAGTACTAATAAACACCCCACGTTGTCACTTTGAGCATTCATAGGAGGTACTAACACACCACAATTTCATTAAGCACTTCACTATGCCATTCATAACAGTGAATAAGTATTCTGTGAAATATAGCCTAAGAGACCCACACGTTGCACACACTGTCACCTTTACACACGTGGGACAAGGAGTCTCCCGAGATCACATAAGTAAAACTCACTTGAATAACAACTTCCATCTGGAGTGCAAAGCTCATCATATGGATCTCAATCATGCAAGGAAATTCATGAGATCATTGTATTGAAGAACATGAGGTTAACCACATAGCTACCGGTACAGCCCTTAGCCTCGAGGAGAACTACTCCCTCCTCATCATGGGAGACGACAGCGTTGATGGAGATGGCGGTGGTGTCTATGGAGATGCCTTCGGGAACGTTCCCCGGAATCCCGAGCGGCGTGCCGGAAACGAGAGATTTTGTCCCCAGAATCTTGGCCCGCGATGGCGGCGGCTCACAGAACTTTTTCTCGTATCGTGGCTTATCTTTTTAGGGTTTTCGAGTCGGAGGCTTTATAGGCGGAAGGGCAGCCTCGGGAGGCCCTGGTGCAGCCACACCATAGGGGGCGCCTGCCCTAGCCGCGCCGCCTTGTGGGGTGGGGCCCCTGGCTCCCCTCTGGCCCTTCTTCGGTGCTGGAAGCTTCGGGAAAAAATAAGATCTTTGGGCGTTGATTTCGTCCAATTAAGAATATTTCCTTTGTAGGATTGCTGGAACCAAAAACAGCACAAAACAGAACCGGCACTTCGGCATCTTGTTAATGGGTTCGGAAAATGCATCAAAACATCATAAAGTGTGAAGAAAACATGTAGGTATTGTCATAAAACTAGCATGGAACATAAGAAATTATAGATACGTTGGAGACGTATCACTCATATGCTTTACAATAATGTTGATCAAGATTATGTTGGTAGGATGGCACTTCAGAAATTATTGTTGTTATCGTTTACCTACTCAAGGGCGAGTAGGAACTAAGCTTGGGGATGCTTGATACGTCTCCAACGTATCTATAATTTCTTATGTTCCATGCTACTTTTGTGACAATACTCACATGTTTTATACATACTTTACATCATTATTATGCATTTTAGGCACTAACCTACCTTAACAGAATCAAGAGCGCCCGATTCTTGTTTCTTGCTGTTTTGAACAAAATCCTACAAAGAAATATTCTCAGGAATTGGACGAAATCACGCCCGGTCTTATTTTCCACGGAGCTTCGAGAAGACCGGAGGATACGAAGTGGGGCACGGGGTGGCCACACCAAGGCGGCGCGGCCAAGGAGGGCCCGCGCCGCCCTATGGTGTGGGCCCCTCGGGCCCCCCACGTTGCCCTTCCACCTACTTATTCCCTCGTCGCGAAAACACTGTGCCGAGAGCCACGATGCGGAAGTACTTCGGAGACGCCGCTGCCAATCCCATCTCGGGGGATTCGGGAGATCGCCTCCGGCACCCTGCCGAGGGGAATCATCACCGGAGGGCTCTACATCACCATGCCCGCCTCCGGATTGATGCGTGAGTAGTTCATCCTTGGACTATGGGTCCATAGCAGTAGCTAGATGGTTGTCTTCTCCTCTTGTGCTATCATGTTTAGATCTTGTGAGCTGCCTAACATGATCAAGATCATCTATTTGTAATGCTACATGTTGTGTTTGGCGGGATCCGATGAATATATAATATTATGTCAAGTTGATTATCAATCTATCATATATGTGTTGTTTATGTTCTTGCATGCTCTCCGTTGCTAGTAGAGGCTCTGGCCAAGTTGATACTTGTAACTCCAAGGGGGAGTATTTATGCTCGATAGTGGGTTCATGCCTCCATTGAATCTAGGACAGTGACAGAAAAGTTCTAAGGTTGTGGATGTCTTTGTTGCTACTAGGGATAAAACATCAATGCTTTGTCTAAGGATATTTGTGTTGATTACATTACGCACCATACTTAATGCAATTGTCATTGGTTGCAACTTAATACTGAGGGGTGCGGATGCTAACCCGAAGGTGGACTATTAGGCATAGATGCATGCTGGATGGCGGTCTATGTACTTTGTCGTAATGCCCGATTAAATCTCATAGTGATCATCATGATATGTATTGAATCTTTATTTGTCAATTGCCCGCACTGTAATTTGTTCACCCAACATGTTATTTATCTTATTGGAGAGACACCTCTAGTGAACTGTGGACCCCAGTCCATTCTTTTACATCTGAATACAATCTACTGCAATCATTGTTCTCTATTGTTCTTTGCGAAAAAACAACATCTTCCACACTATACGTTTAATACTTTGTTTCAACTGGGGTGAGATTGACAACATTACGTTGGGGCAAAGTATCTTGATTGTGTTGTGCGAGGTTCCACGTTGGCGCAGTTTCTTGGTGTTGCGCCGCACTACACTCCTCTGGCCAACCTTCATGCTTCTTGACTCCCCTGGTTCGATAACCTTGGTTTCTTCTGAGGGAAAATTGCTGCATGCATCACCTTCCTCTTGGGGTTCCCAACGGACGTGTGCTTCACGCGTTATCAACTATCTTGAGTGTAACACCATAGCTTGAGCTCTCTCCTATAGGAGTAGTTTTTCTAAGGTTTATGGTGTACTCACATGATGTCATTAGGTATGAAAGGGTTAAGTCTCCACCTGGATAACTTAGTTCAAAGGTTGTCCTGGATTCTTAAATAGGTAAAGCTAAGATTGGGATGAATGGTCTCTCTTTTGGAAAGGACTTTAGTACTAACCTAAGGCTATCAACTATCTTGAGCAAAACAAGATGCCGGAAACTCTTCCTTCTTTGATGGAGAAATTTCGGGACGCCCCTCGAATTTATGGCTTTGTGCGGGCCCAATTATCTGCTTGAGCTAGATTTGCTATGATGATGATACAAATCTGCTATCCAAAGTTAGACATAGATAAGATTGTTCCTACTTGCCTGTCGAAGATGTCGAAAAGGGGAGGGACGTCGGCAAAATTGATGATTTGGTGACCCCTGTAGCCGAAGATATGATGGATGGACTTCTTCGGATGGACTGAATTCTTCGAAGGGCAGCTATGCTGAACATAGTACTCGTCCTTCTACAATAACCATAGATGATGTGGGTCAATTGAAGGTTGCCTTTCTCGAATTTCTTCTTGAGTATAGCTTGTATGTTTGTAAATACAATCTATATTGTAAAGCCATTGTAGATAAATGTTCCGTTATTTTTTCTCATCAAGCCCCCGAGTGTTTCGGTAGCGATTTTATTTTTTATAATGCGAGGTTGACCCAAAGCAGAATAAATTATATTGAGTGTACTATTTTTGCAGGTGTTAGCCTTCGAGCTTTTTGTTGATCACTATTTTGTATCACCGTTTTATTTTTCGGCGAGGTGCTTTGCACCAAGGCGAAATATTTTGCAAGTTGTATTCGTCGACATTGTGTATATATATATTGTATCTTCTGGGTAAAGCCCCCGAGCCTGTCGAAAAGATATATAACTCCCTATCTTTATTATATTGCAGCACCGCGAGCCCGCCTCATTAAAAACCTTTCCCGGCCCCACTCGGTGCCCCGAAAAAGGAAAAGAGTGCGTCTGAAAACTCGCGGGCGTTTCAGTACATTGTATGTTACAAAGGAGACTATATTTCGGCTTCTAAGCGTAAGAACGCTGAGCTGCGCCGCGTTCCAAGGATTTGGCTCATTGATTCCTGTCTTCTTGTCCTTGATTATGTATGCTCCTCCTTCAATTATTCTGTGACGATGTAAGGGCCAAGCCACGGCGACTCAGTTTTTCATGGCTTTTTTGATTGAGTCGTAAAACCAAGTCTCCAACCTGAAAAGATCTTGGTCGCAATCGTCGATTGTGGTAATTTTTCAGATCTTGTTGGTACTTAGCGACCCGTGATAACACTTCGTCTCGAGCCTCATCGAGTGTGTCGACATCATCCTCCAAAGCTCTTCTGGAAGTTTCTTCATCGTACTCTGTGACTCTTGGAGAATCATGCTCTATTTCTATCGCGATGTACTGCTTCAGCTCCGTGGAGGCAGAATGAACAGCGTCTCTGTGTCGTGTTGGTGTTGTTCGGATGCTCCACAACACGCTTGGCCTCTTCTGGCCAAGTATGTCGAGCTTTTTCCAATGGTCCTAACAGGCGTTTCTTGATGCCATTGCAGATGATACCATTGGCTTTCTCGACTTGACCATTGGTCTGCGGGTGCGCAACTGATGCAAAGTGCAATTTGATGCCTACCTCTGCACAATATGCCTTGAATTCCTTGGATGTGAAATTACTGCCATTGTCCGTGACGATGCTATGAGGTACTCCAAACCGAAAGACAATGCTTTTCACAAACTTGATTGCTGACGCTCCATCTGGTGAATTTATCGGCTTCGCTTCTATCCACTTGGTGAATTTGTCGACAGCGACGAGCATATACTCGTATCCACCTGGCGAGGCCTTGTGCAATTTTCCTACCATATCAAGACCCCATTGAGCAAAGGGCCAAGATAGCGGTATAGGCATTAGCTCTGCTGCCGGAGAGTGGGGTGTTGCGGCAAATCTCTGGCACGCGTCACAAGTTCGCACTATTTCCTTCGCGTCCTCAATTGCTGTCAGCCAATAAAATCTTGCTCTGAAAACCTTGGCCGCGATAGCTCAACTGCTTGCGTGATGTCCACATATTCCTTCGTGTACTTCCTTCAGGATTACCCTTCCTTCTTCGGGTGTAACACACCTTTGTAACACACCCGAAATACTTCTCTTGTATAACTCCCCTTTAACCACAGTAAAGGCTTTAGAACGCCTGATTACTTGCCTTGCTTCTATTGGATCGTCGGGTATTGTTTTCCTTAGGATGTACGATATGTATGCCTGCATCCATGGAATTTGCACCATCATGACTAGCTCCTGTTCGTCTTCCTCGTCTAGTGTTTCTTTCGTAGCCCCGAGGGTTTCTTCTCCTTCTTTTTTGGTTTCGTCGGCTTTGTAGATCTCTCGGCTATTTCTTCCCAAAACACGCCTGGTGGAATCGCAAGACACTGCGACCCGATGTTTGCAAGAACATCGGCTTCATCGTTGCTCAACCTGCTGATGTGATTTACTTCGTATCCATCAAACAGCTTTTCTAGCTCATTATACATCTCCTTGTATGCTATCATACTTTCGTTGATTGCATCACATTGATTCATGACCTGGAGCCACCAATTGTGAGTCGCCAAAGATTTTCAGTCGGATTGCACCACAAGCCTTCGCCATCTTCATCCCGTGTATGAGAGCTTCATATTCTGCCTCATTGTTAGACGCATTTGGGAACGTCATCCGTAAGACATACTTTAATTTGTCGTCTTCAGGTGATATTAGTATCACGCCTGCTCCAGCGCCTTCTAACCTTTTGGACCCATCAAGTTCATAGTCCGGGTTCTCGATAAATCAGGGTCCTGTTTTGTAGCTCCATCCATTAGATGAAGTCAGTAGGATTTGCGAATTTATAGCTTTTCTTTTTTCATACGTGATGTCCCGGGGAAAGCTCTATTCCCCAAAGGGAGACACGACCCGTAGCCTCTGGATTGTTTAATATATTTGATAGAGGGGCCTCGTTGACCACTATTATCGGGTGCCCGAAAAATAGTGCCGCAATTTTCTTCTTTGTTGTAAACACTCCATCCCAGCTTATGGTACTGCGGGTAGCTATTTTGAAGGTGATAGTACTTCACTCATGAAATATACTGGCATCTGTTGGAGCTTTCCTTCTTCTTCCCTTTCGACTACAAGAGTAGTGCTGACCACCTGTGTGGTGCAATGTATAGCAGGAGGGGTTCCTTCTCCTTGGGCGCCACCAAGATTGGTGGTGTCGAAATTGTGCGCTTGAGATCCTCAAAGCTCTGTCGGCCTCTTCGTTCCATGAAACTTCTCTCCTTGTTTGATCAATGCGTACGGCAGTGCCTTTTCTCCTAGCCTGGCGGCGAATCTGCTTGTGCGACTCGCGCCGTCAGCTGTTGTATTTCTTTCAACTTTGTCGGCTTCCTCATCGTTACGATGGCTTGGATTTTCTCTGGATTGGCCTCGATCCCTCTTGCTGATACTAGGAACCCGAGAAGTTCTCCTGCAGGAACACCAAAGGAGCACTTTGTCGGGTTTAACTTAAGGCAGAACTTGTCGAGGTTGTCGAAGGTTTCTTTCAAATCCTCGATCAGCGTTGTCCCCTTTTTGATGTTATGACGACATCGTCAATGTAAACTTGTACATTTTTTCCAATCGTTTGCAAGGCATCATCATCATCGATATGTTGCTCCCGCGTTTTTAGACCAAAAGGCATTGTCCTAGCAGAACACGTAAGGTGTTATGGCAATCTTGGCTTCATCATCTTCTTTTAATCTGATCTGGTTATAACGAATATCCAGGAAGGAAAGACGTTCACATCCTGATGGAGTCGATGATTTGATCGATCCTTGGGAGGGAAAGTGATCCTTTGGACAATGTTTATTGAGACACGTAAAGTTGACACATGCGAAGGACTTTCGTGTTTTTCTTTGGCACCATCACTGGGTTAGCTACCCATGTGGCTTATGTAGATATCTCCTTAATAAAACCAGCTTAGTCGATTTATTTCTGACAGCATGGCTCTGCGGTTTGGTTCCGAAAAATGCCGCAAGGTTGTTTGATTGGTCTCGCTATTGGATCCAAATTTAGGTGGTGCTGGCAAGTTCCCTGGGTACTCGACATGTCGGCTGGACACCATGAAGATTTCCGGTGCTCATGGAGGAACTCGATGAGCGCGCTTTCCTATGCGAGGTCCATATTTGTTGCAATGGATGTCGTTTTCTTTGGGTCCGTCGGGTGGATCACCTCTTTTGAATCCTTCGAGTGTTGAAGGTTGGTTCACAGAGTGGCCTCCTGTATCAGCAACACGTCATAATCGATTTGTGAGCCTTGACGCCATATACTGCTTGCATCCGAAAGTTTCCGACAGTCGATGAAAATCCTTGTCGCATTTATCGCTAGCGCAACTTCCCTTGGCTGTAGTGGTCCCTTAGGTCAGGCAACCTCCACAACAGTACGTGTAATGCGGTACTGCCATAAACCTGGCATATGCTGGTCGTCCCAACAAGGCGTGATATTGTGACGGGAAATCCACAACTTTGAAACTCCAGCTTCTCTATCCTGTAGTTTTCTCGGGTCCCAAACTGAACGTCGAGATTGATCTTCCCCAGGGATATGTGTGATTCCGTGGAAACGTGTGTCAGTTGGTTTTAGATTTGCCAGGGATATGTTCATCTTCCTTAGTGCATCCGCATACATAAGGTTTAAGCTGCTGCCACCATCTATAAAGACTCTCGACACATCAAAACCAGCGATGACTGCGGGGAAGATAAGTGCAGATTGCCTTGGTCGAGGAACTTGCTGCGGGTGATCCGCAATTGTGAAGCCAATGTCTGTCCCGACCAATTTAGGTACTGACTGTTGGTGGAGCATCTTCTCTGCCATGAACACTTGCCGCGAGATTACTTTGTGCCCTATTAGATGGCCTAGCTTTCTGAATCATCGAGACCGCACCATTGGAGTTAGGATCAACATATGGAGGTGGGTGTGGTGCTGCCGCTGGTGCCGATTTTCGTCCGTAATTGCGGGAGGAGGTGGGAGGTGGATCTCGCTCCTTGGCCCCTGGGGGTTTCTATTCATTGCTTGAGCATTGGCTATCCCTGCGACCCGCAACATTGCTTGAAAATTGCGACAATCTTTCTGGAGGTGTCCTGACTGCCTCTTCCCATTATTGTCGAGATAGAAATGCATCTGACATGGCCCATTCATCATATCCTCGGGAGATACATATGGTCTCTGAAACCTTGCTCCACTATTTTGCCTGTTACTACGGAAGTCACCCCTGTTGTCGCCTTGTTGCTCATTACTTCTTTGATAATCATCTCGACTATTTCCTCCAGAGTTTCCTCGGAAACCAGCTGATATGTGGCCAGGAGCATCATTACTATAGAACTGTCGAGAAAATCGTCGTCTATTTTGAAAATTTTGACACGGTCCTCCTCTGCGACCTATGTCGCTTGTTGTGTATAGCATCTTCTCCATCTGCCCATCTATTTGCTATTTCCATCAATGCTGATATTGTCTTAGGGTTGGTTCTCCCTAAGTCTTCGACGAAATCTCCTCGTCGAATTCCCGCCACGAACGCGTCTATTGCCCTCGTCAGATATGCCTCTGTCGAGTTTTTGATAATATTCCACCTCTGTATATATTTTCTCATCGATTCATCGTGTTTCTGTCTACACGCCCTCAGCTCTTCTAATGATGCGGGTTTCTTGCAGGTGGATCGAAAATTCTTCACGAAGATATCCTCAAAACTATCCCAGCTATCGATGGAACCTGGGGGAAGTTTCTTTATCCAAGATCGCGCGCTCCACTCAAGTGTACTTGGATGCTCTGCATGGCTGTTGCCCTGGTTCCGCCTATCAACTTCACCATCTCGAGATAATCAACGAGCCAATCTTCGGGATCCTGTAGGCCGTCGAATTTCTTGAAATTTTCGGGTAACTTAAACCCTGACGGGACTCGAGTTTTTCGAACTCGTCTCGTAAAGCATGGGATCCCACACATATCTTCCTCGACAACTTCTGGTGACTGCCGATGTTCTCTTCTTTCTTGTCGCGCTCTATCCACCCTTGCTTGAGCTGTTGTATCCCTTGCTCCACTTGCTCTTGGTGGATCTTGCACTGCTGTGGTGTGTCATGGACTATTTTGCCTTGCAGTTCCTTCGGGAGGTGTAGCTGCGAACGTTGTTCCCATGACTCCAACTCCTGCCATTGCCATGTTAAACAATGCTTCTCCCGGGTCCCCAGGAGGTGGTCTGGACGCGAGGATATAAGCTTGTGCCATGTACCCAGCTTCCGGTGTTTTGGGATAATATTTCCCCTTGTATCAATCGTCATGAAAGACATGTCGAGATTTTGAATTATATTTCCTCTCTCTTCTTCAGGTATATTTTGCAGCCGGGATCTTGCTCTCCTCGAGCTTCTTTATGACTATCTCCCGAAGTTCCTGATTGTCGACTTAGCTGCTCGTCGCCTGCTTGACGCGAGGCTGCCTCCTTTCTTCTGTTCAGGGAGGCTGTCTGTTTTTCCAACTCCCTACTCACACGAGCGAGTCTATATTGATAGGCTTGTAATTCTTCTGCAGTAGCAGTTGTGGTCATTGGTTCTGAACCATCCATGGCTCTTGCGGCTCTATCCCACGCTGCCTGCGGGAGCTGAACTCTTAGACGTGGAGTGGTCCCGACATATTTAGTGCCTAGACCTCTTATGAGATCAGCGGGATCGACGTATGGGTTTCCCAAATCGTCGAAAACCTCTGACGTCTCCGGTTGTTCGATTTGTTTCCTCTATTGCATAGACCTGATGATATTTTGGATGTTGATTTTTGTCGGGATTGGTGACACCATCATAGAGATCGGTGAAGACCTTTCCAATAACAGCAGATGTCGATGAAGTTGAAGTTGTCGACGCTGTCGGAGTCGCTGCTTATAACAGAGTCCGCAGACGACTCGGAGGATATGTCGCCGAAGATTTTGGCGAGCCTTTCGCTTGCCTTGGTGTTGATGAAGCGTGGCGACGAAAACTTTTCATCGCTTGACAAAAAATCGGAATCGATCGCTGATAATTCCGACGAGATCGGAATTTCGAGGCGATAAGATCCTTCCTTGTCGATGCCGAATCGGAATTCTCTGAACGTCATCACGATGGGCTCCTCCAGATACGCACATGCATCCAAAAGGGAGGGCGGGTGAGGAATAAAATCGACTAGATCAGTTTTGACCTGTTTACCTCGATCCATCGCATTGCTTGCTACCGACGAAGTCGACGATTGAACGTGCCATCGAGATCAGCTCCTTGCAGCCTCTAATTCCCACAGACGGCGCCAATTGACAAGGGATTAACTTGTCAATGCCTACAGATTGTAGACTAGTGTTTCGTTAGAAGTAGAGGGCAAGTAGATCTCGAAGGTTTCAGCCAAAAACTCGCTGATTGTAAAACTAGGGTTATGTTGACAATAGATTCGATCCTCTCTTTGTCCCTCGACTCCCCCTTATATAGGAGAGCGAGGGATTCGTCATACACAAATTGAGTCCGGGAGGGTTTCTAACCCGTCCCGTGAAATACAAGTCTCTATATTTCCTAATACAACTCTATCTTTCCTTAACACTAACTGGGCTTCCGATCTTTGTATTCTTCGACTTGTGGGCCTTCAGTAAACCCCGGGTACCATCTTCGGCATGCCCATTGGGGATGCCTATGTCACTATGCTCCAAAGATAATGATGTGGTCACCAATATCTATGGTTAACATAAATGGGTTCTCTCTCTAGGGATTGTCTTGAATAACATCCCAATGTTCCTCTTAAAGATGATGATATGAACACATGGATGTATATCCAAGGTTTAGCTCAAGGTTTGTTATGGCTTCTTGATACGTCTCCAACGTATCTATAATTTCTGATGTTCCATGCTTGTTTTATGACAATACCTACATGTTTTGTTCACACTTTATGACGTTTTGATGCGTTTTCCGGAACTAACCTATTGACGAGATGCCGAAGTGCCAGTTCCTGTTTTTTGCTGTTTTTGGTTTCAGAAATCCTAGTAAGGAAATATTCTCGAAATCGGACGAAATCAACGCCCAGAGTCTTAGAATCACACAAAGCTTCCAGAACACCCGAGAGCCACCAGAGGAGGGCCCTGTGGGCCCCAGATGATAGGCCGGCGCGGCCCAGGGGGGGCGCGCCCCCCTAGTGTGTCATCGCCTCGTTGACCTTCTGACGCCGCATCTTCGCCTATATAAAGGTCCCTGACCTAAAACACGATACGAATAAGCCACGGTACGAGAAAAGTTCCAGAGCCGCCGCCATCGCGAAGCCAAGATGCGGGGGACAGGTCTCGTTCCGGCACGCCGCCGACGGGGGAAGTGCCCCGGAAGGCTCGTCCATCGACACCACCGCATCTTCATCACCGCTGCTGCTCATGAGGAGGGTAGTTCTCCATCGAGGCTCGGGGCTGTACCGGTAGCTATGTGGTTCATCTCTCTCCTATGTACTTCAATACAATAATCTCATGAGCTGCCTTACATGATTGAGATTCATATGATGATGCTTGTAATCTAGATGTCATTATGCTAGTCAAGTGGGTTTTACTTATGTGATCTCCGGAGACTCCTTGTCCCACGTGTGTAAAGGTGACAGTGTGTGCACCGTGTGGGTCTCTTAGGCTATATTTCACAGAATACTTATTCACTGTTATGAATGGCATAGTGAAGTGCTTATTTATATCCCTTTATGATTGCAATGTGCTTTGTATCGCTACTAGTCTATGTGCTACTCATGTGATGTTATTAAACTAGTCTATTCCTCCTGCATGGTGTAATGGTGACAGTGTGTGCATCGTGTGGTTCTTGTCGTAGATTATGATCATAATCTCTTGTAGGTTATGGAGTTGATTATCGCTATGATAGTATTGATGTGATTTATTCCCCCTTCATAGTGTAAAGGTGACAGTGTGTATGCTATGTTAGTACTCGGTTTATTTTGCAAAGATCTATTATGCTCTAAGGTTACTTAAACATGAATATCGAATGTTGTGGAGCTTGTTAACTCCGGCATTGAGGGTTCGTGTAACGAATGGTGTTCATTATCAAACAAGAGTATATGTAGCACAAATGAGAGAAGTTATTATTTATTATGCGATCAATGTTGAGAGTGTCCACTAGTGAAAGTATGATCCCTAGGCCTTGTTTCCACACATCGAATCTCCGCTTATTTACTGTTGTTGCATGTTTACTCGCTGCCATATTTTATTCAGATTACTATTACCACTCATATACATCCATACTACTTGTATTTCACTATCTCTTCGCCGAACTAGTGCACCTATACATCTGACAAGTGTATTAGGTGTGTTGGGGACACAAGAGACTTCTTGTATCGTGATTGCGGGGTTGCTTGAGAGGGATATCTTTGACCTCTTCCTCTGAGTTCGATAAACCTTGGGTGATCCACTTAAGGAAAAACTTGCTGCTGTTCTACAAACCTCTGCTCTTGGAGGCCCAACACTGTCTACAGGAAAAGAAGCGTGAGTAGACATCAAGCTATTTTCTGGCGCCGTTGCCGGGGAGGAAAGGTAAAAGGTACTCACACTCCGGATCTCGGCTACTAAGCTATTTTCCGGCGCCGTTGTAAGTACTCGAAGCTATTTCCTTTAGATCCTGCAATTGCATCTTTTTGTTTCTTGTTTACACTAGTGAGGCATAATGGAGAGTAACAATGAGCTTCTTATTTTATTTCCTGAGTTAAGACATGGATTGTTTGCTGCGAAAATTAAAAAACCTATGGAATCTTATTTGCATGCTAGTAGCAATGATATTAGTATGAACGCTTTGAACACCATTGTTGTTAATGATATGGAAAATTCTAAGCTTGGGGAAGCTGGTTTTGATGAGCATGATATTTTTAGTCCCCCAAGCATTGAGAGAAAATTTTCTTTGATGATACTTTGCCTCCTATTTATGATGATTACAATGATAGTGGTCTTTTGGTGCCGCCTACTATGGAGAGTAAATTTTATTATGATTATACTATGCCTCCTACACTTGATGAGAATAATAATGATAGCTACTTTGTTGAATTTGCTCCCACTACAACTAATAAAATTGATAATGCTTATGTGGAGAGTAATAATTTTATGCATGTGGCTCATGACAAGAATGTTTCATGTGATAGTTATATTGTTGAGTTTGTTCATGATGCTACTGAAAGTTATTATGAGAGAGGGAAACATGGTTATATGCATCTTAATAATATTAAGTTTCCCCTCTTTATGTTGAGAATCTTAAAATTGCGCTTGTGTTGCCTTCCTACGCTTGCCACTTTGTTCTTCATGAATTTATTTGTGTACAAGATTCCTTTGCATAGGAAGCATGTTAGACTTAAATGTGTTTTGAATTTGCCTCTTGATGCTCTCTTTGCTTCAAATACTATTTCTTGCGAGTGCATCATTAAAACTGCTGAGCCCATCTTAATGGCTATAAAGAAAGAACTTCTTGGGAGATAACCCATGTATTTATTTTACTACAGAAATTTTTGTTTTGTTGAGTCTTGGAAGTTGTTTACTACTGTATCAACCTTTCCTTATCATGTTTTTGTGCCAAGTAAACTCTATGGTAAAGTTGATGCTAGATTTGGGATCGCTGCGCAGAAACAGCATTGCTGTCGGTCACGAATTTGAGCAAAAGTCTCTGTAAAAAAATCAAAAAAATCTGCAACTTTACGTGTGTGATCCTCAGATATGTACGCAACTTTCATTAGTTTTGAGTTTTTCCGTTTGAGCAAGTTAAGTGCCCCTTCCAGATTCGTCTTTACAGACTGTTCTGTTTTGACAGATTCTGCCTTTTATTTCGCATTGCTGCTTTTGCTATGTTGAATGGGTTTCTTTGTTCCATTAACTTTCAGAAGTTTTGTGCAATGTCCAGAAGTGTAAAGAATGATTGTGTCACCTCTGAACATGTGAATTTTGATTATGCACTAACCCTCTAATGAGTTTGCTCGAAGTTTGGTGTGGCAGAAGTTTTCAAGGGTCAATAGAAGAGGGTGATATAATGTGATCGAGAAGAGTGAAAGGTCTAAGCTTGGGAATGCCCCGGTGGTTCATCCCTGAATATTTTAAGAAGACTCAAGCATCTATGCTTGGGGATGTCCAAGGCATCCCCTTCTTCATCGACAACTTATCAGGTTTCTTCTAGTGAAACTATATTTTTATTCAGTCACATCTTATGTACTTTACTTGGAGCGTCTGTGTGCTTTTATTTTCGTTTTGTTATTTTCATTCTCTGAATAAGTTCATCCTTGTGTGGGAGAGAGACACGCTCCGCTTTTTCATATGAACACATGTGTTCTTAGCTTTTAATATTCAAGGGCGAAAGTTGATCGCTTCACTTGTTGATATTTGGTTGGAATCAGAAAATGCTTCATATGGTCTTGAATAATTTGATACTTGGCAATTGTTTTGAGCTCTCATAGATCATGTTTACTCATGCACCATGTAGTTTAAACCTACTAATGGAGAACTACTGTAGAGCTTGTGGAAATTTGGTTTGGATGATTGGTCTCTCTAAGGTCTAGATATTTTCTGGTAAAAGTGTTTGAGCAACAAGGAAGACACTGTAGAGTTTTATAATGCTTGCAATATGTTCTTATGTAAGTTTTGCTCTACCGGTTTATACTTGTGTTTGCTTCAAACAACCTTGCTAGCCAAAGCCTTGTACTGAGAGGGAATACTTCTCGTGCATCCAAAACCTTGAGCCAAAACATATGCCATTTGTGTCCACCATATCTACCTACTATGTGGTATTTCCTGCCATTCCAAGTAAATACTTCATGTGCTACCTTTAAACAATTAAAAAGTTATTTTCTCTTATTTGTGTCAATGTTTTATAGCTCATGAGGAAGTATGTGGTGTTTTATCTTTCGATCTTGTCATTTACTTCTGACAGACTTTCACAATGGACTAGTGGCTCATCCTCTTATCCAATAATTTTGCAAAAAGAGCTGGCAATGGGGTTCCCAGCCCCAATTAATTAACTTGCATTAATAATTCTCTTCACATGTTTTGCCCTGATCTATCAGTAAGCAACTTAAATTTGCAAATAGACACTCCTCCATGGTATGTGAATGTTGGAAGGCACCCGGGATTCGGTTAGCCATGGCTTGTGAAAGCAAAGGTTGGGGGGAGTGTCATCTAATAAATAAAACTAAAGTGCATGTGTAAACAAAAGAGAAGAGGGATGATCTACCTTGCTGGTAGAGATAACGTCCTTCATGGGAGCCGCTCTTGAAAGTCTGGTTGATAAGGTAGTTAGAGTACCCATTACCATTCGTTGACAACAACAAACACTTCTCAATTTTTTTACTTTTATGCTCTCTATATGATTTAAAAATTTGAAAAGCTCTAGCACATGATTTAATCCCTGCTTCCCTCTGCGAAGGGCCTATCTTTTACTTTATGTTGAGTAGTTTACCTACTTCCTTCCGTCTTAGAAGCAAACACTTGTGTCAACTGTGCATTGATTCTTACATACTTGCTTATTTGCATTCATCATATTACTCTATGTTGACAATTATCCATGAGATATGCATGTTGAAAGTTGAAAGCAACTGCTGAAACTTATATCTTCCTTTGTGTTGCTTCGATGCCTTTACTTTGAATTTATTGCTTTATGAGTTAACTCTTATGCAAGACTTATTGATGCTTGTCTTGAAAGTACTATTCATGAAAAGTTTTGCTATATGTTAGCAACCTGTAGATCATTGCTTTGAATCACTTCATTCATGTCATATGCTTTACAATAATGTTGATCAAGAATATGATGGTAGCATGTCACCTCAGAAATTATTTGTGTTAACGTTTACCTACTCGAGGACGAGTAGGAACTAAGCTTGGGATGCGATACGTCTCCAACGTATCTATAATTTACGATGTTCCATGCTTGTTTTATGACAATACCTACATGTTTTGTTCACACTTTATGATGTTTTGATCGTTTCCGGAACTAACCTATTGACGAGATGCCGAAGTGCCAGTTCTGTTTCTGCTTTTTGGTTTCAGAAATCCTAGTAAAGAAATATTCTCGGAATCGGACGAAATCAACGTCAGAGTCTTAGAATCACACGAAGCTTCCAGAACACCCGAGAGCCACCAGAGGAGGGCCTTGTGGGCCCAGATGATAGGCCGGCGCGGCCCAGGGGGGGCCCCCTAGTGTGTCGTCGCCTCGTTGACCTTCGCGCCGCCTCTTCGCCTATATAAAGGTCCCGACCTAAAACACGATACGAATAAGCCACGGTACGAGAAAAGTTCCAGAGCCGCCGCCATCGCAAAGCCAAGATCGGGGACGGAGTCTGTTCCGGCACGCCGCCGGGACGGGGAAGTGCCCCGGAAGGCTCCTCCATCGACACCACCGCCATCCTTATCACCGCTGCTGCTCCCATGAGGAGGGAGTAGTTCTCCATCGAGGCTCGGGGCTCTACCGGTAGCTATGTGGTTCATCTCTCTCCTATGTACTTCAATACAATAATCTCATGAGCTGCCTTACATGATTGAGATTCATATGATGGTTCTTGTAATCTAGATGTCATTATGCTAGTCAAGTGGGTTTTACTTATGTGATCTCCGGAGACTCCTTGTCCCACGTGTGTAAAGGTGACAGTGTGTGCACCGTGTGGGTCTCTTAGGCTATATTTCACAGAATACTTATTCACTGTTATGAATGGCATAGTGAAGTGCTTATTTATATCCCTTTATGATTGCAATGTGCTTTGTATCGCTACTAGTCTATGTGCTACTCATGTGATGTTATTAAACTAGTCTATTCCTCCTGGTGTAATGGTGACAGTGTGTGCATCGTGTAGTTCTTGTCGTAGATTATGATCATAATCTCTTGTAGGTTATGGAGTTGATTATCGCTATGATAGTATTGATGTGATTTATTCCCCCTTATTCATAGTGTAAAGGTGACAGTGTGTATGCTATGTTAGTACTCGGTTTATTTTGCAAAGATCTATTATGCTCTAAGGTTACTTAAACATGAATATCGAATGTTGTGGAGCTTGTTAACTCCGGCATTGAGGGTTCGTGTAATCCTACACAACGAATGGTGTTCATTATCAAACAAGAGTATATGTAGCACAAATGAGAGAAGTTATTATTTATTATGCGATCAATGTTGAGAGTGTCCACTAGTGAAAGTATGATCCCTAGGCCTTGTTTCCACACATCGAATCTCCGCTTATTTACTGTTCTTGCATGTTTACTCGCTGCCATATTTTATTCAGATTACTATTACCACTCATATACATCCATACTACTTGTATTTCACTATCTCTTCGCCGAACTAGTGCACCTATACATCGACAAGTGTATTAGGTGTGTTGGGACACAAGAGACTTCTTGTATCGTGATTGCAGGTTGCTTGAGAGGGATATCTTTGACCTCTTCCTCCTGAGTTCGATAAACCTTGGGTGATCCACTTAAGGGAAAACTTGCTGCTGTTCTACAAACCTCTGCTCTTGGAGGCCCAACACTGTCTATAGGAAAAGAAGCGTGAGTAGACATCACTTCTCTAATACATACTATAGAACTCTCACCTCTCTAGGTTTGATGTATAATAATATGGAATAGAGAAGAATACATATTCCTAGGGTTCATCTCCTGGTCATGTTTCCAAGAATAAAGTAGAATGAATACCATGAGGTTCATGGTAGTATCAAGGATTAGTTTAAGTCATGGAAAAGATAAGTCAATAATAGTTTCTTTGGTTTATTGTTACTTGATTTCAATTTGAATAGATGTTCATATGTTAGGGCAAAGGTTACCATATTATGTTCTTTTATAAGATCAATCAAGTGATCCTTGTTTAATGTTTGTTGTTTTGTTAGTTTCAATTCAATTTGATCTAAGCCCTTAGATCAAATCATCTCTACCCAAAACAAGGTTTTAACAAAGGTCACATTGAGGTTTATAGCGCTTGACTTGATGAGCTACTTCAATTCCACCAAGGTCAAGTGAAACTTTAGTTACTGTGAGTGTTTTACTTTAAAGCGCGAAAATTCCCCGGATTTTCTATGCATGATTGCAATGCACACATCTATTTCCTCTATTTTTGTAACCCCAAATCCTGGGATATTACAGTCTCTACCCCTTAAACTAAACTTCGTCCTCGAAGTTTGAACTCTCTCATGTTTCCGGAGTGTGGATCTGACTTGTGCAGACTACATCTTTTCTCGAAATCCATGGTGATGTCACTGGATATAATTGAGTATCTCCCTTTTCCAGATTCTTCCAGGAATCCATTAGTATTTTCCTTAGACCATTGACTTCTTTCTTCAATTCCATAATTTCTTTCAGTACTATAATGTTGTTTCCTTTCTCATTGTAGATTCAATGATTGGGACTTCTTCTGGTGCTACTAGTCTTGACTGAAGACTAATTGGATGACATACTCCTAATTGGTAAATAGGTCTTTGTTTTCCCTTACTACAAAACTGCAATAATGGTACTTAGTAAGGTACTTACCATAGAAATGGTCTTGAGGGTTTATTTCCCTAAGAATGGATTAGACTCATTTAGTCTGTCCAATCATGGATTATGGTTGATACCTATAACTATTTTGGTTCTTTAGGTTCCATGAAAGGAATCATTCTATTAGTCTTTGATTTTGGTATAGTCAATCTCCTTCGGTCTTTGGCCTTCTTGAGCTGTATTTGGTATATGGTATTTCCTTCATCCAACTTCTTTAATCTCGGCTTACTTGAGCTATCGTACTTCTGAGTAAATATTACTCACTTTCTCAAGTTATAGTCCACTTCTTACTTCCTCGAGGTATAAACCTCGGCTTCTGGTCTGATATCCTTCTGAAAGTAGTGTTAGAGAATCTTATAAAAATAAGATCGAACTTCCTCTCAGTTCAGACCTTCTTCTTCTGTTTTGCTCAAAGTATTGAGTCATTGTACATCCAACTCAATCTTTACTCTATTCCTTGGAGTTTTCTTATGGTCTTCAACTCTTATTCTTCCAACCATTGGACTTATGGTTAGAATATGGGTCTAGGTCTAGTTTATGGTTTGTACTCTTCGAAGGTCTTGCGAAGAATATCTGTGGTGTATCCACTCAATTGTGGACATCCAATGTGAATCTTTTGACTAAATGAATATAGGTCATAATCATTTGGCTGACAAAATTTTATTTGTTCACAACTTCTTGGTATAATTAATCCAATTATGGACTACTTGATACCAATTGTGGCTATTTATTATCTAAAAGTGAACTCTATTATAGGGTTTTACCAATTTGTCGGAACATCTTCTACTTTATCTCGCAGTATTGATCCTATACCAACCGTGGTCTTCTGATACCAACTGTGGTCTTCTTATATCTGCTATGGTTTCATAGGTCATCTTTCTTCCTTCAGGGTTGCAAGAAAACCACTAACTGACACTATAGATATAGTATTCTAAGTGCTTTCCCATGCATTCCCTCTTCAATATTGACTATGGTTCTTCTTCTACTTCTCCATAAGCACCATATTTCTCACCTTCAGGCTTCTTTCGTATTAAAGTACTCCTCTAATGAGGTTAAGCATGAGCTTTGATTGGTACTTTCTTCAGAGTATTGTGGTTACTTCCCACAACTTTGCTTCCTTCTTTTGATGAACCTTCATATTGTCTTCAAAATATTTAGAATTCGTCACTTCCTCACACGAATACCATTACCCTCCTATAGCATCAAGTAATAACTTGATATTGCAACATGCACTTGCATATCAAAGTCAAACTTCATGTATGGATCTAGTCAATCAATGAAAATACAATAAAATCCAAGAAGATTCAGCTTTGTGCATATAATACACACCATCATAAGCCTGAATATACTAGTTGGGTAAGACATCTCTAAACATCAGGCTGAGATGTGTAGTATATAACACCACATATGATAGGTTTATATCGTGATACTTAGCACGAATATAGGGCATTCTACTATTTGTCTTGACATTTACTTGAATTGCACAATTGCAATGAGATAAACTTGAAACAAAGGGTTTAGGGTAGTTAAGGTTACCCTAATCTCCTTAGGAAGTACTAGATCAACTTCCATTTTGTTTAGGACTACCTCACATAGTATTTATGGATTCTAACATAGCTCCCCTAAACTCATAACTATTAGAGTATATCACCTATAACTTCAGGGTTTCTCTATAAGCTATGCTCTAATAAAGCCTTCTTTAGACTATCAACTATGGTTCTGGCATACTTGGCACAGTTGCCAAGGTTTTAGAACATAAATCTTGAACTATCGTTGAACACCTAACACCTTATTGTACTCCTCCTAACTATTTATGATGTTCTACTACATTACATAATGATTCCCATGTGAATCATATGTGATTATTATCTCTACCATGTAAGTAGGCATATTTTATTCCTATCTCTCTTCCTTACCTCCCATGATTGACTCATCATGGTCTATACTATCTCATATAGCTTATACTTATTACTTAGTATCAATTGTTTCACAAGTTTGGATAAATTTTACTTACCCTATTACTTGTCTTGGTATACACCTTCTAGTAGGATATCTTCCTAATATACTTATCTTTATCACTTCATATCGTTCCTATTACAGGTCTGGATAATTCTTACTTAACCATAACATGTGTTGGTACACATCTTCCAATAGGATCTCTTCCTTATGGTTGTATCCTCTCTTTGGACTACCATGTATTGTACACCAACTGTGATCTACTCATTTATTGTTTTAAGGACTTAATGGGGTGCTACATGTTTGGGATTAACCAACTAACTTCACTTAGGAAAGATAGGTAAGAAGGGTTGACTCAAGTATGTCAGGATTATTCTCAAGTGAATATCCATCTCAAGTCATAAGAATATTTGGTTTAAATAAGACAACTTCCTATAGACACTACCAATCCTATAGGTCTCCTTTAAAGGGTTTTAATCCTAAGGTCAAAGCATTATGCAGACAAGGTCTTCGATACACAATAACTCCAAATTCTGAAATAGCATCATCGTCCGGTAAGGACGATGTTTAAAAGATTGGCAAGTATGCAATAATGCATAAGTATGAGATGCAATCGCTCTAAGCGTGACCTAACCCCGATGATTTAGGATGAGTGAGTTGTGATTATTTGTTTAGATGTGTTGCACTTTTAGAGTGATTCACAAACAATGTTCTTATTATCATAAGTAATGCAATACAACACAATAATAATATTAATGGCACACAACAGTAGGATTTGGTATAATCCCAACATGTAATGAACAGTGGTTGGTCTTAGTACTATATGGCATGGTTAATGATTGCTTATCATATACTTCAAAAGGATAACTTTTGAAGAACATGTTCTTTGATAAAGAACAAGTATGATAAATAGTTTTGTGGGGTTCTATGGTTTACTATGGTTTCGATAAGCTTCTGGAGTAATGATGGGATGGATCACAACAAAGTTGGATTCATCAGTAACTAGGGCTTGTATGGTTTTAATTAAGCATAAGCATCTTAATTATCAATGGTTGATATCAAGGTGGTATATCTTATTGGTGATAGATAGCTAGGGTTTATAGATCCTATTAGGCAGGTTTGATGGCTACTCCTTATTTTCTTCAAAGGATAACTTTTGAAGAACATACTTCTTAAATAATAAGAAGTATATCAAATAGGGTTGAGGTTGTCTAGGGTTTGTTATTGGTTTCACTAAATAGAGAATGGTTGGTTCCTAAATAGGATGGTTCATAAGCATCCAACACTAGTAGGGTTTAGTGGAACATGGTTATGTAATGCAAAATAGTAAGTAGCTATTGGAGTTCATCACAATGGTGTGATGCTAAGCATGGATAAATAAGGATGATGGTTTTGATAACAAGAGCTAGGTTTAGGCTTGATTGATACTATTTGATCAACTAAGTTTTATTAGGATGAAATACTAATTTATTAATGATGGGTTTCTATATCTTATGTGAACATGGATCTGCACTTAGTGGCTAATTATGGATCATGAATGAAAAGGAAATTTCATGATCACATGTTCTAACCTAGGGTTTAGGTTAGAAGCAAATTAGGGTTCACATAAAATGATGGAGCTAGGGTTCCTAATGGAATTAGGGTTTTGGGATTACACAAAATTATGAGGTTATAATTTTATTCATAATGGAAATAGGTTTCCTAATTACCATTTAGTTCTTAATTTAATAACTTCATTATAAAGTGGGAGTTATTAATAAATTTGAAATAAACATAATATTGAAGTTGGCATTTTATTATTTTTAAATAATTAATAATTAAGGTAATTATTATTTAGGGTTTAAATCCTTCTAATAAGGATTTAACAAAATAACAAATAAATAAAATTACTTTAAATGTTTTCTTTATTTATTTACTGGTTTTTTTTATTTATTTTAGAAAATTTTCCTATTTATTGAATTTTAATTCAATTAAGAATAAAAGAAAAGGCTTAAATAATGAGTATAAAACAATTAAATTTTTATCTAAAATAAAAATTTCATATTATATTTTTATTGGATAGAGTTTACTTTTCTAAGAATTTGGATATCTTATTTATATTTTTCCGAGTTAAAATGAATTTATATAATTCTGCAAAGTTTCAGATATTAATGAAATTTAAATTTAAACGAAATCTACTAAACCTACTGATACGTCTCAAACGTATCTATAATTTCTTATGTTCCATGCTACTTTTATGACAATACTTGCATGTTTTATACATACTTTACAACATTATTATACATTTTCCGGCACTAACCTATTAACAAGATGCCAAAGCGCCAGTTGCTGTTTTCTGCTGATTTTGGTTTCAGAAATCCTACAAAGGAAATATTCTCAGATGGACGAAATCAACGCCTAGGGTCTTATTTCTCACACGAAGCTTCCAGGAAGACAGAAGGATATGAAGTGGGGCGACGGCGCCAACACCACGAGCCGTGCGGCATGGGTGGGGCCGTGCCGCCTATGGTGGGCCCCTCGCGCGCCTCTGACCTTCCCTTCCGCCTACTTATAGCCTTCGTCGCGAAAACCCTGACCGAGAGCCACGATACGAAAACCTTCCAGAGACGCCGCCGCAATCCCATCTCGGGGGATTCAGGAGATCGCCTCGGCACCCTGCCGGAGAGGGGAATCATCGGAGGGCTCTACATCATCATGCTCGCCTCGGATTGATGCGTGAGTAGTTCATCCTTGGACTATGGGTCCATAGCAGTAGCTAGGTGGTTGTCTTCTCCGCTTGTGCTATCATTGTTTAGATCTTGTGAGCTGCCTAACATGATCAAGATAATCTATTTGTAATGCTACATGTTGTGTTTGGTGGGATCCGATGAATCTAGAATATTATGTCAAGTTGATTATCAATCTATCATATGTGTTGTTTATGTTGTTGCATGCCCTCCGTTGCTAGTAGAGGCTCTGGCCAAGTTGATACTTGTAACTCCAGAGGGGGTGTTATGCTCGATAGTGGGTTCATGCCTCCATTTTATCTGGGACAGTGAGAGAAAGTTCTAAGGTTGTGGATGTCTTGTTGCTACTAGGGATAAAACATCGATGCTTTCTCTAAGGATATTTGTGTTGATTACATTACGCACCATACTTAATGCAATTATCTGTTGTTTACAACTTAATACTAGAGGGTGCGGATGCTAACCAAGGTGGATTATTTAGGCATAGATGCATGTTTGGATAGCGGTCTATGTACTTTGTTGTAATGCCTGATTAAATCTCATAGTAATCATCATTGATATGTATTGAATCGTTATTTGTCAATTGCCCACCTGTAATTTGTTCACCCAGCATGCTAGTTATCTTATTGGAGAGACACCACTAGTGACTGTGGACCCTGGTCCATTCTTTTTCATCACAATCTACTGCAATCATTGTTCTTTACTGTTCTTTGCAAACAAACATCATCTTCCACTCGATACGTTTAATCCTTTCTTTTCAGCAAGCGGTGAGATTGACAACCTCACTGTTACGTTGGGGCAAAGTATCTTGATTGTGTTGTGTAGGTTCCACGTTGGCGCCGGTTTCTGGTGTTGCGCCGCACTACACTCCTCCAACAACCTTCACGTGCTTCTTGGCTCCTACTGGTTCGATAACCTTGGTTTCTTACTGAGGGAAAACTTGTTGTTGTACGCATCACACCTTCCTCTTGGGGTTCCCAACGGACGTGTGCTTCACGCGTAATCACCTACCCGGCTAAATCTACCCGCAGTGACTGATTGGTGGGGCTGTGGCCACGTTGGCTGCCACAGTGGCGCCGACGTGGCAACCATGGCCACCACCGGCGGCCAGTCAAGGACGGCGCCGGCGATTCGGGGCTCGCGCGGATGGGAGACTAGGCAGGCTCGACTCGGGGTGGCTTGGTGAACCATTTGGTGGTGGCGCCATGACCAAATGGTCGCCGGAGCCTTTCCGGCGGCAAGCCCGAGCGGCGGTGGACGATGAACGACGACGAGGTGGCGCTACGGGGGCACGTTGAGCAGGGCCAGAGTGCGAGATGCAGGAGCTCACCAGGAGTCGGTAGAGCTGATGGAGAGGCGGATGGAGCTCAGACGGTGGCGGACTCGTCCATGGCCATGGCGGCGGTGGTCGGGGAAGATGGCCAAATTCGCCATGTCCGGGGCCTCCCAGCTCGCACGCGTCGACGAGGAGAACAAGGAGAAGATGGCGGTGATGGGAGTATCCATGGCGAGGCTCGGGACTGCCTCAGTCGCCAGCGGTGAACGGAGGCCGACGAGCTAGGGTTTCATCACTGAGAGAGAATGGAGCAGAGAGAGGGGAAATTAGGGTTAGGGTTCATCTAGCGGCGGCTCGTTGAGCTTTATAGAGGCCAGAGAGCGGCGGCGAGCATCTTGACGCGGCCGGTGGCGGAGGAGCTGGCACCGAGCTGCTTGCCGGGATGGACGAAGACGATGGCCCTCTCCCTTGCGTGAAAAGAACGTGAAGGGCTAAGTTGGGCTAGGCTGCTGGTGGGTTTGGTCTGCTGGGTTGATGCTGAGGGCTGCTGGTGGGCTGCTGCGGCCAGGTGAGGTCCAGGTGAGTTTTTTCTTCTCTCCTTTCTTTTTCTGTTTTCTATTTTCTATTTTGAATTCAGATTTGAATTCAATTCTATTTTGCAGGTCTTGCTTATTTGAGTCATACAAGGAGTAGTACAAGATACTGCAGATACTATAGTGGTGTATTAGAATGTTAATATGGGTATTATAACATTGGTTTAGTTATTATTATTGGAACTTGAATTTAAATACCCATATGGACATGAATTTGAATATTATCTTTGTAAATATTCAAATTGTTTTCCAATGATAATTTTCTTACTTAGTGATATATAGAGTTTTATTTGGTATTACTTTGCAAGAAACAATTTCAAAGTAATATTTACTTATGGATTTCTATTAAGAAGTGATTTAATGGCATGATTTCATGTGCTAAATTATTTCTAAGGACTTGATCTCATATTTGGAAATTTGGTTACTTGCATATGATTTTATGTGAATACTTATTTATTAAGGTCTTGTAGGTTTGATTATAACCCATATTTCAAGGTTAATTCTAGTACCATATTTTAATAACACCTTGAGATACCTAAAGTAGATGCTACTCTCTTTATGGGTTGGTCTTAATTATATAGATAAGTGGTTGATAATCACTTTTATGGTTTTAATTATAAGATGTATCACAAGAGTTTTCCCAGGTTTAATAATTGTAGCTTAAGATTTTATTAATGTGCCATACTAGGGTTCTAATGATATTTACCTAATGGCAATTGGTTTGAATCTCAATTATGGCCTAGGTTTATATTATTATCACCATAGTGATGCATAAACTAGGGTTGAAATATACTTCTAGTTTGAGAGTTGAGATGACATCATATTGCATTTGCTAGGTTTCAATCTTCCCTAACCAAGGTAATATGGTTAGTTGCTTAATTGTTTATGTTCTCCTTTAATTACTAAGGGCTTGAGAATTGGTTTTATCTTATACCAATAGATTGTTATTATATCCTTAATCTATTGTTAAAGTAACTAAAGTAGTTATGGTTCTTTTTATAGTTAACTTTGGTGATATGTATGAATGGTTTCTCACCATATAAAGTATAGAGTTTGACTCTAAGCTAGGTTTTCTTATGTTCTTCAATTGAAGAATAAATGAAATATAGGTGTGATAGGATTCTACTTATGATTACGAAGTGATTCACAAGTTAAGGTTGGGATATAAGTCTAGGGTTGCTTACTAGTTACCTTCCTATGATTTCATGTGGTGAATAATATCTACTTACCCTATTAGGATTTAACTTATCCTCACAAACCTCAAGGGCATGATCATGGATTAGGCATGATCAACTTGTTCTTAATCTCTCTACCTCAAGTTCTTAGGGTTTATGATCATCACTCAATTTATAATGATCAAGGTTTGGCTTCCTAGGGTATCTCTCATTAAATGGGTTTCTCACTTCCATGATCAAGCATTGTCTTGATCAACTAAGGTATAGCACTTTTATTTTACTTTCTAGGATGGGCCTGCTATGGTTGCTTCAAAAGTTTATATCCCAGGAGAATGCCTGAGATATCCACTTAGAGTTTTCTCAAGGAATGATGGTTTAACCATCAGGATATTTGGATTAGTTCTCTCTCACAATTCTAAGTGTTGCCTCAACTATCTTGAGTGTAACACCATAGCTTGAGCTCTCTCCTATAGGAGTAGTTTTTCTAAGGTTTATGGTGTACTCACATGATGTCATTAGGTATGAAAGGGTTAAGTCTCCACCTGGATAACTTAGTTCAAAGGTTGTCCTGGATTCTTAAATAGGTAAAGCTAGGATTGGGATGAATGGTCTCTCTTTTGGAAAGGACTTTAGTACTAACCTAAGGCTATGCTCCAAAGATAATGATGTGGTGTAACATCCCAAGTTTTCAACAATAAATAAAGAGAGGAGAAATTCAAATACTCAATTTTTGCAACAAACAAAAACTTTTATTACATAAATAGTGCTGCATATAGTTTCAGGCATAGTGTGTGCATTTTGTGTGCAATTGCCATGATGAGTGTGTTAGTGTTGATCACTTGTACTTAAACCCTAAACCATGATCTTACCATCTCAATTTGAGAGGAAAATAAGAAATGCAAAGATAGCCATAAACCCTCACATACACATTAAGCCCATTTTTTAAATCCTCAACAAAGGCCACCATAGCTTGAGCAAGTGCTTGTAAAACCTTTGTATATCAAAAACAAACACAAATGCATCAAAGAAACCAAAATCAAATCAAAGAAATTTGCAAAAATAACATACATGTGATAATGGTCAAATTGCCCATTTATAAAATGTTACCCTCTTTACACCCCTGGTTTGGAAGAATCTTAAACTAAACAACCCTAACTCGTTTCACCTCATCCAAGACCAAGTCAAAGTGAACAAATTTTCTGTTGACCATCACTGCTAACTTTGACCAGGTTGACCAGAATAGAATTGACAAGAGGAGACTTTGAAACAAAGTGTAGATGACCCCCAATTTGAAATGTTGCAAAACTTCATCAAAATGAGTACCACCACCACCATTCCATCACTATGAATATATAAATGAAGTTCACCAAAAAGAATTTCAAAATTTGCATATTTTTCTCATGCGGCCATTTCGTCGAGCACTTGGCAGGCACAATTCAGCTTTGATCAAACTTGGCAATGTCCAACAGTCCAAAGCCTCAACCAGTGGTGAATCTTGATGATCATTGCCTTACTTGTACTTCTTCATCATTCTCAGTCCTGGCTCGTGCAAGTGGAGGAGTGGAGGAACCCTAAACCTACCAATGGCAAGCTCATGCCGGCCACCATGCGCTTCGCCTCTCTGGCTCGATCCTCTCTCTCTCACCATGTCCATGAGCTAGCCTGGTACACCATGATCATGACCCAGCACGGCTAGAACTCGCCAAGCCACGGCATTGGCCGCACCAAGCACGACCATGCCTGCCCAGGACATGCCATGGCATGCCAGTGCACGCGGTGAGCGCGCACTGGACGCGCCAGAGCATGGCACTGTACCGTCGCCATCGTCCATGCCTAGCGCCCATTCCCTGCGTCGAGCATCGCCGCACGTACCCCTACATGCTAGACACACTCAAGCACCGCCGGAGGCCCTGTCGCCGTCGAGATCGTCGGAGCCATGCCGCGGGTACCGTGGCATGATCACCAAGCGCCTGAGCTATTCCATCGATCCCTGGACGCGTCAGCAGCGCCCATAGCTTCGCCATGCCATCACCAATCTAGTGGTGTACCTCTCTTGCCCTTTCGCACGCCGGAGCAGCCACGCCGTCGACGACCTCTCTCGGCAACAACAGCACCCACTCCCCTCTATAAATAGAGACCTCCCGCGGCCATCTCCTTCACACCATCACGATCGTCTCACTTCACTAGTTCTCCTCGACCAAACCCCACCTCCAATCATCGCCGGAGCAGCTCGAATTTGAAGCCGAAGCTCGCCGGAGTCCGCAGATCATCGTCGCCGATTCAAGCCGCCCCGAGCCTCGCCACTACTACCAGACGCTCCCTCACCGTCGACAACGTTGCCTCGCACCCAGCAGAACATCGCGGGAATGCCGGTACGCCCTCCGACCCCCTAGGCTCGCCGCCAGAGCTCTGGCTTCTCGCCGGAGAAGACGATCGTCGTGAGCCGTCGATCGCTCATCTGATCTAACGCTCCACGTTCGCCATAGCGTTTTGGGTTTTAAGTGAGACTGACGAGTGGAGCCCACTCTGTCAGGAGGCCCGCGTGTGCGAGCCACACTGCTGGGCCGGCCCAAGTCCTTTTCGCTCGTTTAGCCCACGTTGCCTTCCCGCGCGGCCCAAAAATTCAAATATAATTTAATTCTTTTAGCTAAAATCCAATACTAGTGCCCACTTCAAATTTGAATAGTTTAAAATCTACTACACCAAATTTAGCTAATTTTACATATTCGAAAAGCCCATGAAATTATCTAAACAATGCCACTGGCCTCACTTACAAATTAATTGGAGAATTTAAAGGATAAAAATAACAAGGCAGAGCCTTTTCCAACTTCAAATAAATATTAAAAATTATCTATAAATGATTTTGATTTGATTCCAACTCTCATAAATCACATTAGTCATATTCTAATTGTTTATGCGAAAATATAGTATAGTTGTTTTGCATGATCATGGACTAGAACTAAATAATGGCTATGTAGCCATTTCTAGTTCATTTAAACCACCTTAAAATTAATTAAGTAAATGGTATGAGAGCTATTCTCTCATTTAAATTGTGTTCTTAAGTAATTCAAATAGAGGTACTAACTTTGGTCTAATAAACCTCATGCTTGATTACTTAAAGACATTAAATCATGATCATGCTAGTATTAAAATGCATGAGGTGTAGCACCTCATTTAAATCACTCTCAAATAATAGATATGAAGTGTTGACCTTGGTAAACTAATATTCATACCTTGTTATTATTTGAAGAGATTAAATCTTAATAAGATTCAACGAGAGGAAATTATTTTCTCCCAAAACATTAAAGAACTATAATAATAAATAATGAGAGGAAATTATTTTTGTTAACCTAGATAAAGTAAATCACCATGTTAATAAGATGTGATGCTAGCATAGGCTTGTGTGCAATTTTGGTGTGTTTAGTTTAGCACTTAAGTTTGTGTAGTGATCATTATACCTTGTATTCGTATATAGACGCTAGTCTCGAGGAATACCCGGAGGAGGAAGACTACAACCAAGAGGAGGAGGAAAACTTTGACTCCTATCCCAACCAAGGCAAGCTAACACTCTTGCAAGCCAACCTAAGGCCAAGCTCTTCATGAGCAAAGCCCCATTACATATTACTTTCTGCTTAAGAATCCTATCCTATGTTTTATTTTATTATTATTTTACTTATGGTATTTCAAAGTTTCCTTTTGATTCATGATTCACTTGGTCTAGACTAGAACAAGAGTATCAATGTTGGCCTAAGCAAACAAAGCTAGATAGCACCCCCTTATGACTATATGCTATTGCTAAATAAATAAAATTGACTACTCTAGATGGGAACAAGGTGAAATGAAATAACTTTGAAGGAAATTGAAAGTGAAAGTGACTCGAATGACTTGGTGAAAATTTGTGAAAACTGATGACTGGGTTCGGATGCGATACCTTTCCAATTATACAAAGTACCCCCACAATACCGGAATATGGGTATGGCTTAACTGGAAGTTTATATATCTTAGTATGGGTTCCCTCTAAACAAGCGTCATAGGGGTTATGCTGAGGCTGCCTCCGTTGAAAGTGAATTGACCATGAAATGACGTGAATGAGGTGAATTGTCCGGCCCAAGCCCTGTGCAGTTCCCAGGCTGACGGTTTGTCTTCACTGGGAGGCCAAGCTCATGGGGAGAGGTGCATATACTAGGGTGTGTAAGTGAAAGTTTAGGGTTGATGATCCGCATACTGAGTTACGATTATTCAGGGTTATTCCTGACGGATGTAATCAAATGTTGTGGCACAAGTGTGCAACCTCTGCAGAGTGTAAAACTATTCGAATAGCCGCGTCCACGGTTAATGACGGTTGGAGAGGCCATACTGTACCGTTGTCAGAACTTGTCTTAAAAAGTAATGGTGAGCTTTGAACAGTGACTTGAGTTTTGAAAACACAACTGATGTTGTGGGAATGAAACTAAGGTTCCCACTTGAGTTAGTCTAGTGATTCAAGCATCTTTACTAAATGTTTGTGAACTAAACTTGGCTTTCTGCAAATAAACCTAGAGCTTAGCAAATCTTAAAAATGATAATTATTTACATTAGTATTAGTTTGCGAGTACTTAAAGTACTCATGGTTGTGTCCCTGGCTATTCCAATGCCAGACTATGAAGA
Organism: Lolium multiflorum; assembly: GCA_030979885.1. Classification (NCBI taxonomy): domain Eukaryota; kingdom Viridiplantae; phylum Streptophyta; class Magnoliopsida; order Poales; family Poaceae; genus Lolium; species Lolium multiflorum. The sequence goes on along the minus strand of CM061747.1, from coordinate 135,927,460 downwards.
GGAGTAACACTATGAGGATGGCGGTCAACAAGACGTCTACCAGAACTAGGAGGCTGCTAACGTCAAGCGTTGGCCTGTGGATAGCTAGTTCCACCTACTACGACGCTTCCGCTACTTATTTGTATTCGTTGATCATTTAGATCAACTATTTGTGTAATATTGAATAATGTGATCTATGGTTGTAAGACATTAGGTGTTGTAATAAATGATGACTCTATGGTATTCAACTGTTATGTCTCGCAACAACAATATTCCTGGGATTGCGATGTACGACATAATAGGCATCTGGACTTAAAAATCCGGGTGTTGACATGTGGTCACCAATATCTATGGTTAACATAAATGGGTTCTCTCTCTAGGGATTGTCTTGAATAATGATGCGCGTAGATGTACACGTCCATTGGGAACCCCAAGAGGAAGGTGTGATGCGCACAGCAGCAAGTTTTCCCTCAGAAAGAAACCAAGGTTATCGAACCAGTAGGAGCCAAGAAGCACGTGAAGGTTGTTGGTGGAGGAATGTAGTGCGCGCAACACCGGTGAAACCGGCACCAACGTGGAACCTGCACAACACAATGAAAGTACGTTGCCCCAACGTAACAGTGAGGTTGTCAATCTCACCGGCTTGCTGAAAACAAAGGATTAAACGTATCGAGTGGAAGATGGTGTTTGTTTGCAAAGAACAGTAAAAACAGAGATTGCGGTAGAATGTATTCAGATGTAAAAGAATGGACCGGGGTCCACAGTTCACTAGAGGTGTCTCTCCAATAAGATAACTAATATGCTGGGTGAACAAATTACAGGCGGGCAATTGACAAATAAAGATTCAATACATATCAACGATGATTACTATGTGATTTAATCAGGGCATTACAACAAAGTACATAGACCGCTATCCAGCATGCATCTATGCCTAAATAATCCACCTTGAGGTTATCATCCGAATCCCTTCCGGTATTTAGTTGTAAACAACAGATAATTGCATTAAGTATGGCGCGTAATGTAATCAACACAAATATCCTTAGATAAAGCATCAATGTTTTATCCCTAGTAACAGCAGATCCACAACCTTAGAACTTTCTGTCACTGTCCCAGATTAAATGGAGGCATGAACCCACTATCGAGCATAATTACTCCCTCTTGGAGTTACAAGTATCAACTTGGCGAGCCTCTACTAGCAACGGAGAGCATGCAAGAACATAAACAACACATATATGATAGATTGATAATCAACTTAACATTATATTCTATATTCATCGGATCCCGCCAAACACAACATGTAGCATTACAAATAGATGATCTTGATCATGTTAGGCAGCTCACAAGATCTAAACAATGATAGCACAAGCGGAGAAGACAACCATCTAGCTACTGCTATGGACCCATAGTCCAAGGATGAAATACTCACGCATCAGATCCGGAGGCGGGCATGATGATGTAGAGCCCCTCCGGTGATGATTCCCCTCTCCGGCAGGGTGCGGCGATCTCCTGAATCCCCGAGATGGGATTCGCGGCGGCGGCGTCTCTGGAAGGTTTTCCGTATCGTGGCTCTCGATACGGGGGTTTCACGACGGAGGCTTTAAGTAGGCGGAAGGGTAGGTCGGGGGCCACACGAGGTGGCGACAAAACAGGGCGCGCGGCCTGGGCCGCGCCGCCCTAGCGTGTCATCGCCTCGTGGCCCCACTTCGTTTCCTCTTCGGACTTCCGGAAGCTTCGTGTAAAAATAGGCCCCTGGGCGTTGATTTCGTCCAATTCGAGAATATTTCCTTACTAGGATTTCTGAAACCAAAAACAGCGGAAAACATCAATGGCACTTCGGCATCTTGTTAATAGGTTAGTGCGGAAAATGTATAATAATGCTGTAAAGTATGTATAAAACATTCAAGTATTGTAATAAAAGTAGCATGGAACATAAAAAATTATAGATACGTTTGCGACGTATCAAGCATCCCCAAGCTTAGTTCCTACTCGTCCTCGAGTAGGTAAACGATAACACAAATAATTTCTGAAGTGACATGCTACCAACATAATCTTGATCAACATTATTGTAAAGCATATGAGATGAATGGAGTGATCTGAACAAAAGATTGATAACAAAGATAATGACTAAACAAATGAATCATATAGCAAAACTTTTCATGAATAGTACTTTCAAACAAGTATCAATAAGAGTTGCATAAGAGCTAACTCATAAGCAATAAATTCTAAGTAGAATGAATTGAAGCAACACAAAGGATGATTAAGTTTCAGCGAATGCTTTCAACTTGTAACATGTATATCTCATGGATATTTGTCAACATAGAGTAATATAACAGGTGCAATAAGTAAACATGTAAGAATCAATGCACACAGTTAACACAAGTGTTTGCTTCTAAGATAGAAAGAAGTGGGTAAACTGACTCAACAATAAAGTAAAAGAATGGCCCTTCGCAGAGGGAAGCATGGATTACTATTTTTGTGCTAGAGCTTTTGTTTTGAAAACATAGAAACAATTTTGTCAACGGTAGTAATAATTCATATGTGCTATGCATAATACTTCCTACAAGTTGCATGTCTCATGCATAGAGTACTAATAGTGCTCGCACCTTGTCCTACTTAGCTCGGAAACACGGATTATCATCACATGACATATGCTTCAACCAAGTGTCACAAAGGGTACCTCTATGCCGCCTGTACAAGTGTCTAAGGAGAAAGCACGCATTGGATTTCTCGCTTTTGATTATTCTCAACTTAGACATCCATACCGGGACAACATAGACAACAGATAATGGACTCCTCTTTTTAATGCTTAAGCATTCAACAATAGTTAATATTCTCATAAGAGATTGAGGTTGTATGTCCAAACTGAAACTTCCACCATGATACATGGCTTTAGTTAGCGGCCTAATGTTCTTCTCTAACATATGCATACTCAAACCATTTGATCATGAAGTCCACTTACTTCAGACAAGACGAACATGCATAGCATCTCACATGATATCCAACAAAGATAAAGTTGATGGCGTCCCCAGAAAACATGGTTACCGCTCAACAAGCAACTTATAAGAATTAAGACACATAACTACATATTCATCACCACAATAGTTTTAAGCTATTTGTCCCATGAGCTATATATTCTAAAGATAAAGGAATGAAATTTTAAAGGTAGCACTCAAGTAATTTACTTTGGAATGGCAGAAAAATACCACATAGTAGGTAGATATGGTGGACACAAATGGCATGGGTTTTGGCTCAAGGTGTTTGGATGCACGAGAAGCATTTCCTCTCAGTACAAGGTTTGGGCTAGCAAGGTTGTTTGAAGCAAACACAAGTATGAACAGGTACAGCAAAACTCACACAAGAACATATTGCAAGGATTATAAGGCTCTACACTGTCTTCCTTGTTGTTCAAACACTTTACCCGAAAATATCTAGACTTAGAGAGACCAATCATGCAAACCAAATTAAACAAGATCTACGGTAGTTCTTCATTAATAGATTAAACTACAAGATGCAAGAGCTTAAACATGATCTAATGAGAGCTCAAACAATTGCCAAATTTACCAAACCATATGCAGCATTTTCCAATTCCAACCAAATAGCAATCTAACGAAGCAATTAGACTTCGCCATGAACATTAGAGCACAAATAAGAACACAAGTGTTCCATATGAAAAAGCGGAGCGTAATATCTCCAATATAAGAATGGTGGGATCCAACTTTATTCAAAACAAAACAAAAATAAAAACAAACCGACGCTCCAAGTAAAGAACATAAGAATGTGACGGAATAAAAATATAGTTTTACTAGAAGTGACATGATAATGTTGTCGATGAAGAAGGGATGCCTTGGGCATCCCCAAGCTTAGATGCTGAGTCTTCTTAAAATATGCAGGGATGAACCACCGGGCATCCCCAAGCTTAGACATTTCACTCTTCTTGATCATAGTATATCATCCTCTTCTCTTGACCCTTGAAAAATTCCTTCACACAAACTCCAAGCAAACTCATTAGAGGGTTAGTGCATAACCAAAAATTCACACATTCAGAGGTGACACAATCATTATTAACACTTCGGGACATTGCACAAAGCTTCTGAAAGTTAATGGAACAAAGAAATTCATTCAACATAGCAAAAGCGGCAATGCGAAATAAAAGACAGAATCTGTCAAAAACAGAACAGTCCGTAAATATGCATCTGGAAGGGGCACTTAACTTGATCAAATGGAAAAACTCAAAACTAATGAAAGTTGCGTACATATCTGATGATCATGCTCGTAAATTTTCAGATTTTTTAGATTTTTTTACAGAGACTTCTGCGAGAATTCGTGACAGACAGCAATGCTGTTTCTGCGCAGCGATCCAAATCTATCATCAACTTTAACATAAAAACTTTACTTGGCACAAAAACAAGATAAGGAGAGGTTGCTACAGTAGTAAACAACTTCCAAGACTCAACAATACAGTAAATAAAATGTAACTTGGTTTATCTCCCAAGAAGTGCTTTTCTTTAACGCCTTTCAGCTAGGCGCAGAAAGTGCAAATCAAGTATTTTCAAGAGATGGGGCATCAACATTACCTCGGGCCTTACGCTTACCCTTCTTGTTCTTTTTCTTACTCTTTGGTTTAGGGAATACATGTCGGCCTCCTAGTGGGATTTTTAGGGTGCCTTCTCCCGTATTTATGATTGCTCCCAATAGTTTCAGCAGGGATCTTCCAAGTGTGATTTGTCCTGTTCCTACACATTCAATAACAAGATAATCAGTGGATACTGTTCTTCCAAGAATGGTTGTGTGCACACCCTTAGCTATTCCCTTAGGAATTATAACGGAGTTATCAATAAGAGTTATTCCTTCTCCCCCTTGAACAAGTCCCCAAAGTGTCAAAGATTTATAAATACTCTCAGGCATCAGACAAAATTCAGACATAATATCGCAACGAGCATGAAAAGTTTCACCACCAATAATAACTTTGATAGTAGGATTCCACATTGAGGGTTCAGAGTTCACTAAAACTTCATCAAGACGGTTTCGAACATAACCACAACTTTCCTTCAAGTAAGATGCATTTGTCTCAAGAGTGTTTAATCTATTATAAATGCTAATAAGAGCTGAATCAAAGTTATTAGCCGAACTATGTGATGCAACCAATTTTTTTATGGCATTAAAAGCTTGATCACCGTTGCAATGAAGGAAATCTCCTCCCACTATAGTATCTAAGGCATATCTATAGCGAATCATAAGCCCAAAATAAAAATTACTAAGGAGCAAACTTAGAGTCATTTGAGGTTCAACTTTACGATAAGCATAAAAAATTCTAGACCAAGAATCTTTAAAACTCTCCTCATCCCCTTGTTTAAAAGTAAAGACTAATTCTTCAGGTGAAGAAGTAACAGGTACGGAACTAGACATGATAACAAAAGTAAACTAAGTGCAAGTAACTATTTTTTTTGTGTTTTTGATATAGAGAACAAGACAGTAAATAAAGTAAAGCTAGCAACTAATTTTTGTGTGTTTTGTTTTAGTGCAGCAAACAAAGTAGTAAATAAAATAAAGCAAGACAAAAACCAAGTAAAGAGATTGGAAGTGGAGACTCCCCTTGCAGCGTGTCTTGATCTCCCCGGCAACGGCGCCAGAAAAAGAGCTTGATGCGCGTAGATGTACACGTCCGTTGGGAACCCCAAGAGGAAGGTGTGATGCGCACAGCAGTTTTCCCTCAGAAAGAAACCAAGGTTATCGAACCAGTAGGAGCCAAGAAGCACGTGAAGGTTGTTGGTGGAGGAATGTAGTGCGGCGCAACACCAGTGAAACCGGCGCCAACGTGGAACCTGCACAACACAATCAAAGTACTTTGCCCCAACGTAACAGTGAGGTTGTCAATCTCACCGGCTTTCTGAAAACAAAGGATTAAACGTATCGAGTGGAAGATGGTGTTTGTTTGCAAAGAATAATAAAAACAGAGATTGCAGTAGAATGTATTCAGATGTAAAAGAATGGACCGGGGTCCACAGTTCACTAGAGGTGTCACTCCAATAAGAAAACTAACATGCTGGGTGAACAAATTACAGGCGGGCAATTGACAAATAAAGATTCAATACATATCAACGATGATTACTATGTGATTTAATCAGGGCATTACGACAAAGTACATAGACCGCTATCCAGCATGCATCTATGCCTAAATAATCCACCTTCGGGTTATCATCCGAACCCCTTCCGTATTAAGTTGTAAACAACAGATAATTGCATTAAGTATGGCGCGCAATGTAATCAACACAAATATCCTTAGATAAAGCATCAATGTTTTATCCCTAGTAGCAACAACACATCCACAACCTTAGAACTTTCTGTCACTGTCCCAGATTAAATGGAGGCATGAACCCACTATCGAGCATAATTACTCCCTCTTGGAGTTACAAGTATCAACTTGGCCAGAGCCTCTACTAGCAACGGAGAGCATGCAAGAACATAAACAACACATATATGATAGATTGATAATCAACTTAACATAATATTCTATATTCATCGGATCCCCAAACACAACATGTAGCATTACAAATATATGATCTTGATCATGTTAGGCAGCTCACAAGATCTAAACAATGATAGCACAAGCGGAGAAGATAACCATCTAGCTACTGCTATGGACCCATAGTCCAAGGATGAACTACTCATGCATCAATCCGGAGGCGGGCATGATGATGTAGAGCCCCTCGGTGATGATTCCCCTCCGGGTGCCGGAGGCGATCTCCTGAATCCCCGAGATGGGATTACGACGGCGGCGTCTCTGGAAGGTTTCCGTATCGTGGCTCTCGGTACGGGGGTTTCACGACGGAGGCTTTAAGTAGCGGAAGGGTAGGTCGGGGGCCACACGAGGTGGCGACACAACAGGGCCGCACGGCGGCCACACAGGCCGCGCCGCCCTGGCGTGTCGTCGCCTCGTGGCCCCACTTCGTTTCCTCTTCGGACTTGGAAGCTTCGTGTAAAAATAGGCCCCAGGCGTTGATTTCGTCAATTCGAGAATATTTCCTTACTAGGATTTCGAAACCAAAAACAGCAGAAAACTGGCACTTCGGCATCTTGTTAATAGGTTAGTGCCGGAAAATGTATAATAATGTTGTAAAGTATGTATAAAACATTCAAGTATTGTAATAAAAGTAGCATGGAACATAAGAAATTATAGATACGTTTGCGACGTATCAAATAACATCCCAATGTTCCTCTTAAAGATGATGATATGAACACATGGATGTATATCCAAGGTTTAGCTCAAGGTTTGTTATGGCATCTCTAATACATAATATAGAACTCTCACCTCTCTAGGTTTGATGTATAATAATATGGAATAGAGAAGAATACATATTCCTAGGGTTCATCTCCTGGTCATGTTTCCAAGAATAAAGTAGAATGAATACCATGAGGTTCATGGTAGGATCAAGGATTAGTTTAAGACATGGAAAAGATAAGTCAAGAATAGTTTCTTTGGTTTATTGTTACTTGATTTCAATTTGAATAGATGTTCATATGTTAGGGCAAAGGTTACCATATTATGATCTTTTATAAGATCAATCAAGTGATCCTTGTTAATTGTTTGTTGTTGTGTTAGTTTCAATTCCATTTGATCTAACCCCTTAGATCAATTCATCTCTACCCAAAACAAGGTTTTAACAAAGGTCACATTGAGGTTTATAGCGCTTGACTTGATCAGCTACTTCAATTCCACCAAGGTCAAGTGAAACTTCAGTTACTGTGACTGTTTTACTTTAAAGCGCGAAAATTCCCTGGATTTTCTATGCAGGAATGCAATGCACACATCTATTTCCTCTATTTTTGTAACCCAAAATCCTGGGATATTACACTCGGCCTCGGCCATACCCACGGCCCGGAGGCTGTCCTAGACGCCCTCCCCTTGAGCCTAAGCCACCAGCCATTGCTGGTGGTGGTTGGGCGGAATGGAAGAAGTGAGCCTTGTGGAAGAAAATGGTCGCAGCTGGCCTTCTTAAAAAGGACCAGAGCATTGGATGCCGGCATGTAGAATTAAAATATGACATTGATGAACGGCAGCCGGCGCGGGCAGAGCAGGAGCGCATGCGTTGGGCGGCGCGACCAAAGCAGGAGCGCGAGAGTCAGCCTACTTCCATTGATGCCTAGAGGAAGAAGGCCGTGATGGTGCTCTGGTGATGGCGCCAGACAATCTTGGTGAGCGTTGTTGTGGAAGCGGTTGGTAAACCCCAAGAGGAAGGTGTGATGAGCACAACAACAAGTTTTCCTCAGTACGAAACCAAGGTTTAATCGACCAGTAGAAGAAAGGCGTGACTTCGAAGGTGTTGCTAGCCGACTAGTGGCAGGACGCACTACCGGCTTCAGCAACAACGTGGAACTTGCACACAACATAACCAAAGTATTTTGCCCCAACTTGCGGTGAGGTTGTCAATCTCACTGGTTTTCTAAACACAAAGGATTAGACGTATTGAGTGGAAAGGGATGTTTGCAGAAAGTAAACAGAACATGATTGCAGTAGATGAATTTATCAGTGTAAAGGAAACAGGACCAGGATCCACAGTTCACTAGAGGTGTCTCTCCATAAAGATAAATAGCATGTTGGGTGAACAAATTAAAGCTAGGCAATTGATAGAATATCGACCATACATGATAAGATGATTACTATGAGATTTGATTGGGCATTACAACATAATACATAGACCGTAATCCAACTGCGTCTATGACTAATAATCCACCTTCCGGTTATCGTCCGAACCCCTTTCAGTATTAAGTTGCAAGCAACAGATTATCGCATTAAGTAATATGTGTAAAGTAAACAATAGAATTACCCTTGGATAAAACATTATTGTTTTCTCCCTTGTAGCAACAACACATCTACAATCTTAGAAGTTATTGTCACTCTCCCAAAAAACTAGAGGCATGAACCTACTATCGAGCATAAACACCCCCTCTTGGTGTCACAATTATTTACTTCGCCAGAGTATCCACTAGCAACGGAGAGCATGCAAGATCACAAATAACATATGACATGAATATATAATCGACGTCAACATAGTATACAACATTCATCGGATCCCAGCAAACACAACATGTAGGATTATATAAGGATGATCTTGATCATATAGGGCAGCTCACAAGATCTAAACATGAGGAACAAATTGGAGAAGACAACCATCTAGCTACTGCTATGGACCCATAGTCCACAGATGAACTACTCACGCATCACTTCGGAGGCGGGCATGACGATGTAGATGCCTCCGACGATGATTTCCCCCTCCGGCAGGGTGCTTGGAAGAGCTTCAGAACCCCCCGAGATGGATTCTGCGATGGAGGCCACGACGGAACTTTTTGTGGATGGAGGCTCGGGTATCCAGGGTTTTCCCGAGAAGATGTATAAATAGGCGGAGGATTTAGGTCGGTGGGGTGCCTGGAGGCCCACACCACCCCTAGGCGCGGGCCACACCCAGGTCGCGCCATGGGGTGGTCTGGCCGCCCTGTGGCGCTTCTTCGACCCCCTCTGGACTCTGTCTTTGTTTCGGTAAAATATTGACTTCGGCTTTTGTTTCGTCCGATTCTGAGAATATTTCCTATACAACTTTTCCGAAATACAAAAAACAGCAAAAAATAGGGAACTGGCACTATGACATCTTGTTCATAGGTTAGTGCCGGAAATCATGTAAAAGTGTAACAAAGTGTAAACAAAACATATATGAATTGGTGTAAAACAAGCATGGAGCATCAAAAATTATAGATATGTTTAAGATGTATCAGGCCGTTGGGCCGTGCCATGCGGGCCCTCGGTCCACGCGAGCGGACATAGGAGGACACACATGCTGTCCGTGCCAACGCATTGGTTCCCCAAATTTGGTGCACCGATGGGCCGCGACGGACAGGAAAGTCTGTTTGCATCACCCCGCTAGAGTGTGTGCGGCCTGTCCGTCTATCTGCGTGGTTCGATTCAGACGCGCTAGTACCAGATGGGTCGGCTACGAATGCAAATGGACGCAAATCAACTCTGTGCGTTTGTATTGTCAACATTTTGAATCTTATCTTAGCTTAGCGGATGGACACAAACTGACAGGGCTATCCGTCGAGATGCAAACACAAATTTTTTGGGGTAGAAATGCGTCGACACCAACGCTGTGCAAACGCATTGCATGACCTTATATTCCTAGCAGGCTTCGCTCGCCAGGGACGTGTCCCTCGTCCCTTCTTTGTAGCCCTAGGGCGCCGACGCCACCCACCACCGCTGCGCCACACACTGTCGGTGGCAGAGCTTCAGCGAATTCTTGGGTGAGCCACGATGCAGCAACACTAGAATTTCAAGCCTTGGTGGGCCGGCCCAGCAAGAGAAACGAAGAAATGCCAAAATTCTGAGCGGACCACGGCCCAGTTAGGCCAAGACGTAGCTTCGCCCCTGACTGCCGTAGTCGACCAGGTCTCTCTGTGGCATGCCTCCTCTATTTGGTTGTAATAATGGAGTATTTATATACTCTATTTTCGTTGTTTTGTATGGCTATTTTTTCATATATTGCACATTTTTTGTGGAAATAAGTTTAACCGTCCCCACCGTACAGAATGCATCGGACCGCTCGGGCACCCTAGATGCAAATAGACCATCTCCACGTCCGCGACCCGGCGCAACCGTACGCAATTTTGTGACCAAATTGAATGGGCCGCTGGAGATGCCCTACCTTAGACCAATAACATGCATACCTTTTTTATGTTATTACCTTCAAAGTGGGTAGTAACTTATATGTGATTTTATGCGTTGTGTCATTCACTATATTATAGACTCATCTTGTCTTGATGTGTGTGATATTAAGCTAACATAGCTAGTTACCATCTTACTTTTTCATTTATTGTCATGTCATGTCACCAAAATATTTTGGGGTATGTGATCTTACTAACTATGTTACTCACACTATAAGACTATCACAATGAGAATATTAGTATCATGCATTACATGAATGCAAAAAGATGATATGTCACGTCAACTAATGATGAAAGAAATGATAGTAGTACTAGTATATCATAGCAATAATTCCAAGCAAATATAATTAGCTTATATATGGTACTAGTAGTACATGATACTATGAATTGTGGAGATAGTATGGTATTCTAGTACCATAAGTATGATACTGTAATATGGTACTTTCAATTGTGACTAGTCAGTAGTCAGAATAAAATGCATGTTTTTTCGAAGCAGTACATGCACTCACCCTATAATCGCACATACCTACGTCCTACCTCTATGAGCAACACCGAGAAACTGAGTGTAAGAAATCAATGGAGCGGGTTTTGAGATTAAGGAAGTTACCATGGACATTTCGTTGTAGATGAAAAATCGTCCCTCGTCAAGAATATTTCGCTTTTATTAGATACTAAAGTAAAATCTAGAATTTAAAATTTGCTAGATTAAAGATGCCAATGTCCTTCTAACCATTCAGCTACAAGTTACTTCTCGAATAAAAACGCACGTCTATCCTCTCAGCATGTGCATGCTAGACTGCTAATTATGTGAGGAAATTCCGTTGAGAAGCAAGGCCGGCACGAATCAGCTTTACATTCCGTCGCCACTCTGATCACGCCCAAATTATTCTTCCACCGCAACGATGATGTGTATCAGTCACCGCTCACCGGCTGATGGCGATGGCTCGGTTAAGCCCTGCCTAGGTATGTCCTGCATCACGCGACACCATGCAGATCGAATTGGAAATTAATATGCGGATCTAGTTTATTCATGGATCATAGTACAATCATGCAAGCGCGCTGGATCTGATGTGTGTTTGGTTTACCTACTAATGGCCTACCTAGCCACTGACCCACTTAGTTTTAGTAGGTCTACCCGCTGATTCCGCCGCCAGGTTAGTACCGGCACTCCTCTTTTGCCTTTTCTTTTTAAGAAAGGAAGCTATCCTAACACGCTGCTAAGATGTGATTAATTTTTTTTACGAAATAACAACGGGGGCCGATCCCTTACCATTTCATAAAAAAAAATCCCACCATTTCTGTTTAAGGTCAGTACTGGGTGTCCTTCGGGGATATGATTTCTCAGCCACCAGATCTCCATGCTAACACGTGTTCCTTTTCTTCATGTAACAAAAAAAAAACCTGGTTTTCTCTTTCGATGTAGCAAAAAAAAAAAAAAGGTTCATCCATGACATAAATAAAAGAATGAGCTTCCCAGAGACCCTACAGGATACTTATCGGAGACCTCGTAGAAAAAAGTTTATGCTATTGTAACAAAATCGATCTCGTAGGAGACATCGATGGAGACCTAGCCGCAAACCTCATAGCAAAAAGTTTATGCTTTTATTTGTAGCAACATTGTTGAACAATTGTAGCAACAATTTGTACTATCTTAGCATCGTAGCACCACCACCACCATCGACGATGGTTCGATTGTAGACCTTGACGACCACTGCAGCACCTCCGGTGGCCGCCGTCCATTCCTTGCAGCACATTTGTTCCCTTACGGAAGCATAGTCACTAATTGATGGTAGCGCCACCCCCGCTCCTTGTAGCACATCCATCCACCTCCGGGGGAATACCATTATTTTCCTTCTATTTATAATGTTTGCATGTGGTTTAGGAAAAGAAACCTTTACTGGTCCGTAGTATATTCGCTCCATAAAAACATGTACCGCTCCATTTTTTTGAAGTCAAACTATGTGCAGTTCTCACAAAACTTATACAAAAACCCATCAAAAACTTTTATACTCCCTCCCTTTTAGAAATTTGTCTTAGATTTTGTAAACTTCGAATGTATCTATCAACTACATAGTGTCTACCGGAAGCATCTCCCTTCATGCAGAACTTTACTATAGAAAGGATTATCAAAATTTCAAAAGGTTCAAAATATTTGAAATAATATTGTGTGTGTATAGCCAGACATACTATGCTCGCACATAAGTTTTCAGGAGAACATATATATTTTATGTAAACTGTGTAAAAAACAATAAAAGGTGTTCTATGAATAGTTATGTTTGAGCATCAAAATTTGTATTTTTTTACATGAGACACGCTTCCTTGTTCAATGATGAAATCAGTTGGCGGAGAATGCCACGGAAGTCGAGATCGGAGAACTAGCAATCGTGGTTCTAGTTTTTGTGGCGATGGCGAATTGGCTTGGTGATTCGTGACTTGGAGCAAAGGCATCGTAAGTGGGGCGAGAAGTTTAAAGTCTTACCTTTCAGAGTGAAAATCCAAGGTCTGGCCTTAATTGGTTGTGCCTTTGAAAACATTTATTTGTGAGCGAGGACTTTCTCCAGGGTAAAAACTTAAGACCTTTGATCAGACTTATGACCTGTTGAAAGCTAGAGCTGAGATTAGTTCACAACATTTCAATCCAGTTTATAGCATTGCAAAACGTCGTGTGGGGTTTATGTCGAGGTACTTGTTAGTGGCTTCTCGTCACTTTTTTACTTTTATATTGGGAGTGGATATTGGGAACAACCAGTGTGGGAAAAAATTACAAAATTACTTTTTCCCGGCAAGGGTGGCCGCGACCCTCCAATCGTAGCCGCCATATGTGCTGCCGGCTACAATTCAAGGACCATCGGTGAAGATGCTCTAAGTTCATTTTTTTTACACACACAATAAGTATAGCTAGCATATGTACAGTAATGCTGACCAAAATAGGAGACAAAGGATGGCCTTGACACAGAGCTTTTTTGCATTTGGAAATAATATCGATTTCATGTGAGTGCATTTTGAATTTTGAACAAGAAGGAACAGAGTGAAAAACCAATCTTCTTGGATTTGCAAATAAGAGTAATTTAAGTGTCTCTATTAGATCAAGATAGTGTCTCTACATGAGGGATATTCACTTTGGCTCATAGAAGCATTTGCTCCCATTGTGTGAATCTACACTAGATTTAGATGTGCGCCTTGGCGCACGACCCCGTGAAATTCGTTATGGTTTCGATTTTTTATAGCAATAAAAAAGAAGATGAAAAATGATAATATACTTTTTAGGTTTTATAAAATTAGGATGAAGCACACAAAATCAGTAACAGAGTGGCTTGCTTGTGAGCAACAAAATCAAGCAAGGGATGCTTTGTCAAAAGTATATAATAAGCTCATAAAATTAAGAGAACACATAATTACTGGAACCATACAAAATTTCAACGATATCAATCTAATTAACCTATCAAAAATAGTGATAACGGTCAAAAGCAACAAAATGAAGAGGCTATAAACAAACCTACACTACATGAGTGCATAACAATTGTAAGTTTAAGAATAGGAGGCCATCATCTTCTGCAAACAATCACATGCAAGACTGAAGTTGATCAATTCAGCAAGAGATTTCTCAGATAGTCGCCTACTTGGTGACACAGAGCAATATTGGTAGCCACCAAATATTTTTCGTTGGATTAATTGGTCAACTGCAGTGAAAGAAGATTAAAAAAAGATCTGCCAGTATCATTCAATATTACATTACAGACAAGTGCCAACAAGAATAACAAGCGTTTTTTCCCAAGGAACCTGAACGTGTTTCCATTAAATCACTATCACCCAAAAGAACAAATTTTAGCACCTCACCGTTAGGGTCATTGCAGTAGCCAGACTATAAATAGAATGAACATATAGACATAGAAAGGAATTACATGAGATTGCTAAAATCTTTTCAAGCACATCTGTACATCAGATGAAGACAGTTGTTTGTCTTAGGACCAATAGAATGACCAAAAAATTAGGGGCACTCCTTGACGCCCTTTCTCCGTTTTCTGTATTGGTAAACGGATTTGTAAAACACTATACTGAACATTTATACAAATCGAAAGCATGCAGCATACAGATGATTAAACTAAAAGATGCGATATTATTTTTTTAAGATGCGATGCGAATTCTATGTAGAAACAGAGTCTCAATTGCATGATGAACCAAATAACTGTGAGATTAATCTAGTTCGCAAATGGAAAACAAACATTACCAATAAGCTTTGGGTGGTGGGGGGGGGGGAGATATACATATTTCTATTTTCTTTACGATTAATCTAGTTCACAAATGGAAAACAAACATTACCAATAAGCTTTCGGTGGGGGGGGGGGGGGGATATACATATCTCTATTTTCTTTACCTACGGAAACAGACAACCTACATATGGAGTCTATACAGAGCTGAATACTACGAAGATACTAACTCAAAATAGAAAATATTGTTAAACTTGAAGCACAACATGGATGAATGAGCCCTCTTTCTATCCGTAATTACTGAAATCTATATATAAAAATAAATCATGTGGGATCCTAGTGTAGTCAGTCGCATCCCTAGATGTTCCCTTTTGCTTAGGTTAATTAGTAACCGTCAGTTTAACATACCATGGCCAAATCAACAGACCAATATTAGCAGTGAAGAACCATTTTCTCGGCCAGCAGCAGCTTTCGTCCAGCGCTAACAGCGGCAAGGTGAACCTAATATAATCTACGCCGCAGAAGCAAAAGCATATCACATTAGTATCCATTATCTACAGAGAAGAATTTGATGACGAATTAGTAAAATGTACTATGGTACCAGCAAAGGCAACCATGTAGCTATATGTTCCTAATAACAGAACAGGGTAAAAAGTACAAAAGGCAAGTGCATATATTTTCTTAGTAAAAAGGAGCATTCTTATTAGCTCTACTCTCGTGATTAATCAATAATCACCACCAGGTATCCATTTATGTACTTAAGTGTGCTAAATACACGTACATGTGATCAAAATAACGATCAATGATGTAATGTGTGGTTCTATGCCAAAACTTACCACCGAACAGTCAGCCATCATATTGCATTTTGCCAAAAGCACATGAAGCATAATAAGGATGTAGAAATCTCCTTTTCAAAACATGAGAATTCACACAAAGCATCACAAATAACGAGAACTCGAAAATGAGAAATTATTGTATCATCTCACTATCAAATGGTCGAAATAAGGCAAATTTAAAACAGATACTCGCTCTCAAAATAAGTAATGTAGAAACAAATACACTTCACTATATCAAATTAGAAATTAACTTACCAACCTCTATCAAAATGATATCTTGATTCACTTGTCATGCACTAAACATGACACATAAGTAAACTGGTAGGACCTATCGAAGCATCAGAAGTTCAGTTATGAGTGTATACGTGTAACAAGAGGATTTACTATGCTAGAACCTATCGAAACATCAAAAGTTCAAAACAAGGGAAAACAAGCCAGCATGACCTGAATTCTGTAAGTAGTATATGGAGCACATCGAATCAAGATCCAGACATGATTATGGAATTCAGGACACATAAGTAAACCGGTAGAACCTATCGAAGCATCAAAGTTCAGTTATGAGTGTATACGTGTAACAAGAGGATTTACTATGCTAGAACCTATCGAACCATCAAAAGTTCAAAACAAGGGAAAACAAGCCAGCATGACCTGAATTCTGTAAGTACTATATGAAGCACATCAAATCAAGATCCAGACATGATTATGGAATTCAGTTAACATGTGCTCAAGTAGAGGTGAAGCAAAAGAACCTGAGCAATCACTTAACATGTATTCTGAGCTCTTGTCTTTGCATACAGTTTATCACTTTATGCCACAACATCCGAGATCAGAGGTGAGAGGAATCGGTGGAATATACCTCTGACATCATAAATTGATGAGAAACGCGCATAAGTTTTGAATAACATATCAGAATGCTAGGAATGCAAGTATTGTACGGTCAGATAAACTGAAAAACATCTAACGTGACTGCAATTATTGTAGGCAGATAAGCTGAAAGAACATCTCATATGATTGGTAAAATCAGCAGTTGTAGCATGTAATTGGTAAAATCATTAGACTGGCAGAGAGGCGCACCTAAACCAACTCTCCTCATAAAAAAATGGGCTCCTGTTGTGGGAACTGAGGGGCAAGGATGTCGGCGACGACCTCTTCTCATTCGTCTCTACGTCCGCGCATGGTGTAGGCGACGACAGCGCAGACAGCTTGTCCTATTTCTCCGCTTCGCTTCCAGTAAAGCGGGCCTTTTGGCCACCACACATGACGAAGAGAGACATGGTTGAGGCAAACGAGCTTGGCACGGGATCCCTGAATCAAAACAAATACATGTCAAGCATTTGGAGACTCGAGGAGGGGTCACAATATTTCATGACCTAACTGCCCAATCACAGCTTAATTAATCAGGTAAAATAGAATCCAACCATCAAAGACAATAAGTTATATTTTTTTTTCCTTTTTACCATGTCCATAGATTACTGCTCTTGTATATAACCTCAATAGAATGGTAAATTTTTCCATGTATATACTATAGAGATATGAACTTTGCATGCGTCTAGCATTCCAGAAAGGTAACTAAAAGAATGGTAAATAAAAGAATCTGCTATTCTCATAATGATATGTATATATGGAGAACAGTAAAACCTAGTATGTGATAATTAAAAGAACAAAATGGGGATGGTAAAAAAGACCAAACTAAAACATGTATCAGTAATCAAGTAGAAGCACCGACATGTATCAGAAGATTCATATCCACTGAATAGTATCAGAAGTCGTGCACTGCATATACACCACACTACAATATAAAAGTATCCTAGATTTCATTTCTAATCTTATGTTGTACAAACTGTCTAACGACATTTTGCCATTGACTATGGATTTTGGAAGTGGAAAATAGAGGCACATTCTGAATTTTATAAGCAAAGTAAACAAATATTTTAACCACCAAGGCTACCTACCCAACAAAGAAGCACCTTTGACAATTGTTAATATCACGGTCATGCCAATCCTTTTGCACAAAAACAACATCAACATCAAAGCCTTTTCCCCAATCCTTTTGCATGTGTAACTAAAAAAGAACCAGGACCAAAATAACATGTTGTATTAACCTTGCATCTCCGGCAGCCTTTTTGTTCGTTCCATTCATTCCGCTATGTCCTCCTGCCGGTAACCATAGTCATGTGGTGAAATGTAAGAAAAAGAAGAAATCAACCAGCTGTTGATCATCTAAAACAAGGGCAACCAGAATTGCAGAGCCAAAGGAGAATGGGACAGCGTGGCCCTGATTAGCACAACCCTCACCTTGTTTTTGACCTTGCTGCAGCCTTATCGACTCATATAACTATCCTCCAAGATTCTACATAGATCATAAATAATTATAGAAAGCTCATAAATTGTTCTAATAACAAATTGCAATAGAGGAAAAAACATATAGGTAGGAGGAGCTCATACGGGGCTTGGACTTGCACTTGGCAGAATCAAGTAACAACACAAAGCCAAACCAAAAATGAGTTGCCGCATATAAATTATATGTACATTGGACTAATAGTTGGTGAAACTAAGTAACAACACAAAGGCAAAGAAAAAACCTCCAAACATTTAATAAGTCCCCTACTATTAATTCATAGTCCTACCAAAAAATCCATAGAACAAAATAAGTTACTATGTCTTTGCCTTTGCTTATGCACCACAGTACTTGAAGGCAACAATTCAGTTAAGGAGCAAACTATCAAATACAGGCACTCCATCCTGCTCCCCACCACTATATCCAGCCCACAAGGGCTTGTGAAGACAACGTAGTCCATTTTGGTTAGGCGATATGGCAAGAAAGAATAGATAGAGCAAGATATTAGTTGTGCCCTGTAAATTGTGTACCATGCAGTAATTAAATCATAAGATACTTTTTGTTGCTTTAATTGTGAGGGGGTACATGTGAGATGCGGTTAAAAAGCTGCAAGACTATTGAAGGTATGCTTTTTTGCATGATGGTAATCTGTCAGTAAAACGACAATTAGTAGCTAGCAATAAACATGAGTTCATCTTGCTAATTATCTAATAAACATCAGATACTTTATTGAAATAAATTAAGACAAATATCACCTCTGTCCAAAGAACAAAATGCCAGAAAATACTCAAGTAGCTTGAAGAAAAATTTACTAAAATTATTTTGTGTCGAAGTACCGCAGTAAATAATACCAGGAACAAATATGCGCACAAGTACTGAAATTTACCTTCCTGTGTCCACACCCATGTTCACTCCTAGGTTCTTGTAAAACTAAAAGTTATGCTTATCGTATCTTGTAAAAAACTGAAAGTAACATTGGTGCAGCTGATAAGAAAGCTCAAGGGGTGGTGGGCTAAAACTGAAAGTTAGGCTTATGGTATCTTGTAAAACTGAAAGTAATTGGTGCATCTGATAAGAAAGCTCAAGGGGGCGGTGGCTGTACCTGCAGAAGCGCACATAGGTGAAGCTGCAGGGACGGTGGGCCCCCGATCGACCGTGGTGAGCACCCTCTGCCCAGTATCTGAACATTGAACGCGAATGTGCATGAGGTCAACCATAGTTCCTGCAACATAGTAGAGAGAAATCATACTCAGTATGGCATATGGAAATTGACAATAATTTGAACTTGGCAAATCATGAGGTCGACCATAGTTCTGGCATGTGCTGTCAAGCAGAGACAAGCCTCTGTACTTGGTGATTTCTGGACAATCCATCGATGCCACACCAACATCAAATCACCAAAATAACACAAACTGAATATACTCCATGGTGTTTTGCTATTGATAATTTGTCTCGCTAAATACACAAAATTGTATGGTACTGAAAGATGAGACCTCTCACCTCGCTAAATCATCGACGCTTTGTCCCCGGGCGCTGCAATACCTAGCTGGTCATGAATCAAATCAAGAGAATCAGTAAATAATGTTCTCTCCAGGATTTTTGTCAAACACCTTCTAGGCAAAAAACAAAGATAAGAAACTATGGGGATTAAATGGAGAGAGGGAGAAGAGGGAGATCAGTATGAGGAGAGGCAAATTACCCTGTCTTGTTCACGTGCTCCACCTTTAGATGCAGAGGATGAAGAGGCGGAGCAGCAGCGACACATGCGGATGTCCGTACGGCCGGCTAACGGGGAAGAGGGCACGAGCTGGGCTGATGGCGGCTCGAGGCCGCGGCTCATGCGATTCCCCCTCGTCGGCGACAACCTCACCTGGGGAGCGAGGGAACGGTGCCATCCCATCGTCGCCGGATGCTGCCGGGGCCATATGGCGCGAGGGCGCCTCGCTGCTGGCGAGGGGCGCAGCCACCGTCGTCGAGCTGCTCTGGCCCCGGCCGCGACCACGCTCGCACTGGCCGCTGGCCTCACCGCCCCTGCTCCGCACTCAATGGCCTGTGGAGGTCGCCGCGCACCATCCCTACGGGAACCGGTCGCGCGCCCCTTGGCCGTGTCGGCCCCTGCCGAGGTCGGCCGCGCCGACGCTCACGCCGGCGGTTCCGGAGAGGGACGTGTGGAGGCAGATGGGCGGTGCGGGGAGGGAAGGAGAGGGAGAGAGGCGTGCGGCGGCGGGGATGCGGGCGCGAGGGGAGAGGATTGGGGAGGAGACGGGCAGAGGAGGGGATTGGGGAGCGATTGGGGCGTGGCGATTGGTGGAGATCGGGCCGAGCGGGCTTTTCAGGACCCGTGGATAAAAATTCGGGTCCGCGGGAGGGCCGCGCGCCCTGGCCAGAACGGACGGCGGAGAGCGCGCCACATCAGCGCATCGGACGGCCGCAAGTCCAGATCGCTGTGAGAGCTCCATGGGGGTGCAGCAATCATACCGTGAGATTTCGAAGTGTCAAAAAATTCTAAACTAAAAAATTTCATGTACATCTACATATTTTATGTTCTTACACAAGTTTTCAAAAATAAACATAAAAATTTGTGGCTCCAGTAAAAAAGATAAATTTTGATGCTATAACACGACTGCGTACAGGACATTTTTTTATCTTTTTTGTACACGCCACATAAAATGTTGTTTCTCCATGAAAACTTGTGCACTAACATAGAATGTCACGATGTACAACAAAAAAATTATGTCAGAATTTTTTTACATTTTTAAAATTGTTTTTTAATTATTTTGTATAATAGGAGCATTTGCTCCTATGGGCCAAAACGCCACCTCCCTCTACATGACAATTTTCTTGTAGTGCCCAAACGTACCCGCCATATGTGTTGCCGGCTGCAATTAAGGGACCATCGGTGAAGCTGGTCTAAGTTCATATTCTTTTACACACGCAATTTGTATAGCTAGTAAATTTACGGTAATGTTGAAGAAAATAGGAGGCAAAGGATGGCCTTGACACGGAGCCTTTTGCGTTTGGAAATAATATCGATTTTATGTGAGTGCATTTTGAGTTTTGAACGAGAAGGAACAGAGGGAACAACCAATCTTCTTGGGGGGCACACATAGGACACGTTTGGTAGCCTGCATCTATTTCGTGGCTCACTGCGTCAGTGAGATGGGCTCACCTGCGCGTCGCGAATGGGCCATGGACCATGAAATGCGAGTCGTTTGGTAGCTGGGCGACCTTTTCTGGACCGGAGAGGAAAGCCAGGCCCCATTGTTGGGTGCTTGCACAGATTACTTTCTTCCCTGCTCGTACAACTCACGCCCTGTTTGGTTGCAGATATGAGCGTGTTGTTGTAACCCTTTCCGTTAGAGTGGTGAGATTACCCAGTACTACTAACTGAATAACAACACATTCAGCAGATTCATCAAAAGGTGCTGGTAATACACAACAAGTACTTAGTGGGCGATTCATCACGAGCGAAGCAACTATACTTCGTGATGCATCACCAGTTCATCACACGAGGGGTTACTATATACTACCTTGAACAAGCTCATCATTACATACCGGGAATCAGGTTCAAGCAAGTCCTAGCTAATGGAGGGATACGAGATCACCTTCCAAAATCAACAGATCATGACTAAGGAAGCAGAAGCACTAAGCAGGAAACTGCTTGTGAAGCTAGGTCCTAAGCCAGGTCCTCCTCTCCTGTGGCTGCAGCTTACAGTACTCGGCATAATCTTCTTCGTTGTCTGCAATGATTTCAATAGCCCTGACCAGCAAGTTAGGTTGGAACAGATGCGCCCTGCAGACAAACCCGGGCGTGAAGATCGTCTTCATATGAGTATGGTTCGTGATCGGGGTCCCAACGTACTAACGATGCCTCGGGTAGCGTTGCAATCCAAAAGGAACAACTGTTAGTGCGGACGAGATTCACATACTTTCAGATCTATGAAGGAACTCAATGAGGCTTCTTACCTGAATGTACTCGTCTGCCATCTCTTCATCAGCAGCATAGAAACAACAACCATCTTCGCTCCAGTCCAGAATGCGGTCGGTTTTCATCTTCAGTATGACGCTCCGCTAGGTCCTCCAGTTTCTGATGTGGTTGTAGAGCTGAAGAGTGGTCACATGTATGCCAGAGAATGCAAGAACATCAGTAGCTACCTTCTTCATTTGCTGCTCTTCGAAATCCATGTTAAAACAGACGCCGCTACGGACGAGCTGAACCAACCGTTTGAGCGCAAACTCTAAAAGCTCGGGTTTCCAAATCATGGCTGGTTTGCTTGAAATCAGACATTGCTCAGCATTGACAGTAGGAGCAGAAAGATCAGGGGAGCCCAATGGTATGATCGTCTACATGACAAACACTAGCAGATCAATGAACAACCACTACCACATCCATATCCTTAAGCAGTTCCAGATCAATGAACTGCCACTACCACTACCACATCCTTAAGCACTTCCACATTAGTGAACAACGAGAAAACTAAGAGCGGCCTTACAGTCAGAGGAGCCACACGTAGCACCGAGGTCGGGGAAGCATGGGACCCTGGCAAAGATGCAGGCATCACCACCGTCCCAGTGGTAGAGTCAGATGCAACAACGACAACCGTCCCAGTGGTAGAGTCAGATGCAACAACGACAACCATCCCAGTGGTAGATTCAGATGCAACGACAACCACCGTCCCCGTGGTAGAGTCAGATGCAACCTGGACAACCTCCACAACCTCGACCGGGGACGAATGAATGTCCTACAATGGATTCGTTCAAACCCCCTGTGTACCCAAAAGATCTAGATCTAAGGCTAGGGTTTGCAGAAACTTATCACAACGAAATTCATCGAGGCAGAGGAAGAAGACGACTATCTACGACCAGTAGCCGCCGCCACAGCCACCTTCGCCGCCACAAGCCTCGCCAACCGTGCGGGTGAGGAAGAGCCGGGCATGTCGCTAGATCGGGAAGGGTGGATGAGCTCGAAATGGGGGGAATGTGGGATTTGGATTCGGCGATGAGAGAGCCGCCCCTATATACAGTGGCAAAATTTCAAGCGCGGTGACCGAATTCGTCCCGTCGAGATTTCGCCGTCCCGCGCCACCTCCCACGGTGGCTCTGCGGGAATGCGGCGTTCTCGAGTTGTGCGGAGACGGGGTTGGCTCGCTAGAAACAACCGATCCGGGCGTTCCTCCAAGACCTGGCCCGACGGTGCTTTAAGAACCGGTTGCTGCAACAACACGAGCGAGGCCAGTAACCAAACGGGGAAAAAATAGTTGGCATTATGCGAGCCAAAAGCGAGACCAGGCTACCAAACACGCCCATAAAATTCGTTCTCCGAATGCACGGATACACCGTCATCTACGATGCAGCCATTGTTGCCCAGGCACGAGCACAAAGAGTGCCAACGTACGTGCAGATCTCAGAGAGCAGATTAACCTTTCGTTTGTTTTTTTGCTCGATCCACGAGTATTAACACTTATTCACGAACGGAGGGAGTAGTAGTCATTCCTCGTGAAAGTGAACCAACATAAGGGAAAGAAGAAAGAAGAGAAAAGCTAATGGCCCATCCCAGTACCCCCGCCTGGGCTGTGCGACGCCTTCTCGTTGCCGACCTGCTCGTCATATAGCATCTCGCTGGCGTGCCTGCCCCTAGGCTAGAGAGTCAGGTCAGCGGGCTCTGGCCGCTGCTGCCTCCGTCACGCTCTAGCCCCGTCCAAGTTGGCCTCGTAGCGGGCCATGTCCCTCGCCATCATGGCCTTCACCTCAAATGCAGCCGAGGAAGCCTCCTTCAGCTCTTGGTTCTCTCGGTCCACCCACGGCTGCTCACACTGCCTCGTTGCCACCACCTCCCCAGGTGAAGCGTAGTGGACTGTCGTCGGGGCCGACATCTCGTACGCATGCCTCATGGAAGCTCTTGGTAGCGCGCTTGCTCCTCCGCCACTAGGGTCTGACGGCGATCAGCATCCAGCGGGACAGTCTCGAACGATGCGAACAGAGCTCGCAACTCGTCTTTCACGCCGACAGCCTCATCGTTACGGAAGTCGGCGGCGGCGGCGTCATGATTCGTGAAGGTAGACGACGTCCGCGGGCTAGGGCCCTAGGGCGTGCAGGGCTTCCTGCGACTCCCGTAGTTGCGTCCTCGCCACGACAAGCCTGGCATTGGCAACCTCGATTTTGGCGGTATTAGCCGACAGAGGCTAGCAGTGGAGCGACTTGAGGGACCCCCGTTTGTCCTCCAAGGTGACGTCCATGCACTCCGCCGCCTCCCCCATGCCCTCCCGGTAATAGAGCTCGTCCTCGCGGGCGTACGCGGCGGTCTTTTCCGGCTCAAACACAGCCAGCGCGTGGAGATGCGCTCTTTTTGGATCTTCCGGATAGCAGGCGCGAGCCATGCTGGTGATGCGCCTCCAGGTGCTTTCGTGGTCGGTCATGGCTTGTAGATAGGGATTGCCATAGCGGTCGCAACTGCAGCCGTTATGTAGACACGACTGGGCGGGAACCGGTGTTTGATATCCCACGCATGCAATGGCGGCGGAGGGTGCCAAACGTTTGGCGTCGCACGAGAGTCGACGACCCTCACCCGGAAACCGCAGGCCGATGGAATTCGGTAGCAGCGGCCCGACATAGCTAAACGAGGCATATGGTCAACATTGGTGACCGAAATGGGAATATCTGAAGATGGCTGTGGCACAATCATCCAAGGCGCGAGCGTGCGTGCACTACCGTCGTGTCCGGTTGGTCGGCATGCAGCCTCAACGTAAATACAAGATACTGCCGCCATTCTATATTCGCATCTGCTGTCGGAAAGCATTGCATGTCGCTATTATCTATAATATCTAAATAGGAGCAACTCATTGGGAGTGATGTTTTGGCACATGGGAGCGTATGCTCCCTTTATCTTGAAATACATGTTAGACACATTTTAAAATGTCAAAAAAATTGAAACAAAAATTTCGCACGTACATCTTCATGTGCAACGCGCTCACAAAATCGTTTCATAAAAAATCGACATGTCATGTGGTGTGTGTAAAAAAGACAAAATTCGGTGCTGAAACAAAGACTTGTCACAAGATAAATTTTCTCTTTTTCGCTTAGACTACAAAAAATATCATTTTTTCGTGAAACTTGACGAATATACATATGTTATGGAGATGTACATGTAAATTTTTTTATCAAAATTTTTTAACACTTGGAAATATGTTTTTACGGTAGAGGGATCATACGCACCTGAGAGCCGAATTGAGTTTCTGCAACTCATTAGGTTGATTTTTCCCAATATGCAAGCTATCCACCTCATTATAGTGCCACATCATCATCTCTCAACTTAACTTTTCAATATCAATTTAGTTTTATTTTGGGGCCATGCAGGATACACCTATTCTCGGAGAAAAAGAGATCACTTAATCCTATTTTCTGCCGATAGAACTTTCTGCTAGACAGTAATCATATATCGGCCCCTCTTATTCCCAGTGCATCTTTCCCACTTTAATTCTGGCTTTGAGTACCGTCGCTTCACCTCCCAGTACCGCTTAGGATTTCCTCTCTACAAGCACCAACGCCCAACATTCACTCAAGCTAGCTGATGCGCCACTTTGGATAAGAGAAAACCAAATGACACTTTGGACCATGATTACTAGCTCTACTCTTCGCACAATTTGGGGACTCGAGAGCTATGTTGCTCCTCGTCTCAGACTGCTCATAGTGGGGGTAACATGGGTGGTAACATCACACGTCTCAAGACATTTTAGTGACATGGCATGACAATACAAAAAAAAGTGAGATCGTAACTAGCTATGTTACCATAACATCACACATCTCAAAGCAATATGCTATACCATAATTAATGACACATTGTTGGATTATTAGGCAATTTCCGAGTGAGATTAATTACCGAAAGCAACATTACAGATGCACAAGCATACTTAACCACACACATCAGACTAAGCACATGCATCAGATCTGAACATGGAACAAGTAGCAGTGCAAGGTAGGAGAGGAAAAGCACGTACATCGCGACCGGGAAGGTCGCACCAGCAGCACCACCATGGGAATGGCTGATGTCGCCCATGGTGTCGTCGGATCTGTCGATGAAGCAGTCGAACCGTCGAAGAAGAGCACGAACAGCAGCGAGCAGTCGCGCCGAGACGCTCCCCAAAAACCTTATCGCCCGTCTCCCGGTGCAGGATCTCAACGGACGGGGTTTCGGAGGCCTGCTCTCCCGGATGGCTGTGCACGCAGTCGCCGGGATGGGGAAAACTAGAGAGTAGCGCAGCAAAAGGAACTTCTTCATGAGAGAGACGAACTAGTGAGTTCTAAGAGCTGTAGAGCTTAAGACTCCAGATCTGATCTGTCTCCTGGTATAGCCTGGGAGGCCGCCGACCGCGTTGACACGCGTAGGAAGCCAGGGACACGCGGCGAACATGCACATGCAGGTCGACACGTACCCAACTCAGTTGGTGCACCAAGCAAAAATTTAGGCTTCCTTGAGTGTGTCTCGAACTCGAACTCGAGTCACGAAACGCGACGTGCGTGCGTGACGAGGCGGGGCGGGCGGAGGAGGAGGAGTGCGCGAGGGCTCCTTCTATTCTCACTCACTTGGAAGGAGTAGAACAGCAGCCCTTATATACCACTCCAACTCACTCCCAACTAGCAATGTGGGACTAAACTTTGTCCCCCAAGGCTGTCCCAAGCTGCCAACGTGATGGGCCTTGAGATTTCAGGAATTGTAGACTACATGGGCTGCCTTACTGGGCTGCAGCCCATCTACATTTAACAATCCCCCACCAGATCTCATATGCACATCAGATGACACATTAGTTTCATTCACTGTTTAATATACCTGCACTTCAGTGGAGACTGTTAAGTTGAACTTCCACCTAGGCAAGGTGCTACGCTTGACTACAACCGAACAATGGACTATGCCTTGAATTGTCAGTCTTTGTGCAGCAAGTTTCGCTCAATGCCGGCACGGTACTAGGCTACCATAGCCTTCCCCTCGGGTGGAGCTTATAAGTCATACTCCTCGGCCCTTCATGAGCTTACTAGAGATTCACCCAAATCTCCCACACTATGACCAGTAGTGTCGCTCGTATAGGTGTGTTCTTCAAAGATCGCCCTGTAGGACAGCGTCTTCGCTCATCAAGAGCCGCTCAGAACACATTAAGACATTGTCAACCTGCCTTACAGTAACTATGAGAGAATTGCATCTGCAGCGGAGTGGGAGTATTAAATTTTCTCTCAACTCAGTTACTCCGGTTTGTTTTCCCAGGTCCTACTTCACGGAATTTCCGATTACATAGGTTGGGTTACCCCCTCGGCAACTGATACGTCTCCAACGTATCTATAATTTCTGATGTTCCATGCTTGTTTTATGACAATACCTACATGTTTTGTTCACACTTTATATTGTTTTGATGTATTTTCTGGAACTAACCTATTGACGAGATGCCGAAGTGCCAGTTCCTGTTTTCTGCTGTTTTTGGTTTCAGAAATCCTAGTAAGGAAATATTCTCGGAATTGGATGAAATCAATGCCCAGCATCCTATTTTTCCACGAAGCTTCCAGAAAACCCGAGAGCCAGCAGAGGAGGCCCACGGGGCCACGGATGACGGGTGGCGCGGCCGTGGCCGGGCGTGCCCCCTGCGTGTCGTCGCCTCGTCAGCCCTCCGACTCCGCCTCTTCGCCTATTTAAGGTCCCGACCTAAAACCTCGATACGAATAAGCCACGGTACAAGAAACCTTCCGAGCCGCCGCCATCGCGGCCAGATCTGGGGACAGGATTCTGTTCGGCACGCCGCGGGACGGGGAAGTGCCCCGGAAGGCTTCTCCATCGCCGCCGCTGCCATCTCCACCGCCATCTTCATCACCTGCTCCCATGAGGAGGAGTAGTTCCCCATCAAGGCTCGGGGCTGTACGGTAGCTATGTGGTTCATCTCTCTCCTATGTACTTCAATACAATAATCTCATGAGCTGCCTTACATGATTGAGATTCATATGATGATGCTTGTAATCTAGATGTCATTATGCTAGTCAAGTGGATTTTACTTATGTGATCTCCGGAGACTCCTTGTCCCACGTGTGTAAAGGTGACAGTGTGTGCACCGTGTGGGTCTCTTAGGCTATATTTCACAGAATACTTATTCACTGTTATGAATAGCATAGTGAAGTGCTTATTTATATCCCTTTATGATTGCAATGTGCTTTGTATCGCTACTAGTCTATGTGCTACTCATGTGATGTTATTAAAGTAGTCTATTCCTCATGCATGGTGTAATGGTGACAGTGTGTGCATCGTGTAGTTCTTGTCGTAGATTATGATCATAATCTCTTGTAGGTTATGGAGTTGATTATCGTTATGATAGTATTGATGTGATCTATTCCCCTTTCATAGTGTAATGGTGACAGTGTGTATGCTATGTTAGTACTCGGTTTATTTTGCAAAGATCTATTATGCTCTAAAGTTACTTAAATATGAATGCTGAATGTTGTGGCGCTTGTTAACTCCGGCTTGAGGGAGCTCTTGTAGCCCTACGCAATGAATGGTGTTTGTCATCCGACAAAAGAGTGTATGTAGCACAAATGAGAGAAGTTATTATTTATTATGCGATCAATGTTGAGAGTGTCCACTAGTGAAAGTATGATCCCTAGGCCTTGTTTCCAAACATCGAATCTCCGTTTATTTACTGTTCTGTTGCATGTTTACTTGCTGCCATATTTTATTCAGATTACTATTACCACTCATATACATCCATACTACTTGCATTTCACTATCTCTTCGCCGAACTAGTGCACCTATACATCTGACAAGTGTATTAGGTGTGTTGGGGACACAAGAGACTTCTTGTATCGTGATTGCAGGGTTGCTTGAGAGGGATATCTTTGACCTCTTCCTCCTGAGTTCGATAAACCTTGGGTGATCCACTTAAGGGAAAATTTGCTGCTGTTCTACAAACCTCTGCTCTTGGAGGCCCAACACTGTCTACGGAAAAGAAGCGTGAGTAGACATCAAGCTATTTTCTGGCGCCGTTGCCCGGGGAGGAAAGGTAAAAGGTACTCACACTCCGGATCTCGGCTACCAAGCTATTTTCCGGCGCCGTTGTAAGTACTCGAAGCTATTTCCTTTAGATCCTGCAATTGCATCTTTTGGTTTCATGTTTACACTAGTTAGGCATAATGGAAAGTAACAATGAGCTTTTATTTCTATTTCCTGAGTTAAGACATGGATTGTTTGCTGCGAAAATTAAAAAACCTATGGAATCTTATTTGCATGCTAGTAGCAATGATATTAGTATGAACGCTTTGAACACCATTGTTGTTAATGATATGGAAAATTCTAAGCTTGGGGAAGCTGGTTTTGATGAGCATGACATTTTTAGTCCCCCAAGCATTGAGGAGAAAATTTTCTTTGATGATACTTTGCCTCCTATTTATGATGATTATAATGATAGTGGTCTTTTGGTGCCGCCTACTATGGAGAGTAAATTTTATTATGATTATACTATGCCTCCTACACTTGATGAGAATAATAATGATAGCTACTTTGTTGAATTTGCTCCCACTACAACTAATAAAATTGATTATGCTTATGTGGAGAGTAATAATTTTATGCATATGGCTCATGACAAGAATGTTATATGTGATAGTTATATTGTTGAGTTTGTTCATGATGCTACTGAAAGTTATTATGAGAGAGGGAAACATGGTTATATGCATCTTAATAATATTAAGTTTCCCCTCTTTATGTTGAGAATCTTGAAATTGCACTTGTGTTGCTTTTCTATGCTTGCCACTTTGTTCTTCATGAATTTATTTGTGTACAAGATTCCTTTTCATAGGAAGTGGGTTAGGCTTAAATATGATTTGAATTTGCTTCTTGATGTTCTCTTTTACTTCAACTCTTATTTCTTGCGAGAGCATCATTAAAACTACTGAGCCCATCTTAATGGCTATAAAGAAAGAACTTCTTGGGAGATAACTCATGTGTTTATTTTACTACAGCACTTTTGTTTTATATTTGAGTCTTGGAAGTTGTTTACTACTGTAGCAACCTCTTCTTATCATGTTTTTGTGCCAAGTAAAGTCTATATGGTAAAGTTGATACTAGATTTGGATTACTGCACAGAAACAGATTTGCTGTCTGTCACGAATTTGCGCAGAAGTCTCTGTAGGTAACTCATAAAAATCTGCAAATTTACGTGTGTGATCCTCAGATATGTACGCAACTTTCATTAGTTATGAGTTTTTCCGTTTGAGCAAGTTAAGTGCCCCTGCCAAATTCATCTTTACGGACTGTTCTGTTTTGACAGATTCTGCCTTTTATTTCGCATTGCCGCTTTTGCTATGTTGAATGAGTTTCTTTGTTCCATTAACTTTCAGAAGCTTTGTGCAATGTCCAGAAGTGTTAAGAATGATTGTGTCACCTCTGAACATGTGAATTTTGATTATGCACTAACCCTCTAATGAGTTTGCTCTGAGTTTGGTGTGAAAGAAGTTTTCAAGGGTCAAGAGAGGAGGATGATATATGATCAAGAAGAGTGAAAAGTCTAAGCTTGGGGATGCCCCCGTGGTTCATCCCTGCATATTTCAAGAAGACTCAAGCGTCTAAGCTTGGGGATGCCCAAGGCATCCCCTTCTTCATCAACTTATCAGGTTTCTTCTATTGAAACTATATTTTTTATTCGGTCACATCTTATGTACTTACTTGGAGCGTCTGTGTGCTTTTATTTTCGTTTTGTTATTTTCATTCTTTGAATAAATTCATGCTTGTGTGGGAGAGATACACGCTCCGCTGTTGCATATGAACACATGTGTTCTTAGCTTTACTTTTAATGTTCATGGCGAAGGTTGAAAACTACTTCGTTCATTGTTATATGGTTGGAAACAGGAAATGCTTCATGTGGTAAATGGTATAATGTCTTGAATAATTTGATGCTTGGCAATTGTTGTGCTCATATAGATCATGTTTAAGCTCTTGCATCATATACTTTGCACCTACTAATGAAGAACTACATAGAGCTTGTTAAAATTTGGTTTGCATGATTGGTCTCTCTAAGGTCTAGATATTTTCTGGTAAGAGTGTTTGAGCAACAAGGAAGACAGTGTAGAGTCTTATAATGCTTGCAATATGTTCTTATGTAAGTTTTGTTGTACCGGTTTATACTTGTGTTTGCTTCAAACAACCTTGCTAGCCAAAGCCTTGTACTGAGAGGAAATGCTTCTCGTGCATCCAAACACCTTGAGCCAAAACCCATGCCATTTGTGTCCACCATATCTACCTACTATGTGGTATTTCCTGCCATTCCAAGTAAATACTTCATGTGCTACCTTTAAATAATTCAAAAGCTATTATCTCTTTATTTGTGTCTATGTTTTATAGCTCATGAGGAAGTATGTGGTGTTTTATCTTTCGATCTTGTCATTTACTTTTGACAGACTTTCACAATGGACTAGTGGCTCATCCGCTTATCCAATAATTTTGCAAAAAGAGCTGGCAATGGGGTTCCCAGCCCAATTAATTAACTTGCATTAATAATTCTCTTCACATGTTTTGCTCTGATCTATCAGTAAGCAACTTAAATTTGCAAATAGACACTCCTCCATGGTATGTGAATGTTGGAAGGCACCCGAGGATTCGGTTAGCCATGGCTTGTGTAAGCAAAAGGTTGGGGGAGTGTCATCTAATAAATAAAACTAAAGTACATGTGTAAACAAAAGAGAAGAGGGATGATCTACCTTGCTGGTAGAGATAATGTCCTTCATGGGAGCCGCTCTTGAAAGTCTGGTTGATAAGGTAGTTAGAGTACCCATTACCATTCGTTGACAACAACAAACACCTCTCAAAATTTTACTTTTATGCTCTCTATATGATTTTAAAACTTGAAAAGCTCTAGCACATGATTTAATCCCTGCTTCCCTCTGCGAAGGGCCATTCTTTTACTTTATTATTGAGTCAGTTTACCTACTTCTTTCTATCTTAGAAGCAAACACTTGTGTAAACTATGTGCATTGATTCTTACATGTTTACCTATTGCACTTGTTATATTACTTTGTGTTGACAATTATCCATGAGATATACATGTTGAAGTTGAAAGCAACCGCTGAAACTTATATCTTCCTTTGTGTTGTTTCAAAGCTTTTACTAAGAATTTATTGCTTTATGAGTTAACTCTTATGCAAGTCTTATTGATGCTTGTCTTGAAAGTACTATTCATGAAAAGTCTTTGCTATATGATTCAGTTGCTTACTCATTGTCTTCATCATTGCTTCGAATCGCTACATTCATCTCATATGCTTTACAATAATGTTGATCAAGATTATGATAGCATGTCACTTAAGAAATTATCTTTGTTATCGTTTACCTACTCGAGGGCAAGTAGGAACTAAGCTTGGGGATGCTGATACGTCTCCAACGTATCTATAATTTCCATGCTTGTTTTATGACAATACCTACATGTTTTGTTCACACTTTATATCGTTTTGATGCATTTTCCAGAACTAACCTATTGACGAGATGCCGAAGTGCCAGTTCCTGTTTTCTGCTGTTTTTGGTTTCAGAAATCCTAGTAAGGAAATATTCTCGGAATTGGACGAAATCAATGCCTAGCATCCTATTTTTCCACGAAGCTTCCAGAACACCCGAGAGCCAGCAGAGGGGGGCCACAGGGCCAGGATGACAGGCGTGGCGCGGGCTGGGCCGCCCCCTCGTGTCGTCGCCTCGTCAGCCCTCCGACTCCGCCTCTTCGCCTATTTAAAGGTCCCGACCTAAAACCTCGATACGAATAAGCCACGGTACGAGAAACCTTCCAGAGCCGCCGCCATCGCGAAGCCAAGATCCGGGACAGGAGTCTGCACGCCGCCGGGACGGGGAAGTGCCCCGGAAGGCTTCTCCATCGACGCCGCCATCTCCACCGCCATCTTCATCACCGCTGCTGCTCCCATGAGGAGGGAGTAGTTCCCCATCGAGGCTCGGGGCTGTACCGGTAGCTATGTGGTTCATCTCTCTCCTATGTACATCAATACAATAATCTCATGAGCTGCCTTACATGATTGAGATTCATATGATGATGCTTGTAATCTAGATGTCATTATGCTAGTCAAGTGGATTTTACTTATGTGATCTCCGGAGACTCCTTGTCCGACGTGTGTAAAGGTGACAGTGTGTGCACCGTGTGGGTCTCTTAGGCTATATTTCACAGAATACTTATTCACTATTATGAATAGCATAGTGAAGTGCTTATTTATATCCCTTTATGATTGCAATGTGCTTTGTATCGCTACTAGTCTATGTGCTACTCATGTGATGTTATTAAAGTAGTCTATTCCTCCTGCATGGTGTAATGGTGACAGTGTGTGCATCGTGTAGTTCTTGTCGTAGATTATGATCATAATCTCTTGTAGGTTATGGAGTTGATTATCGCTATGATAGTATTGATGTGATCTATTCCCCCTTTCATAGTGTAATGGTGACAGTGTGTATGCTATGTTAGTACTCGGTTTATTTTGCAAAGATCTATTATGCTCTAAGGTTACTTAAATATGAATGCTGAATGTTGTGGCGCTTGTTAACTCCGGCTTGAGGGAGCTCTTGTAGCCCTACGCAATGAATGGTGTTTGTCATCCAACAAAAGAGTGTATGTAGCACAAATGAGAGAAGTTATTATTTATTATGCGATCAATGTTAAGAGTGTCCACTAGTGAAAGTATGATCCCTAGGCCTTGTTTCCAAACATCGAATCTCCGTTTATTTACTGTTCTGTTGCATGTTTACTTGCTGCCATATTTTATTCAGATTACTATTACCACTCATATACATCCATACTACTTGCATTTCACTATCTCTTCGCCGAACTAGTGCACCTATATACATCTGACAAGTGTATTAGGTGTGTTGGGAACACAAGAGACTTCTTGTATCGTGATTGCAGGGTTGCTTGAGAGGGATATCTTTGACCTCTTCCTCCCTGAGTTCGATAAACCTTGGGTGATCAACTTAAGTTACTCCGGTTTGTTTTCCCAGGTCCTACTTCACGGAATTTCCGATCACATAGGTTGGGTTACCCCCTCGGCAACTCAAGTGGGTCTCAAACCCATCTCCATCGATGCAAGGTCTATCATATTTCTTGATAGTCCTTTTGTGAAAGGATCTGCCAGATTTTTAGCACTTTGGACATAATCCAATGCTATCACTCCGGAGTTCTTCAGTTTTCTGACAGACTTCAATCTCCTCTTGATATGTTTGGAACTTTTCATATTATCCTTAGAACTTTTCACTTTGATAATCACAGTTTGATTATCACAGTTCATGAGGATAGCCGGTATTGGTTTTTCAACCATAGGCAAGTCCATCAAGAGCTCACGAAGCCATTCCGCTTCGACAGTAGCTGTATCTAATGCTGTGAGTTCTGCTTCCATAGTTGACCTCGTTAAGATGGTCTGCTTGCAAGACTTCCAGGAAACAGCGCCACCACCAAGAGTGAAAACATATCCACTTGTGGCCTTCATTTTAGCATCAGAAATCCAATTGGAATCACTATACCCTTCAAGTCCTCTTGGATACCCGGTATAATGAATTCCATAACTCATGGTTCCCTTTAGATAGCGCATTACTCTCTCAAGAGCATGCCAATGATCATCTCCCGGGTTGGCCACAAACCGGCTAAGTTTGCATACAGCAAACGAGATATCAGGCCTCGTAGCGCAAGCTAAATACATGAGTGAACCAATGATTTGAGAGTATCTCAATTGATCTTTAGTTGCCTTTTCATTCTTTCGAAGCAAGACACTAGGATCATAAGGTGTGAGAGAAGATTTGCAATCAGCATAGCCAAATCTGCTCAACACCTTCTCAACATAATGAGATTGCACAAGTGTAATCCCATTATTCCCATCTCTCAATAACTTGATGTTCAATATAACATCAGCTTCTCCAAGATCTTTCATCTCGAAACATTGAGATAAGAAGGTTTTGACCTCCTCAATCACTTTGAGACTTGTCCCAAAAATTAGTATGTCATCCACATACAAGCATAGGACAACTCCCTCACCCCCACCATGGCGGTAGTACACACATTTGTCGGCTTCATTAACAACAAAGCCCACAGATGTTAAAGTTCTTTCAAACTTCTCATGTGTAATAACCCAGAACATAGGAACAACGAAGGGTAGATTTAGAAATGGGATGTGCATTTCATCGCAAAACGGGGGAAATTTTCGCGCCTTATTGCAACTAAACCTAAGAGGGATCGAGGTTCTCTCTCATTTTGCACTTAGGGTTAGGCAATGTGAGTTAGGGAAATTTCGACATGATCTCTTTTGTATCTTGTTGATTTGGGGGAATTGATTTCATTTGACAAGTGTTAAACATTAAACAATAATCATTACACAATATAAATATGAATTTACAATTCAAACACAAGATAATATTCAAATCATTTTGGATTTCAAAGTGAGTATCAAATACAATATTTAATCAAGAATATACACATTACATAATGCAAAAGCTCATAAACAAAAACTTGAGCTTTATTGATAACACAACACAAATTACATTGTCTTTACAGAATTCTTGATACAAGAATTGATGAATAATAAACAGAAATAAAAATGAAGATTACAATATAGTTCCTAAACTAAAATCTAGACTATATGACTTGAAGTATCTCTTCATGGCCATGTCCATCTTCAAAAACCTGCAAAATAAAACATCTACACTAGCCAGAATGTTAGTGTTAGACAAATATTCAGTTTGGACAGAACCAAGTGTCATGCACACTTGTGCTGTTCCAAAACCATGGACAGCACAAGATAAGGGCAGCAGCAGACCAAACCTGAGCACACACAGGGGCTCAAGTTTCAGCATATGAGAGCACACAGCTCAAGTGTGCTAGGCAGCAACAGCAAGGCAATGCATCAGCCTAGTCACCAAGGCAAGCCAGGCTTGTGTGTCAATGCAAGGATAGAAGTAGGGTTCATATAAAAGGGGCACAAACCCTAGAAGTCATAACCAGTCGACCAGATCAAGATTCACCAGGTAAGGGTGAAGCAAGAACAAGCTCAGTTCATCCAGTTCTTGAGCAAGAACAGAACCAACACATACACAACCACTCAACCACCAGGAATCATGGTGACCTGAGAAGATCATCCAAGACCTGGAGGTGAAGAGCTGTGACACAAACCCAAGTCTGCATCAACAAAACATTACTTTCTAGGAGCTGGAACAAGGTATACCTAGTTCCTGGAAAAGATCCCATGGATCTAATCCATCATATGCATGAAATAAGCATGGGATGAGCAGATGCTCATATGGGTAGATCATCACTTGGTTTTCACCAAGGATTACTGCCAGTCAAAAGCCACTAAAATAGAAAGCATCTAGGTACAGATCCTATGCACAGAAACTAGCACATATGCACAGATGCACACACTAGCCAGATTTGATGCATAGATAGCACCAGTAGATGGCAAGGATTAGCAGCCATGACTACACAATAAATCCTAAGCATACAACCATCAGAAACCCTAGATTTCTTCACAGGCAAGTATATTGGCATTCATAGTTTCTATGATCCCCAAATATACAAGCAAAGATGAGTAGCCAACCAGATCTAGCCAACCATGTGAGCAACCAGTCAGTAGCAAGGCTACTGAGGTCACTTCACACTTAGCACCAATTGAGAGAAAGCCAAACACAAAGCATCACTATCCAGAAATGGATTCAGACTTTAATTGCTTGTTAAATAATCATGAACAGCAAATTCATATACAAGCAAGTCATTTAAAATCATCACTGCATAAGCAGTTCATCATAATCAAATTAATACAAGCATGAATTTATCACAGATCCATGCTCAGTACTGACAGTAGCACACTATTGAGCAACACAGTTAATTTATAGCCACAGTATTAGCCAGTAAGCCATCACTGACAATCAATTGATCAAATGGATCAATCATAGCAAGCCAAGTTACACAGAGAGGTTAGCCAGCAAGCAAAGAATGATCCAATGGATCATTGGCTTGCAGGAGTAGCACTGAAGCATATCACAGGCACCTCTGGCACACACACAAGTGTCACAGATGCAACACAAGTACACCTAGACAAGCAAGCATGATAGACCAGTGAGCATAAGCAAGTCATAACCAAGCATAGCATGGCATAGTTAGCTCTTGAGCAAGCACAGTAGAGCATGGCAAGTATAGAGCATGCTAGGAGCAGCAGAGAAGCAAGAACAACATGAACAGCATGTAGAGCAGCATGTGCCAGTACCAATAAATGGTAATTGGACCATGAACTTGCAATCAATCCAAGCACAGACGAATTGCATAGGAATAGCATGGCTCTGTGTGATCACAGGATCACCAGAGAGCAGCAGAGCTTGAGGAGGAAGAAGAACAGTAACAAGGGGAGGCGCACAGAGGAGAGGTGGAGATGCAACACTTACTTGCGCCTGGAAGCAGAGGCTAGGGCATGGCGAGGCAGTGCTCGCGCGGCCCTAACGGCTGCAAGTCCAGGGTAGGCGCCGGCGTTACGCCGACGAGCACAAACACCACCACAGCACGGCACAGAGACGACGGCACAAGCACTGCAAGCAGCACCTGCGCCAGGTCGGTCTCGGAGGCGCACCCGTCGTCGGCGAGGACGAGAGCTCGCCGGAGTTCGTCGAGGCGATTCTCCGCGAGATCCAGATCGGAGGCGATTCGCCAGGAGAGGAAGAGAATGAGAAAACCACGCGGACAGATCGATAGATCTGCTCGCGGCGGTTCTGGTGTGGTAGGTGGCTACGGCGGAGGAGCTCGGAGTCGGCCGGAGCACGGCGGCGGCCATGGCGGCGACGCCATCGCCACGGGAGTCGCGAGAGAGAAGCTAGGGTTAGGAAAAAGTGAGAGAGGGCCGAGTGAGTGAGAGCGGTGGGCCGTTCGGCTCCACCGAGCCGCTATGGGCACGCCTTAGTGGGCTGTCCCATGGGCTTAGGTTAGTGGGCTGGGCCCAATATGGGTCCAGGGGGTGATACGTCTCCGACGTATCGATAATTTCTTATGTTCCATGCTACTTTATTGATGATATCTACATGTTTTATACACATTATATGTCATTATTATGCGTTTTCCGGAACTAACCTATTGACGAGATGAAAGGCCATTCTGTCTGCTGTTTTGGTTTCAGAAATCCTAGTAACGAAAAATATTCTCGGAATCGGACGAAATCACCGCCCAAGTTCCTATTTTTCGGAAGCTTCCGAGCACCGGAGGAGGATGAGAGGGAGCCAGGGGGCCCCACACCACACCCCGGCGCGGGGGGGCGCGCCCCCCTAGGGTGTGGGCAGCCCGTGGCCCCTCCGACTCCCCTCTTTGCCTATTTAAGCCTCTCGACCTAAAAACACCGACAGAGAGCCACGATACGGAGAAACCTTCCAGAGCCGCCATCGCGAAATCAAGATTCGGGGGAAGTCTCTGTTCGCACGCCGCCGGACGGGGAATTGCCCCCAAGCCGTCTCTCCACCATCTTCACCGCCATCGCTGTTCCCATGATGAGGAGGGAGTAGTTCTCCCCTGGGGCTGAGGGCTCTACCGTAGCTATGTGGTTAATCTCTCTCTGTACTTCAATACAATGATCTCATGAGCTGCTTTACATGATTGAGATCCATATGATGAGCTTTGTATCGCTACTAGTTGTGTGCTACTCATGTGATGTTATTAAAGTAGTCTATTCCTCCTCCACGTGTGTAAAGGTGATTAGTGCGTGCACCGTGTGGTTCTTGTCGTAGGCTATGATCATGATCTCTTGTAGATTGTGGAGTTAATTATCATTATGATAGTATTGATGTGATCTATTCCTCCTTCATAGTGTAATGTGGACAGTGTGTGCACTATGTTAGTTCTTGGTTTATCTTGCAAAGATCTATTATGCTCTAAGGTTACTTAAACATGAATATCGAATGTTGTGGAGCTTGTTAACTCCGGCATTGAGGGTTCGTGTAATCCTACACAATGAATGATGTTCATTATCAAACAAGAGTGTATGTAGCACATATGAGAAGAAGTATTTATTATGCGATCAATGTTGAGAGTGTCCACTAGTGAAAGTATGATCCCTAGGCCTTGTTTCCAATACTGCAAACACCGTTTACTTACTGTTCTGTTGCATGTTTACTCGCTGCCATATTTTATTCAGATTGCTATTACCACTCATATACATCCATGCTACTTGTATTTCACTATCTCTTCGCCGAACTAGTGCACCTATACATCTGACAAGTGTATTAGGTGTGTTGGGGACACAAGAGACTTCTTGCTTTGTGGTTGCAGGGTTGCTTGAGAGGGATATCTTTGACCTCTTCCTCCCTGAGTTCGATAAACCTTGGGTGATCCACTTAAGGGAAACTTGCTGCTGTTCTACAAACCTCTGCTCTTGGAGGCCCAACACTGTCTACAAGAATAGAAGCACCCGTAGACATCAAGCACTTTGGCGCCGTTGCCGGGGAGGAAAGGTAAAAGGCACTCATACTCCGATTCCAGTAACAGTACTTTTCTGGCGCCATTGTGTGTGTGCTCGAAGCTATTTCCTTTAGACTCTGCAATTACATCTTTTTGTTTCTTGTTTACACTAGTTAGGCATAATGGACAACAAAGAGCTTCTTATTCTATTTCCTGATTTAAGACATGGATGGTTTGATACAAAAATTAAAAAATCTATGGAACCTTATTTACATGATAGTAGCAATGTTATTAGTATGAATGCAATTACTGCTAATGCTATGAAGAAGTCTAAGCTTGGGGAAGCTGGTTTACATAAAAATAATCTTTTTAGCTCCTCCGCTTTGGAAGAAATATTTTGTTCTGATAATGCTTTATCTCCCATATGCGATAACTTTAATGATGCTTCTGATATTTTAAATCCACCTGCTGAAAGTATTCCGTATAAAATACCTATGAAAATTATTGAACGTGTTATGGATAACCGCTATGAAGGGGATGGAACTGTCCATCCTAGGAATCATTTACTGTTTTTGCATGAATTATGCGGGTTATTCAAGTGTGCAGGTATTTCAATGGATGAAGTTAGAAAGAAATTATTTGTTATGTCGCTATCTGGTGAAGCGGCGCATTGGTATAAACTATTGAAGGACGGGCGCTCTCTTGATTGGAAGGATATTGTGCCTCTATTTTATTCCAAGTTCTATCCTCCAAGTGAAATTCACAAAGATCGAAACCATATATATAATTTTTGGCCTCATGATGGAGAGAGTATTGCCCAAGCATGGGAGAGATTGAAGACTTTAATGCTCAAATGCCCCAATCATGAGCTTCCAGGTAATATCATCATTGATAATTTCTATGCAAGACTTTCTTTTCAAGATAAGACCTTGCTGGATACTGCTTGTTCTGGATCATTCACGAGCAATAAAGAAGAGTTTAAAAGGGACCTTCTTGATCGGATTAAGGAGAACGCTGAAGATTGGGAGAACGACAAAGGTAAAGAGTCAGGTATAAATTATGATTATGAATGCATTGAAACTTTTATGGATACCGATAAATTTCGAAATATGAGTGCTACTTATGGTCTTGACTCTCAAGTTGCTGCAAATCTTTATAAAGCCTTTGCTTCTCATTTAGAATTGCCTAAAAAGAATTTTGATAAGTATCATGAACCTTTTAAAGAGGCTTGCATGAAGAATGACATTGTTGTTAATGATTGCAATAAGCATGCTCAAACTCCTAAGAATGCTATTTCCTATAAGCATGTTAATTTTTGTGGAATACATAGACCTTGTGGAATTAATCAAATAGAAGATGAATATTGTATCCATCACAGAAATGAAAAAACTAGAAAGTGGTCTAGAGCTCTAGATGATCTTGGAGAAAAAGTGTGTGCCCTCTATCCTTTTATTTGTGAACTTTGCCATAGAGTTGGTCATTTTAATTTTCAATGTTCCTCCAATGATAATTCAAACCCCATGAGTGCTGCAAATTTGTATTGTGATGATGAAATTATTCCTAATCAGCATGATGAACTTACCTTATTTTTAAAGTGTGAAGAGTTATCAAGAAAAATTTCTTTGTTAAATATTAACGATCTTGATATTGATGATGTCCTGCATGGTTGTCTTTCTTATTGCATTAATAATTGCCATACAAATACTTACATACAGAATATTTTAGAAGATGACACCTTGCCAAAATATGATAGGACCGCTGTGTGTTTTCAACTAATTAATGAAAAGGAGGGATTCTCCCAAGTTTCTTCTATTGTTTCTAAAAGAAAATCAGGTTATGCGGACAAGCCACCCTTCAAGCCTCTTCCTCCTAAAGAAGGGAACGAGGAGAAGGAGAAGAAGAAGAAGAAGGGAACGAAGAAGAAGAAGAAGAAGAAGAAGAAGAAGAAGAAGAGAGAATAAAAAGAAAGAGGTAACGGCGTATCCCCGCGTGAATGAGATAACGCTAGGTAACCGTAAGTATGTTGCTCCTAATGATTATTATGATAATGAATCTGAGTACGATGATCTTCCTATACCCTTTACCCATATTAGTGATCATGATTTGGATGAGCACGCTGCCTTTGATATTGAAAATCTCTTTGGTACTGATTATGAAATTAATGATGATAGCATTATTCATGTCCCCTTAAACGATGATATTGAAAGCTCTAAGCTTGGGGATGTTGTGCTTGAAGATCCTGTATTTGAGACATCTACTTTTAGTGAAAATGATGATATTACATATTCAGGTTTAGATAATTGCTATAGAGATGTATATGACACATGTTACAATTATCCTTATGAAACTTGTCATAGTCATGATTGGATTACCAAAAACAATTCTTTTAATATGCAACTTGTTTACCATGTTCAAATTCTTGATAATAATCTTGCTCCAATTACTATTAATGAGAATAACTCTTCTTATGTCAAAATTAATGATACTTCTATGCATATGAACCATGATAAGAATGTTTTAAGTGACGGGTATATTGTGGATTTCATCAATGATGCTACTGAAAGTTATTATGAGAGAGGGAAATATGGTTACATGCATCTTAATAATATTAAGTTTCCCCTCTTTATGTTGAGAATCTTTAAGTTACTCGTGTTTTATCCTCTTATGCTTGCCACTTTGCTCTTCATGAATTCATTTGTGTACAAGATTCTTTTGCATAGGAAGCATGTTAGGCTCAAATGTGTTTTGAATTGCCTCTTGAAGCTCTCTTTTGCTTCAAATACTATTTCTTGCGGGTGCATCACCAAAATTGCTGAGCCCATCTTAATGGCTATAAAGAAAGAACTTCTTGGGAGATAACCCATGTGTTATTTTGCTACAGTACTTTGTTTTATATTTGTGTCTTGGAAGTTGTTTACTACTGTAGCAACCTCTCCTTATCATGTTTTTGTGCCAAGTAAATTTTCTATGTCAAAGTTGATGTTATATTTGGGATCGCTGCGCAGAAACAGCATTGCTGTCTGTCACGAATCTGGGCACAGTTTTCTGTAGAAAATTCGAAAAAATCTGCCAATTTACGAGCGTGATCCTCAGATATGTACGCAACTTTCATTAGTTTTGAGTTTTTCCATTTGAGCAAGTCTGGTGCCAGATTTAAATTCGTCTTTACGGACTGTTCTGTTTTTGACAGATTCTGCCTTTTATTTTGCATTGCCTCTTTTGCTATGTTGGATTCATTTCTTTGATCCATTAATGTCCAGTAGCTTTATGCAATGTCCAGAAGTGAAAAGAATGTTTGTGTCACTTCTGAACATGTGAATTTTTGATTATGCACTAACCCTCTAATGAGTTTGCTTGAAGTTTGGTGTGAAGGAAGTTTTCAAGGGTCAAGAGAGAGGATGATATACTACGATCAAGAAGAATGAAAAGTCTAAGCTTGGGGATGCCCCGGTGGTTCATCCCTGCATATTTCAAGAAGACTCAAGCATCTAAGGGGATGCCCAAGGCATCCCCTTCTTCATCGACAAAGTATCAGGTTCCTTCTCTTGAAACTATATTTTTATTCTGTCACATCTTATATACTTTACTTGGAGCGTCTGTATGTTTTTGTTTTTGTTTTTGTTTGAATAAATGATTGTTTGGGAGAGAGACACGCTCCGCTGGTTCGTATGAACACATGTGTTCTTAGCTTTTAATTTTCATGGCGAAGGTTGAAACTGCTTCGTTAATTGTTATATGGTTGGAAACGGGAAATGCTACATGTAGTAATTGGTATAATGTCTTGAATAATGTGAAACTTGGCAATTGTTGTGCTCATATAGATCTTGTTTAAGCTCTTGCATCATGTACCTTGTACCCATTAATGAATAATTACATAGAGCTTGTTAAAATTTGGTTTGCATGATTGGTTT
Organism: Lolium multiflorum; assembly: GCA_030979885.1. Taxonomy (NCBI): domain Eukaryota; kingdom Viridiplantae; phylum Streptophyta; class Magnoliopsida; order Poales; family Poaceae; genus Lolium; species Lolium multiflorum. The sequence continues at coordinate 135,884,062 of CM061747.1, read as the reverse complement.
CTCTAAGTCTAGATATTTTCTGGTTGAGGTGTTTGAACAACAAGGAGACGATGTAAAGTCTTATAATGCTTACAATATGTTTATATGTGAGTCTTGCTGCACCATTTCATACTTGAGTTTGCTTCAAATAACCTTGCTAGCCTAAACCTTGTATCGAGAGGGAATACTTCTCATGCATCCAAATACTTGAGCCAATATTCATGCCATTTGTGTCCACCATACCTACCTACTACATGGTATTTCTCCGCCATTCCAAAGTAAATTGCTTGAGTGCTACCTTTAAACCATTCAAAATTTATCACCTCTGATTTGTGTCAATGTTTTATAGCTCATGAGGAAGTATGTGGTGTTTATCTTTCAATCTTGTTGGGCAACTTTCACCAATGGACTAGTGGCTTCATCCGCTTATCCAATAATTTTGCAAAAAGAGCTGGCAATGGGATTCCCAGTCCCAAATTAATTAACAAAAATAGACACTCCTCCATGGTATGTGATTGTTGGACGGCACTCGAAGGATTCGGTTAGCCATGGCTTGAGAAAGCAAAGGTGGGGAGGAGTGTCATCATAATAAAACTAAAATAAAAGGCACTCCTTCATGGTATGAGATTGTTGGCAGGCACCCGAGGATTCGGTTAGCCATGGTTTGTGAAAGAAAGGTTGGAAGGAGTGCCACCCAAAAACAAAATAAAATGGGAGCCGCTCTTTGAAGGTTTGCCTGGCAAGGGGGTTAGAGTACCCGCTACCATTCGTTGACAACAACAAACACCTCTCAAAACTTTACTTTTATGCTCTCTATATGTTTTCAAAATCAAAGCTCTAGCACAAATATAGCAATCGATGCTTTCCTCTTTGAAGGACCATTCTTTTACTTTATTGTTGAGTCAGTTACCTATTCTTTCTATCTTAAGAAGCAAACACTTGTGTAAATTGTGTGCATTGATTCTTACATGTTTACCTATTGCACTTGTTATATTACTTTGCGTTGACAATTATCCATGAGATATACATGTTAAAGTTGAAAGCAACCGCTGAAACTTATATCTTCCTTTGTGTTGTTTCAAAGCTTTCTACTAAGAATTTATTGCTTATGAGTTAACAAGACTTATTGATGCTTGTCTTGAAAGTATTATTCATGAAAAGTCTTTGTTATATGATTCATTTGTTTACTCATTATCTTCATCATTGCTTCAAATCTCTGCATTCATCTCATGTGCTTTACAATAGTATGATCAAGGTTATGATGGCATGTCACTTAAGAAATTATCATTGTTATCGTTTTACCTGCTCGGGACGAGCAGAACTAAGCTGATACGTCTCCGACGTATCGATAATTTCTTATGTTCCATGCTACTTTATTGATGATATCTACATGTTTTATACACATTATATGTCATTATTATGCGTTTCCGGAACTAACCTATTGACGAGATGCCGAAAGGCCAGTTGCTGTTTTCTGCTTTTTTGGTTTCAGAAATCCTAGTAACGAAATATTCTCGGAATCGGACGAAATCACCGCCCAAGTTCCTATTTTTCCCGGAAGCTTCCGAGCAGGAGGAGGATGAGAGGGAGCCGGGGCCCCACCACACCCGGCGCCCCCTAGGGTGTGGGCAGCCCGTGGCCCCTCCGACTCCCTCTCTTCGCCTATTTAAGCCTCTCTGACCTAAAAACACCGACAGAGAGCCACGATACGGAGAAAACCTTCCAGAGCCGCCGCCATCGCGAAATCAAGATTCGGGGGACAGAAGTCTCTGTTCCGGCACGCCGCCGGGACGGGGAATTGCCCCCGGAAGCCGTCTCCACCGCCATCTTCACCGCCATCGCTGTTCCCATGATGAGGAGGGAGTAGTTCTCCCCTGGGGCTGAGGGCTCTACCGTAGCTATGTGGTTAATCTCTCTCTCTACTTCAATACAATGATCTCATGAGCTGCTTTACATGATTGAGATCCATATGATGAGCTTTGTATCGCTACTAGTTGTGTGCTACTCATGTGATGTTATTAAAGTAGTCTATTCCTCCTCCACGTGTGTAAAGGTGATTAGTGCGTGCACCGTGTGGTTCTTGTCGTAGGCTATGATCATGATCTCTTGTAGATTGTGGAGTTAATTATCATTATGATAGTATTGATGTGATCTATTCCTCCTTCATAGTGTAATGTGGACAGTGCGTGCACTATGTTAGTTCTTGGTTTATCTTGCAAAGATCTATTATGCTCTAAGGTTACTTAAACATGAATATCGAATGTTGTGGAGCTTGTTAACTCCGGCATTGAGGGTTCGTGTAATCCTACACAACGAATGATGTTCATTATCAAACAAGAGTGTATGTAGCACATATGAGAAGAAGTATTTATTATGCGATCAATGTTGAGAGTGTCCACTAGTGAAAGTATGATCCCTAGGCCTTGTTTCCAATACTGCAAACACCGTTTACTTACTGTTCTGTTGCATGTTTACTCGCTGCCATATTTTATTCAGATTGCTATTACCACTCATATACATCCATACTACTTGTATTTCACTATCTCTTCGCCGAACTAGTGCACCTATACATCTGACAAGTGTATTAGGTGTGTTGGGGACACAAGAGACTTCTTGCTTTGTGGTTGCAGGGTTGCTTGAGAGGGATATCTTTGACCTCTTCCTCCCTGAGTTCGATAAACCTTGGGTGATCCACTTAAGGGAAACTTGGGCTGTTCCAAACCTCTGCTTTTGGGCTGGGCCCAATATGGGTCCAGGGGGTATTTTAGTCTTTTCACAATTTAGAAAAAGGCCATTATTTCACCAAATTTTAATAAATAAAATACAACTCTAAAAATCCATTAAAAATTGGATTGGTGAATGAAAAATTATTCTTGATAAGAATAAAATATGAAATAAAATTTAATGAACAAATTTAGATTTGTGAATTTTATGAATTTAAAATAAACATTTGGAATTTCAAATTATATTTCCTTGTATTAATAAATCAAGGAAAAATCCCAAATAAGTTTAAATACTTATTTTTAAACATTTCAAAATGAAATTCTATTATTCCAAGTCATTTCTATTTGAAAAAGGTATTTTCCAAAGGAAGATATTCTATTCCTTTTTATTCTCAAAAATATTGAGACAACTCTATTATTTCAAATTATTTTGGAATAAATAATGAATCACCAACATAAAGTAGTTTTACTTTGAATTATGTTACCTTGTGTGAATTAAAGTGATTTATACATTAAAACCATTGCAAATTACTGCCAAAGGCATAAATCTTAACTCAAACCTAAATTGTAATAACTCATCGGGATAAAGGGATTCAACATAAAATAATACATCCATGCATGCATCATTTGGATTTTATAACATTGTCCTTACCGGACAATGATGCTTCTTTACAGAACCCGAGGTCCAGGTTCCATCCAACGCATTGAACTGCACTATCTCGCAGTCCACAGGCAAGTTCACCCTTGCTCATGTCAAATTTGAGTATTTTCTATTAATTTAATGCAAAGCTATATGACTTATCATTCCTGCATTGAAAATGAAATGTTACTTTTCCAATTATGAATATGACTATGTGGCTGGCAATGGAACCATGGTATGTGTTGATTGGTGGAGGTTCCATTGCACGGGTACTATTCATCTAGGACTAAGTACCAATGCCGTCCAGTGATTCTAGCGCCGTACATATCGCGTTGACCATAAGATCTATAATGGCTCTGGGGAAGCCAGCTGTATCTTTTCCCTCCTGCACGCCAACGGACTTGATAGAGCCTGGCGGGGTGCTGGAGGCACTGCCGTAGGTTGGGATAGCCTTTAAAATCCCCATCCGGATGTTTGGATGAGAGGCTCTACCGTCTATGAAGGATTGTCCGACGTACACCGTGGGTAAAGCCGTATGAACGGGAGATGTCTACCGGGGGTGTACGGATGGACAAAAGGGTGGGTTTGCAGGGTCGCGGAGAAGGCGGTGTGGGCTTGGATCTTTATACCTGGCCTCACACCAAGGAAGTGTGAACGGGGGCAAGTCCCTGCGGATGGCAAAAAGGGTGAGATCTCTTATGGGAAAAGTAACGCACCTCTGCAGAGTGTATTAAATTGTGGCTGTCACTCCCTGTTCCGGGAAGGGAACTGCGAACGCGGCAGGAAAGGAACTCCGTGAAGTTCTAGTCAACCTGTGAAGACTGACGGGCATAGTTTTCAGAATAAAATAAACCTTTTGAAGAAATGATTTCGAAACATGCATTGACCTAAGATTTTCTGATCGAAGGTCGTAGCTAGTGCATCAAACACCTTTTACTCTTTTGAACTTGCTGAGTACCCCTGTACTCACTTTATTTCGACACCCTTGCTAGACTGTGATACGGAAGTGGAGGCCATCACCGATGGAGCACCAGAAGGAAGCTACGAGCTGGTCTACGAGGAACCTGATCTTTCCGGAGGAGTTGAAGGAGTAGACTATGGGATAGTCTACGGACCCGATGACATGGAGGTGGAGGAGTAGTGATATACCTTAGTAGTATAGAGCCGAGCAGCGTAGTGGCATACTTAAATAAGTTGCTGAGCTCTTTTCATATCTAAGTTGGTTTGTACTAAGTACCTTATGTTGTAGGGTGTTCTCATCGGACCTGTGAGAATACCAACTTGTTAAGACCATGATTGTAATATATTATCGAGTGTTATGACCTGCAATGTTTCTGTTGTACCACTCTGAGGGATGTGATATTTGTGAAGAAGTCCCTTCATGAAGATCATATCAACGACTTGTATACTACAACATGCAGTGGTATGCTGGGTCACCGCAGCTGGTATCAGAGCAAATGTTGCGACCTTAGGTTGGAAAAACCTAGTATAGGGAAGAAACCTGTAGGAGTCGAGTTGAAATAGTAAAGGATTCTCTAAGAATATGATGTTTATTCACTTGAGAATAGAAAAATCATATATTTTAGTGCGATAATTCTTTATTATAACTATTATTATACACTATCACTACTAATTTTCTGCTTTTGTATACAGCCATAATGGCGTACACGTTTCCCAAGAGGACTTTGAGGCAGGTTGAGGGATGGCTCGGTGATTATGAGGGACCACTTACAGATCTCCTGCGTGGGATGCTGAAGGAACTTCACTGTGAAACTCGGATACCTGTTTTCAAGTACACCTATTATGATGGAGAGATAGTAGCCAAGCACAGAGTTTCAGTTCAACTACCTATGCGACTGGAGATGAGCCGTATAATGCCATACGGAGAAGCCAAAACCTTTACCACAGCCTTTCACATGGCCATATTCAAGGCAATCCTTGAAATAAGGCAGCACAAGTCAGTAGAACTGCTATGTTCAGAGTATTCTCATATACCTCATGCCGAGGAAGATGAGGATCCCGCTCTGAATCATCTGCTGATGGCAAACAAACATCCTGAAGTGGCAGCACAGCACATGGACAGTTGTAAGTCTTTACTGACTACGATGTACCTTCTACACGTGAAGATGGTGGGTGAGATTGACCACATGCTAGCTGAGTTCACGGACCCTGATAAAGTCCAAGCTCGGATGCATGATCTGAGGGCACAACCCCAATATACAACACCCTTCTTTAGCCTAAACAACCCTGTAGATTGGAGTGGCCAGGAAACCCAGAGAGATCCACTTACACCCAACTTTGTCCCACATTATCCACATGTGTCAGCATCATATGATTCTGGATATGGGGGAGATAACTCATGGAACCTAAACTGCTCCGAGTCACCAATCGAAAACTCAACCGGTTGGCGTTTCGGGGAACCTTATGGAGATGAGGAGGAACCTATTCCATGTGACACTGGAGATGAAAGTGGTGGGGTTAACCAGTATGTTAACCGACACTACGGGAAGGAAGAGAAAGGTACTGATTCCATTTCTTTAGACTTGGAGATGGGATTCTCAAAACCATCACAGTACGAGGAAGGTGAAAGCTCCGGAGTGAAGAAGAAGAAGAAGAAGATGAGGGGGCAGGTGAATCGAAACCCTTCATGGATGACCAATGAAGGAGGTATGAATCCTACTGGGGATACATACGAGTCATTGTCCAGTTACTTTGGCATGACTGATCTCTGTCTCGGCACTTCGTCCGATTCAGATTACATACCTACTGGAAGGACCTTTGTTCCGGACGGTGTTCGGAAGACGAGTCGCTGTACCGGATGGACCCCAGGAATGTATGCGGAGGCGAACGAAGATGATGAGGAGTAGAGCTCCAAAGAAGAATAAAGTAGTATAGGTGGTATTGTACTAGAACGTATTTTAAATTCCGTTGGCTTGGGCTTGAAGCCAAATAAGTGGTTATATAAGTACCACATGTAATATATGTGTGTAAGTTATGTAATATACGGTGTATATACATAATAAATGTTTGCTTTGGATTTGCTTCTTGATTTCATTGTGTGACTAGTTCTGGGCAATGAGTTGAGCTCAGAAAACATTTGCATGGTGTAATTATGAGTAATCGCTCTTTGTTACAGGACTAGGGGGAAATGGCGTTAGTTGAAACCGAAGATGCTCGGAGAGAGCGGGAGGCGAAAGAAAAGGAGGAAGCGGATGCCGCAGCTAGAGCAGAGGATGCACCACCACCACCACACCCAATGATGCATCCAGATTTCCAACAGTACATGAGGGCAATGGAAGAAGATAGGAGGAGGTACCAGGAGAGTCAAAACAAGAACATGCAAGATTTCTTTACCCACGTCATCAATGATAGGGGTAATGAAGGCAGGGGAGTAACCTTATCAGACTTCCAGAATGCAAGACCACTACCTTTTGCATCAGCCCCAGAACCAATGGATGCAGAAGACTGGCTCATGGACACTGAAAGAAAGTTGAGGACCGTTGGATGCAATGATGAAGAAAAGATTCGGTATGCCACTTATCTGTTGTCAGGTCCAGCAGCATCATGGTGGGAGAATCTTGTGGCAGTACACCCTCCAGAAAAGGTGTTCACCTGGGAGGAGTTCAAGAAGAAGTTCCGGGATGCCCATGTTCCGGAGAGCGTGGTGGAGCTGAAGAAGAGAGAGTTTGACGAGCTGCATCAGAATACTGCACCTATCATGCAGTATGTCCGAGATTTTAATAGGCTGTCAAGATATGCACCTGAGGAAGTGGACACTGAGGAGAAAAGAAAGAAACGATTCATGAAAGGCATGAATCCATACATGAAGATGCAACTGAGGTTGGCACGGACTGCAGAATTCCAGGAACTGATTGATTCGGCAATCACTTTCGAGGATGACTACAGGCAGGTCCAGGAGGATAGGAGGAAGAGGGCTCGTATCGAGCCAAGGAAGTACCCAGTTAGTAAACCGACTCCAGATCGGAGTTTCAAACCACGATTCCGACCTACTGGTAATCAGTATAACCGGGGAGGTCAGAATCAGAATCCAAGGAATCAGATACTCTGTCATAATTGTGGCCAGAGGGGACATGTTCAGAAGGATTGTCAGAAGCCCAAGATCATATGCTATGGTTGTGGGAAAGAGGGACACATCAAGCCAGAGTGTCCAAACAAGGCGTCATGGAGTGGACAAAGCTCCGGAGGACGAGGCGGAGGTAACAACAACAACAACAACAACAACAACAACAACAACAACAACAACAACAACTACAACAACAACAACAACAAGAGGGGAAAGCCATATGGAAAGCTGAATTGCACAACTTTGGAGCAAGCGGGAGAGTCGGATCAAGCAGTCTTAGGTACGCTCAGCATCCTTACTCATCCTGGCAAAGTATTATTTGATACTGGAGCAACTACATCATTCCTTGCACGGGAATTTGTGGAACAATTCGGGCTTAGATGTTCTAAGTTAGAAACACCTATAACTGTCTTATCTGCGGGGGGAACGATCTTAGTAACCCACGTGAAAGAAGCACAGGTCATAACCATTTGTGACTGTGTGTATTTCGCGGACCTATTCATCATCCCCATGAAGGACATATCAGTCATCCTAGGAATGGACTGGTTAACGGAGAATGGCGCAGTAATCAACTGTGGAGACAAGACAGTATCACTCCGAAACTCCATAGGAGGTCAGATAGTGTTTCAAGGAGACAAGTACACTCAGTTGGAGATAGGATTGGAGCTGAATAGTCTGAAGGAGGTGAAGATTGAAGATATCCCTGTAGTGAATGAGTTTCAAGATGTATTTCCAAAGGAACTACCGGGAATGCCACCCGATAGAGAGATCGAGTTTACCATAGATCTAATTCCAGGCACAGCACCAATAGCTCAACCACCATATAAGATGGGGCCAAAGGAGTTAGTGGAACTGAAGGCTCAGATAGATGAACTGGAACAGAAGGGATTTATCCAAGAAAGTGTGTCACCATGGGGTACACCAGTTATCTTTGTGGATAAAAGAGATGGAGGAAGGAGAATGTGTGGAGATTATAGGAATCTTAACAATGTAACCATCAAGAACAAGTACCCTTTACCCAGAATACAAGATCTTTTTGATCAAGTTCAAGGAGCTGGAGTCTTCTCGAAGATAGATTTAAGGTCAGGATATCACCAAATCAAGATCAAGAAGGAAGATGTGCCAAAAACAGCGTTTGTGTCAAGGTATGGACACCATGAATACTTGGTTGTACCATTTGGACTAACAAATGCACCAGCTATTTTCATGAATTTGATGAACAAGATATTCATGAAGTACTTGGACAAGTTTGTGATCGTGTTCATCGATGACATTCTGATCTATTCCAAAGATAAAGAAGAACATGCCAAGCATTTGAAGATAGTTCTGCAGATTTTAAGGGAACATCAGCTATATGCAAAGTTCAGCAAGTGCCAGTTTTGGTTAGACAGTGTTGAATTTCTTGGACATGTCATAACCAAAGAGGGAATAGCAGTGAATCCAAGCAAGGTTCAGTCAGTATTAGAATGGAAGTCACCTAAGAATGCTAAGGAGATCAGAGGATTCCTTGGTATGGCGGGCTATTATCGGAGATTCATTGAAGGATTTTCGAAGATTGCAGGACCAATGACCAAGTTACTCAAGAAGAATACCCCATTTGTGTGGACGGATGAGTGTGAAACCAGTTTCCAAACACTCAAAGAGAAGTTAACCACGGCACCGGTGTTAGCAGTTCCTGAACCTGGAAAGGATTATACGGTGTATTGTGATGCTTCCAAGAATGGACTTGGATGTGTTCTAATGCAAGATCGTAAGGTGATAGCCTACGGATCAAGACAACTAAAGCCACATGAACATAACTACCCAGTACATGACTTAGAATTGGCGGCAGTTGTGTATGCTTTGAAGAGTTGGAGGCAATTCCTCTATGGATCCAAATGTGAGTTGTATACAGATCACAAAAGCTTGAAGTATTTCTTTACTCAGAAGGAATTAAACATGAGACAAAAGAGATGGTTAGAGTTGATTAAAGATTATGAGCTGACAATCAACTATACACCAGGCAAGGCTAATGTAGTAGCAGATGCTTTAAGCAGGAAGAGTACTGAGAATCAACCTACAGAATGGGAGATTCCGAAGGAACTTCGGAAAGAACTCGAAGAAGCTCAGATTCTGTTTATCCAAGGTGATACAGTGGGAAGCATAGCAACCATGAGGATCATGGATGAAATGTACTCAGACCTAAAATATGAAATCATTCGGAAACAAGTAGATGATTTATTCATCCAAGAAGAAATCAAAAGGATTGGAGAGGGTAAACCGTCAGAATTCAATCTCGGAGAGTTTGGTTCTCTATACTTTCAGAAGAGGTTATGTGTACCGGATGACCCAGAAGTGAAGTCAATCATATTGAAGGAAGCACATGAAACCCCTTACTCAATACATCCGGGAAGTACTAAGATGTATATGGATTTGAAGGAAATGTTCTGGTGGAACAACATGAAAAGAGAGATAGCTCAATATGTCTCTGAATGTCATACATGTCAGCGAGTGAAAGCAGAACATCAGAGTCCTGCGGGATTACTCAAACCACTAGAGATACCAGAATGGAAATGGGATGAAATCGGAATGGATTTTGTTACTGGTTTACCAATGACCAGTAAAAAGAAGGATATGATATGGGTAATCGTGGATAGACTTACCAAGAGTGCTCATTTCATAGCCGTAAATACAAAGGACACTGCAGAAAAGCTTGTGGATATTTATGTGAAGGAGATTGTTAGCAAGCATGGAGTACCAAAGAAGATAGTCTCAGATAGAGGTTCAATTTTCACATCAGCGTTCTGGAAACAACTCCAAGAAGCTTTAGGAACCAAGTTGGATTTCAGTACAGCTTATCATCCACAAACCGGAGGACAAACCGAAAGAACCAATCAGATACTTGAAGACATGCTTAGAGCTTGTGCTCTAAACTTTGGAGGCTCATGGGAGGACCATCTACCATTGGCGGAATTCTCATATAACAATAGTTATCAGAGTAGTATCCAGATGGCACCGTACGAAGCATTGTACGGAAGGAAGTGTAGATCACCAATCTGTTGGTTTGAAACCGGAGAGAACAAGGAGTTTACACCGGACTACATCAAGGAGAGACAAGGAGTCATCGAGGTGATCCGAGATAGACTCAAGATAGCCCAAAGTCGACAGAAGAGTTATGCCGACCAGAAGAGACGAGTTTGGGAACCAAAAGTAGGAGACATGGTATATTTGAAAGTTAGCCCAATGAAAGGACTCAAAAGGTTCGGAGTAAAAGGAAAACTAAGTCCTCGATACATAGGACCATTCAAGATACTCAGTCAGAATCGAGAAACAGCTTTTGAGTTGGAACTACCGGAACAGCTCAGTCTAATTCACAATGTTTTTCATGTATCACAACTCAGAAAATGTTTGAAGGCACCTGATGATCCCATTACACATGAAGAAATAGAGCTACAATCAGACTTAACTTATGTGGAGAAGCCTGAAAAGATTTTGGAAGTACAGTGGAAGAAGTTAAGGAATAGAGCAATCAAATACTGCAAGATACAATGGCAACATCATCCTGAACGAGAAGCAACCTGGGAGACCGAAGAAGAGCTCAGGAAGTCCTACCCCGAGTTATTCAGGTACCAATCTTAACTTCGGGACGAAGTTTCTGTTAAGGGGGAGAGGCTGTAATAACCCAGAACATAGGAACAACGAAGGGTAGATTTAGAAATGGGATGTGCATTTCATCGCAAAACGGGGGAAATTTTCGCGCCTTATTGCAACTAAACCTAAGAGGGATCGAGGTTCTCTCTCATTTTGCACTTAGGGTTAGGCAATGTGAGTTAGGGAAATTTCGACATGATCTCTTTTGTATCTTGTTGATTTGGGGAATTGATTTCATTTGACAAGTGTTAAACATTAAACAATAATCATTACACAATATAAATATGAATTTACAATTCAAACACAAGATAATATTCAAATCATTTTGGATTTCAAAGTGAGTATCAAATACAATATTTAATCAAGAATATACACATTACATAATGCAAAAGCTCATAAACAAAAACTTGAGCTTTATTGATAACACAACACAAATTACATTGTCTTTACAGAATTCTTGATACAAGAATTGATGAATAATAAACAGAAATAAAAATGAAGATTACAATATAGTTCCTAAATTAAAATCTAGACTATATGACTTGAAGTATCTCTTCATGGCCATGTCCATCTTCAAAAACCTGCAAAATAAAACATCTACACTAGCCAGAATGTTAGTGTTAGACAAATATTCAGTTTGGACAGAACCAAGTGTCATGCACACTTGTGCTGTTCCAAAACCATGGACAGCACAAGATAAGGGCAGCAGCAGACCAAACCTGAGCACACACAGGGGCTCAAGTTTCAGCATATGAGAGCACACAGCTCAAGTGTGCTAGGCAGCAACAGCAAGGCAATGCATCAGCCTAGTCACCAAGGCAAGCCAGGCTTGTGTGTCAATGCAAGGATAGAAGTAGGGTTCATATAAAAGGGGCACAAACCCTAGAAGTCATAACCAGTCGACCAGAACAAGATTCACCAGGTAAGGGTGAAGCAAGAACAAGCTCAGTTCATCCAGTTCTTGAGCAAGAACAGAACCAACACATACACAACCACTCAACCACCAGGAATCATGGTGACCTGAGAAGATCATCCAAGACCTGGAGGTGAAGAGCTGTGACACAAACCCAAGGCTGCATCAACAAAACATTACTTTCTAGGAGCTGGAACAAGGTATACCTAGTTCCTGGAAAAGATCCCATGGATCTAATCCATCATATGCATGAAATAAGCATGGGATGAGCAGATGCTCATATGGGTAGATCATCACTTGGTTTTCACCAAGGATTACTGCCAGTCAAAAGCCACTAAAATAGAAAGCATCTAGGTACAGATCCTATGCACAGAAACTAGCACATATGCACAGATGCACACACTAGCCAGATTTGATGCATAGATAGCACCAGTAGATGGCAAGGATTAGCAGCCATGACTACACAATAAATCCTAAGCATACAACCATCAGAAACCCTAGATTTCTTCACAGGCAAGTATATTGGCATTCATAGTTTCTATGATCCCCAAATATACAAGCAAAGATGAGCAGCCAACCAGATCTAGCCAACCATGTGAGCAACCAGTCAGTAGCAAGGCTACTGAGGTCACTTCACACTTAGCACCAATTGAGAGAAAGCCAAACACAAAGCATCACTATCCAGAAATGGATTCAGACTTTAATTGCTTGTTAAATAATCATGAACAACAAATTCATATACAAGCAAGTCATTTAAAATCATCACTGCATAAGCAGTTCATCATAATCAAATTAATACAAGCATGAATTTATCACAGATCCATGCTCAGTACTGACAGTAGCACACTATTGAGCAACACAGTTAATTTATAGCCACAGTATTAGCCAGTAAGCCATCACTGACAATCAATTGATCAAATGGATCAATCATAGCAAGCCAAGTTACACAGAGAGGTTAGCCAGCAAGCAAAGAATGATCCAATGGATCATTGGCTTGCAGGAGTAGCACTGAAGCATATCACAGGCACCTCTGGCACACACACAAGTGTCACAGATGCAACACAAGTACACCTAGACAAGCAAGCATGATAGACCAGTGAGCATAAGCAAGTCATAACCAAGCATAGCATGGCATAGTTAGCTCTTGAGCAAGCACAGTAGAGCATGGCAAGTATAGAGCATGCTAGGAGCAGCAGAGAAGCAAGAACAACATGAACAGCATGTAGAGCAGCATGTGCCAGTACCAATAAATGGTAATTGGACCATGAACTTGCAATCAATCCAAGCACAGACGAATTGCATAGGAATAGCATGGCTCTGTGTGATCACAGGATCACCAGAGAGCAGCAGAGCTTGAGGAGGAAGAAGAACAGTAACAAGGGGAGGCGCACAGAGGAGAGGTGGAGATGCAACACTTACTTGCGCCTGGAAGCAGAGGCTAGGGCATGGCGAGGCAGTGCTCGCGCGGCCCTAACGGCTGCAAGTCCAGGGTAGGCGCCGGCGTTACGCCGACGAGCACAAACACCACCACAGCACGGCACAGAGACGACGGCACAAGCACTGCAAGCAGCACCTGCGCCAGGTCAGTCTCGGAGGCGCACCCGTCGTCGGCGAGGACGAGAGCTCGCCGGAGTTCGTCGAGGCGATTCTCCGCGAGATCCAGATCGGAGGCGATTCGCCAGGAGAGGAAGAGAATGAGAAAACCACGCGGACAGATCGATAGATCTGCTCGCGGCGGTTCTGGTGTGGTAGGTGGCTACGGCGGAGGAGCTCGGAGTCGGCCGGAGCACGGCGGCGGCCATGGCGGCGACGCCATCGCCACGGGAGTCGCGAGAGAGAAGCTAGGGTTAGGAAAAAGTGAGAGAGGGCCGAGTGAGTGAGAGCGGTGGGCCGTTCGGCTCCACCGAGCCGCTATGGGCACGCCTTAGTGGGCTGTCCCATGGGCTTAGGTTAGTGGGCTGGGCCCAATATGGGTCCAGGGGGTATTTTAGTCTTTTCACAATTTAGAAAAAGGCCATTATTTCACCAAATTTTAATAAATAAAATACAACTCTAAAAATCCATTAAAAATTGGATTGGTGAATGAAAAATTATTCTTGATAAGAATAAAATATGAAATAAAATTTAATGAACAAATTTAGATTTGTGAATTTTATGAATTTAAAATAAACATTTGGAATTTCAAATTATATTTCCTTGTATTAATAAATCAAGGAAAAATCCCAAATAAGTTTAAATACTTATTTTTAAACATTTCAAAATGAAATTCTATTATTCCAAGTCATTTCTATTTGAAAAAGGTATTTTCCAAAGGAAGATATTCTATTCCTTTTTATTCTCAAAAATATTGAGACAACTCTATTATTTCAAATTATTTTGGAATAAATAATGAATCACCAACATAAAGTAGTTTTACTTTGAATTATGTTACCTTGTGTGAATTAAAGTGATTTATACATTAAAACCATTGCAAATTACTGCCAAAGGCATAAATCTTAACTCAAACCTAAATTGTAATAACTCATCGGGATAAAGGGATTCAACATAAAATAATACATCCATGCATGCATCATTTGGATTTTATAACATTGTCCTTACCGGACAATGATGCTTCTTTACAGAACCCGAGGTCCAGGTTCCATCCAACGCATTGAACTGCACTATCTCGCAGTCCACAGGCAAGTTCACCCTTGCTCATGTCAAATTTGAGTATTTTCTATTAATTTAATGCAAAGCTATATGACTTATCATTCCTGCATTGAAAATGAAATGTTACTTTTCCAATTATGAATATGACTATGTGGCTGGCAATGGAACCATGGTATGTGTTGATTGGTGGAGGTTCCATTGCACGGGTACTATTCATCTAGGACTAAGTACCAATGCCGTCCAGTGATTCTAGCGCCGTACATATCGCGTTGACCATAAGATCTATAATGGCTCTGGGGAAGCCAGCTGTATCTTTTCCCTCCTGCACGCCAACGGACTTGATAGAGCCTGGCGGGGTGCTGGAGGCACTGCCGTAGGTTGGGATAGCCTTTAAAATCCCCATCCGGATGTTTGGATGAGAGGCTCTACCGTCTATGAAGGATTGTCCGACGTACACCGTGGGTAAAGCCGTATGAACGGGAGATGTCTACCGGGGGTGTACGGATGGACAAAAGGGTGGGTTTGCAGGGTCGCGGAGAAGGCGGTGTGGGCTTGGATCTTTATACCTGGCCTCACACCAAGGAAGTGTGAACGGGGGCAAGTCCCTGCGGATGGCAAAAAGGGTGAGATCTCTTATGGGAAAAGTAACGCACCTCTGCAGAGTGTATTAAATTGTGGCTGTCACTCCCTGTTCCGGGAAGGGAACGCGGCAGGAAAGGAACTCCGTGAAGTTCTAGTCAACCTGTGAAGACTGACGGGCATAGTTTTCAGAATAAAATAAACCTTTTGAAGAAATGATTTCGAAACATGCATTGACCTAAGATTTTCTGATCGAAGGTCGTAGCTAGTGCATCAAACACCTTTTACTCTTTTGAACTTGCTGAGTACCCCTGTACTCACTTTATTTCGACACCCTTGCTAGACTGTGATACGGAAGTGGAAACCATCGCCGATGGAGCACCAGAAGGAAGCTACGAGCTGGTCTACGAGGAACCTGATCTTTCCGGAGGAGTTGAAGGAGTAGACTATGGGATAGTCTACGGACCCGATGACATGGAGGTGGAGGAGTAGTGATATACCTTAGTAGTATAGAGCCGAGCAGCGTAGTGGCATACTTAAATAAGTTGCTGAGCTCTTTTCATATCTAAGTTGGTTTGTACTAAGTACCTTATGTTGTAGGGTGTTCTCATCGGACCTGTGAGAATACCAACTTGTTAAGACCATGATTGTAATATATTATCGAGTGTTATGACCTGCAATGTTTCTGTTGTACCACTCTGAGGGATGTGATATTTGTGAAGAAGTCCCTTCATGAAGATCATATCAACGACTTGTATACTACAACATGCAGTGGTATGCTTTTCAAACTTCTCATGCCATTGTTTGGGCGCTTGTTTGAGGCCATACAAAGATTTCTTTAATTTACACACCTTTCTTTCTTGACCTTGTAGTACGAAACCATCAGGCTGTTCCATGTAAATTTCCTCGTCCAACTCTCCATTTAGGAAAGCCGTCTTAACGTCCATTTGATGAACAAGAAGACCGTGTGAGGCAGCCAATGATAGTAGTACACGAATTGTGGTCAATCTCGCCACAGGTGAGTAAGTATCGAAGAAATCTTCGCCTTCTTTTTAGGTATAGCCTTTGGCTACAAGCCGAGCTTTGTACTTCTCAATAGTACCATCAGCTCGAAGCTTCTTCTTAAATACCCATTTACATCCTACAGGTTTGCACCCATAAGGACGCTCAGTTAACTCCCACGTTCCATTAGCCAAGATGGAATCCATCTCGCTTTGAACCGCTTCCTTCCAGTAGTCTGCATCAGGAGATGCGAGAGCTTCTGAAATGGTAGTGGGAGTATCATCCACAAGATACACAATGAAATCATTACCAAAAGACTTTGCAATCCTTTGTCTCTTGCTCCTTGTGGGAGCTTCATTGTCATCTTCATCAGAATCTGAACTCTCATCATCAGATTCCTCATCAGACTCCATAGGAGTTTCATGTATTGGATCAGATTCCCAACTAGACATGCCATGCATATCTCTCATAGGAAATATATCCTCAAAGAATGTAGCATCTCTTGATTCAAAGATGGTGCCAACATTCATGTCGTCCACTCCAGATTTCACCACAAGAAATCTATAAGCAATGCTATGGGAAGCATAGCCAAGAAAGACACAGTCCACGGTTTTTGGTCCAAGCTTTCGCTTCTTGGTGATTGGCAAATTCACTTTAGCCAAACAACCCCAAGTTCGTAGGTAGGAGAGTGATGGCCTTTTCTTTTCCCATTCCTCATAAGGGGTAATCTCTTTATTCTTGGTTGGAACACGGTTTAGGACATGACACGAAGTCAATATAGCCTCCCCCCACCATTCCTTGGATAAACCCGAAACATCTAACATGGCGTTAACCAAATCTGTTAGAGTACGGTTTTTCCTTTCCGCAATCCCATTGGATTGTGGGGAATTGGGAGGCGTCCTCTCATGGATTATACCATGTTCCGCACAGAATAAATTGAACTCATTAGAAAAGTACTCTCCACCACGATCGGACCGAACCCTTTTTATCTTTCTTTCAAGTTGGTTCTCAACTTCAGCCTTATAGATTTTAAAGAAATCAAGAGCCTCATCTTTAGTTTTCAGGAGATACACATAACAATACCTAGTGGAATCATCAATCAAAGTCATGAAATATTTCTTTCCACCTCTTGTCAACTCACCATTCATCTCACATAGATCTGAATGTATGAGCTCTAGTGGTGCCAAGTTTCTTTCCTTCGCAGGCTTGTGAGGCTTGCGAGGCTGCTTTGCTTGCACACAAGCATGGCACTTAGAGCCTTTGACAAAGGTGAATTTCGGAATTAAACTCATATCAGCAAGCCGCGTCATACAACCGAAATTAACATGACAAAGTCGTGAATGCCAAACATTAGTTTCATTAACACTAGTGCTTACATGGTTCACAACATTATCACAGAAGTCTTCTAGAGAGAAGCGAAACATTCCCTCACATTCATAGCCCTTTCCAACAAAAGTTCCATACTTAGACAGTACAACTTTATTGGACTCAAATACCAACTTAAACCCATCTTTCATAAGACGGGAGCCACTAACGAGATTCTTCTTGATAGAAGGGACATGCAACACGTTCTTCAGTTGCACGATCTTTCCCGAAGTAAACTTCAGATCTACCGTGCCAACACCACGAACAGTAGCATGTAACCCATTCCCCATCATTACTGAGGAACCTCGGGCCTGATAAGAGGTAAACATGGAGATGTCAGCACACACATGAACATTAGCACCTGTATCAACCCACCATTCTGTGGGCTGAAACACCGAAAGAACAGTAGGTAATATATTACCATACCCTGTAGTTCCTTCACCGGTGTTGCCAATGACCATGTTGACAGAATTTGAGTTCTGTCCAGCCTGACCTTTCTTTCCTTTGCGTTGTGGACAACGATTAGCCCAATGGCCTGTCTCGCCACACACCCAGCAAGGATCTTTCTTCTCCGTTTTCCCCTTCTTCTTGAAGTTGGTAGTCTGGGAGACTCCCTTGTTCTTTCCCTTGGACTTGTGGGCATTTTTCTGCACCATATTGGCAGCAGAACGTCCCTCGGTTCCTCCAGTGTGTTTGTCTTTTGCCCTCGCCTTCTCCTCAACATCCAGAGAGCCCATGATATTCTCAACAGAGAACTCATGCCTCTGATGTTTCAGAGAAGTGGCAAAGTTCCTCCATGAAGGGGGAAGCTTAGCAACAATGCATCCCGCGACAAACTTGTCCGGTAGCACACACTTGAGGAGCTCAAGTTCCTTTGCCATGATCTGTATCTCATGAGCCTGTTCTACTACAGATCGGTTCTCAACCATTCTGTAGTCATTGAACTGCTCCATAGCATACAGTTCACCTCCGGCATCGGCAGCACCAAACTTAGCGTCTAGTGCATCCCACAGTTCCTTCCCATTTCGGATGTGCAGATAAGCATCAACCAACTTGTCTCCAAGCACACTTAGGACGACACCCACAAAGATTACGGTGGCATCCCCGAACGCTTTATCCTCTTCAGGAGTAAGCGGACCTCTGGGAATACCTTCCGCAACTCGGTGCACGCCCATAGAAGTGAGCCACAAGAGGGTCTTATTCTGCCATCTCTTGAAATGAGAACCCGTAAACGGGCTCGGTTTAAGCGCAGCAGCAAAACCAGACGGTGAAAATTGCCTATGCATATAAGGTTTTTGGATTGTTGGATTATTAGGCAATTTCCGAGTGAGATTAATTACCGAAAGCAACATTACATATGCACAAGCATACTTAACCACACACATCAGACTAAGCACATGCATCAGATCTGAACATGGAACAAGTAGCAGTGCAAGGTAGGAGAGGAAAAGCACGTACATCGCGACCGGGAAGGTCGCACCAGCAGCAGCACCACCATGGGAATTGTTGATGTCGCCCATGGTGTAGTCGGATCTGTCGATGAAGCAGCCGAACCGTCGAAGAAGAGCACGAACAGCAGCGAGCAGTCGCGCCGAGACGCTCCCCAAAAACCTTATCGCCCGTCTCCCGGTGCAGGATCTCAACGGACGGGGTTTCGGAGGCCTGCTCTCCCGGACGGCTGTGCACGCAGTCGCCGGGATGGGGAAGACTAGAGAGTAGCGCAGCAAAAGGAACTTCTTCGTGAGAGAGATGAACTAGTAGAGTATGAGACTCCAGAGCTTAAGACTCCGTCTGATCTGTCTCCTGGTATAGCCTGGGAGGAGAGCCGACCGCGTTGACACGCGTAGGAAGCCAGGGACACGCGGCGAACATGCACATGCAGGTCGACACGTACCCAACTCAGTTGGTGCACCAAGCAAAAATTTAGGCTTCCTTGAGTGTGTCTCGAACTCGAACTCGAACTCGAGTCACGAAACGCGACGTGCGTGCGTGACGAGGCGAGGCGGGGCGGGCGGAGGAGGAGGAGTGCGCGAGGGCTCCTTCTATTCTCACTCACTTGGAAGGAGTAGAACAACAACCCTTATATACCACTCCAACTCACTCCCAACTAGCAATGTGGGACTAAACTTTGTCCCCCAAGGCTGTCCCAAGCTGCCAACGTGATGGACCTTAAAATTTTAGAAATTGTAGACTACATGGGCTGCCTTACTGGGCTGCAGCCTATCTACATTTAACACATGAATACCCCAATCTCTTTACTACCTAGTTTTCTTCCAGATCTCGGGACGAGATCTTTTGTAAGGGGGAAGGGTTTGTAACATCCCAAGTTTGCAACAAATAATAAAGCAAGTGAGATTTCAATTACTCAAAATTTACAATTAACAAAAACTTTTTCTATGCATATAGTGCCACATATAGTTTTGTGCATCTAAGTGATTTTCTTGTGTGCTATTGCCATAATGAGTGTTAGCATTATTCATCTATTGCTATGAGAACACTAACCAAGATCACAAAACCCTAAATTGAGGAGAATTCAAGAAAATGGGAAAAACCCATTTCTCACTCACATACACTTTATGCAAAAATGCAAAATCACCACCAAGGCCATAATTGCTTGCTTCCTTGCTTCTAAAAAGCTTTAATATGATAAACTAACACAATTGTATCATTGGATCATGAATCAAAGCAAGAGAAATCAAGAACTCATCATACATATGATAATGGTCACTTGGGTGAAAAATATTTTCTTCACCACTTTGCACCCCTGTATTTCTTAAAACCTAAACTAAACTTTGTCAACCAAAGCCATGTCATCCAAGACCATGTCAAGGTGAACACTTTTCATGTTGACCACCATGTCCAGAGTTGACTAGGTTGACCAGAATTTAATTGCCAAAACAGGATCTGAGAAGAAAAAGAAGATCATCTCAAATTTGAAACTTTGCAATTCTTTTCCAAATTGAGTGCCACCACCACCAAAACCTCACATTAATTATATCATCAAGATTCACCAAAAAGAATTTCAAAATTTGAAACTTTTCTTCATGCGGCCATTGTGTCGAACACTTGGCAGGCATGATTTCCAAATGGTGTTACACACCAATATCCACTGGTTTCTTCCCTAAACCCCTTTGCAAATGTGATCATGAGCTAGTTCTACACCCCCTGCCTCTAGCCCAGTACTTGCATGGTCGATTAAAGCCAAGGAAAAACCCTAAACTATGCAACACCACACCATGCCGGCCACTTTGGCATCTCCACCTCTAGCCCTCCTCTCACACTTTCTTCTTGTCCTGGAGCATCTACACTGCATAAGGAATCGAACGGTACACGCACGCGCGAAGCCAAGCCTTGGCATTGGCCAGAACGGCCGTGGCCAAAACCATGCCAGTACACGCCCATGCCGCGGTGAGCGCGCTCTGGAACGCGCCAGAGCACCGTGCACTCGAACGCGCCCGTCCTTGCCCTGCATCCCTACCACCGCGTCGTCTAGCCACTCCACTCACTCTACGTCCTAGACACGCTCAAGCACCGTCCAGAGCCTTGTCGCCGTCGTCCTCGTCGTCGACGTACCGCGGGTACCGCGATGATTACTGGAAGAAATCGAGCGTTTCCGTAGCCCTATCTCTGCGCCAGCTAGCCGTTGAGCATCGCCAGGACGACGCCTACAAGATGCTGTACTCGCCTTGCCCTTTCGATCGACGGAGAAGCCGCGCCATGGCCGTGCCCTTGCAGCACGCTCGGCCACCTCCCTCCCTCTATAAATACCGACGATCGGCTCCTCCCTTCAGCACACAATCTCCTCCCCTCTCCTCACTGAGCACTCCTACACAGCCAATTTCACTAGAGCTCGCCGGAGCTGCTCGAATTGCGAGCTCGAGTCCGCCGGAGCCCGCGGAAGCTCTGCGTCGATTGGAGCCTCCCCGAGCGCCGCCACTTCACCAGGCTGTTCCTCGTCGACCACCACTTCTCCGAGCACCTTGCCAGAGACCTGCAACGGCCTGGTAAGCTCTCCGACCCCCTACTGGCGCTCTGGGTTCGCCGGAATCTCGCCGGGGACGACGACACACGCCAGCCGTTGATCTGCTTCTTGATCCAACGCTCCCTATCGCTCGTACCGCTTCGGCGTGTTATGAGGCGCCGACAGGTGGCCCCCACCCTGTCAGCGCAGCCCGCCCGCACCAGTTGCTTGCTGGGCCGCGCTGTGCTGTTTAATTCGTTTGGGCCCATTTACGTTTCCCGCCAGGCCCAAAAATTCAAATAGAATAAATCCAATTAGTTCAAATTCAAATACTGCTGCTCACTTCCAACTTGAATAATTTAAAATCTGCCAAACCAAATCTAGCAAACTTTATATTGTTGGAAAGCTCATGAAATTGTCTAACTAATGCCACTGGCCTCATGTCCAAATTCGTATTAATTTTTAAATGATAAAAATAACAAGGCAGAGCCTTTTCTAACTTCAAATAATTATTAAAAATAATCTATAAATGATTTTAAGTTGATTCCAATTCTAATAAATCACAAATGATGTTCTCTAATTGATTATGCAATAATATAGTCAGGTTATTTGCATGATCATGGACTAGATCAAATAAAATAGCTATGTAGTTAATTCTAGCACCATTTAACTTGAAATTCAAATTTAATGAATAGTATGAGAGCTACTCTCTCATTTAAATCTTGATCCTAAGTAATATAACCAGGGGGAATGACCTAGGCTAAAGAACCCTTGATAAATATTACTTAGAGATTTTAATGCATTTAAAATAATAATATGATAACATGTGTAGGGTAGCACTTAAATTAAATTAAGACTCACATATAATAGATATGAAATGTTGACTTGGGTCAACCTATATTTCATACCTGATTATTATATGGAGAGATTAAATCTTATTACAAAGTAAAGAGAAGAAATGAAATTCTTTAAGGACCTACCTATCTAAATTTAAGAAATAGGAATAATGAGAGGAAATTATTTTTTAATAAATAAGAAATCATCAAATAACTCACCATGCCATGTTTGATTGATAATAGGACTAGAGTGTGAACTCTTTGAGTGTTCCTAGTTTAGCATATGAGTTTGGTTTAGTATTTATACCTCGTATTCGTATATAGACGCTAGTAACGAGGATTACCAAGAGGAGGAGGCCTACTCCCAAGAAGAGGAAGAGCACTTTGATCACTACTCAGCTCAAGGCAAGCTAACCCTTGCTAAATACAAATGCTTAGCTCTACAAGAGCAAAGGCATCATCACACTTTACTTTTATGTATTACCTATCCCATGTTTTACTTAATTTTACTTTGGCTTATTTACTTCAAAGTACCTTTTGATTTATGATTCACTTGGTCTAGAATAGAACAATACTTGGGTTAGATGAACACAAATCAAAGTTAGATTAGCACCCCTCATTTAGTGGCTATTGCTAATCAATTAAAAATTGACTACTCTAGATGGGAACAAGTGATGTTGATATGAAATTGAAACCTTGGGAATGATGGTTCATTCCAAGGAATGACTTTGAAGGTGAATATGACCAAGAGAAGATGGTGATTTTTGATATAAAACTGAGATGGGTTTGAATGCGATACCTTTCCAATTATACAAGTACCCCCACAATACCTGATTATGGGTAGGGCTTAACTAGAAACTTGTGTATTTTAGTATGGGTTCCCTCTAAACAAGCATCATAGGGGTTACGCCGAGGCTGCCTCCGTATGTGAGAAATGATGTGAATATGAGGTGAATGTACGACCCAAGCCCTGTGCAGTTCCCGGGTTAACAGTTGGTTCTCACCGGGAGGCCAAGCTCATGGGGAGAGGTGCCTATACTAGGACATATAAGTGAAAGGTTATGATTGATGATCCGCGTACTGAGTTACGATGATTCGGGGTTATCCTCGACGGATGAAATCAATAGTTGTGGCACAAGAGTACAACCTCT
This sequence comes from Lolium multiflorum, assembly GCA_030979885.1. Classification (NCBI taxonomy): domain Eukaryota; kingdom Viridiplantae; phylum Streptophyta; class Magnoliopsida; order Poales; family Poaceae; genus Lolium; species Lolium multiflorum. The sequence continues at coordinate 135,860,550 of CM061747.1, read as the reverse complement.
GCAGAGTGTTAAACCTATTCGAATAGCCGTGTCCGCGGTTACGGACGGTTGGAAGGGCCATACTACTTCCATTATCAGGATTTATGTTGAAATAATAATGGTGATTGATGAATTGTCTTGAATCCCAAATGAATGGTGGGAATGACACTAATGTTCCCACTTGAGTTAGTCTATTAAATAATGAGGATTTTTATTAAATGTTGATTCAAAGAAAACTTGGCTTTATGCAAATAAACTTAGAGCTTAGTACCCCTTTACTACAATACATTATGCTTTACCTTAGTATTAGTTTGCGAGTACTTTAAAAGTACTCATGGCTTTGCCCTGGCTATTCAAATGCCAGACTATGAAGAGGAGCAACAGTATCAGGATGACGGACAGCAGGACGTCTATGATAACTAGGATCGTCTTCTAACGTCAAGCGTTGCCTGTGGAATTATGAGTCCACTACTACTACTACGCTTCCGCTACTTATGTGTGATGTTGAACAATCTATTTGTGTAATATTGGATCATGTGATCCATTGATGTAAGACCTTATGTGTTGTAATAAATGATGACTCTGAACGACTTACTATTATGTCTCGCAAAAACAATCTTCCTGGGATTGCGATGTATGATATAATAGGGCATCCGGACTTAAAAATCCGGGTGTTGACAAGTTGGTATCAGAGCCATTGTTTGACCTTAGAAGACCTTAGTTAGAATGGACGTCCAACAAACTTAGTTTAAAATAAAATAGTTATGAAAATACACTCCTACCCTTACCTTGAAATTCTTTTTCAAAATAATCCCTTTCATTGATTATTACTTAAAATTTTGAACACTGACAATTATTAACTTATTTGTCACTCCCTCTACAGATGGATCCCATCATCCCGACGGAGCCCTTTCTCCAGACCCAAGTCTACGACTTGGCGAACGGGGGAGACTTGATCTTCGAGCGAGATCTGTTCGCTCTCACCGACTTCCTCGGACGCACGCCTCCCGTGTTCTACGGGGGTCAGATCTCGGACAACGGCCAGCTCCAATGGCTGATCATGGCTAACCTTCCGGGAAAGCCGGAGTCACCCATGTTCCGCCAGATCCAGTTCTCGCTCCGCGAGAACACTTGGGTGGATGGACTCGCCCATGCTCTGCAGGAGTCTCTCGCTCGTCTGTGCGGGCAGAACTCGCTGGCCATCGAAGGGGAACGCTTTGCGCACTTCGCAAGGCACTCCTCTGTTGGTCTGCCCCTCAGCCTGCCGTACCACCCCGTGCTGAGGCACCATGTGGACCACCTCGACTACATGCTGTACGAGACTCGGTCGGCGCTGAGCGACTCCCGCTCCGCCGCCAACCACACTCAGCAGCAGCTGAACCAGTACGCGGAGACCATCAAGGTCATCGCGAAGGAGCGCAGGACTCTGCGCCAGCTGGTCGCGAAGAGGGATGCCACCATCCACCGCCTCAAGACCAAGATCGCCGTCCTGAAGGAGACCATCTCCACTCAGGTGGAGCAGCTCCAGATCCTGGAGGGAGAAGGCGAGGGGGAAGACATCCAAGGGGATGGCTACTCCTACGTCAGCAACGACAACGACTACGAGCCGGAGGAGGAGGGAGACGACGACTTCCACCAGACCCTGCCTGCCGGGATGGACACCACCTTCCCGCTCCGCATCGATGGATAGCTTCCATCCTCTCCTTGAGCACCGCGTAGCCTGAGATGTATCGGTCCTTTGTATTCGCCCCTTGTATCGTAGCTTGTTGAAAGGGTTCTTCAAACCCTCCGGAATGTTGGCTTGTAATAATTGCTACCTTCATGACTATGTTAGTATGTGTAATATTATTATGTTATGAACCATGTTTTAAATAAATGTGAGTTTACTCCCCAAAAATTAAGCCATAGAAATTGTCCCTCTTATCTTATGATCCATATCTCTGTTCAGATGGCACATTCCAATCGCAACGCCAACCCGGATGCGTTGACGCAGATACTGCAACAGATGTTGGCTGAACGAGAAGTTGATAGGACTGAAAGGCAGGCTAACTTAGCTGTACTTCAACAGTTAGCACAGAACAACCAAGGCCACGGGAACCATGATCACCCGGGCTCCAAGTTGAAGAACTTTCAGAACACCAACCCACCGGTGTTTAGCAAGACAGAGGAACCCCTTGATGCTGATGATTGGCTCCAGACAATGGAGAACAATCTTGAGGTTGCCGGAGTGGAGGCAAATGACAAGGTGCTGTTTGCCACTCACTATCTGGCAGGACCTGCACGTGCCTGGTGGACGAGTGCTCGCGCATTGAATGCCGGGCAGCTCATGACTTGGGCAGACTTCAAGCTCAAGTTTAGCAAGTACCATGTGCCACCGGGTCTCATCAAGAAGATGCGGGATGAGTTCCGCGAGTTAAAGCAAGGCCGTCTGACCGTGGTAGAATACCGCGACAAGTTCCTCACCTTGTCAAGGTACGCCCCGGATGAGACGGCTACCACCGAGAAGAGGAAGGAGAGGTTCCTGAACGGACTGCACGATGAGATGCAGACTGTGTTGGTCAACATCCCTTTTGCTGACCTCGAAGCCCTTGTTGACTCCGCCATCCAGATGGAGGGCAAGCTGAACCAGGCCAACGAAAACCGCAAGCGTCGCATGATGCACCAGAGTGGGCCCAGCAACAACTCCAAGTTTCGCCCTGGCTCAAGCGGAGGCTTCACCCCCAGAAACAACAGGCCACCGGCACAGATGTCGCGCCCTGGTTACCAGAACCGGAGCGGAGGAAACCCCAGGACGGGAGGACACCCCCACAACAGCAACAACTTCGTCCACCACAACAACAACTTCAACCGCGCCCCGACAAGAGCCCCTGCCAATCCCAACACCAACACTGCTCCAAGGACTGGGAGCAATGCTGTCCCTGTCGCCCCCAAGGACAAGTCCACCATCAACTGCTATGAGTGCGGTGTGTTGGGGCACTTCTCCAAAGAGTGTCCCCAGCGACTCGCCAAGATGGCCGCCAACACTACTGGCCCTGCTCAGCAGCAACGCCGTGTCGCCAACAACAAGAAGTTCGCCCCCAACAACCCGAACAACCGCGGCGGTCGCCTCTTTCACATGAATGCGGAAGAAGCACAGGAAGCCCCAGATGTCGTGCTGGGTATGTTCTCTGTTAACTCAATACCCGCAAGAGTGCTGTTTGATTCTGGGGCATCGCATTCATTTGTTACGGAAGAATTTGCATGCACTAGTAAGATTCAACCCATCAGTTTGAAGCATGTCATGGTAGTGCAAATACCTGGATCAACAACTAAAGCTAGAAAAATTTGCAAAGATGTTCCTATCAGAATTCATGAAATAGATTTCTATGCCAATCTAATCGTTCTGGGAACAAAAGGTTTAGAGGTAGTACTGGGTATGGACTGGATGTCCAAACATCATGGATTGATTGATTGTGCCAAGAAGGCCATCACCATGACTAGTAGCACCGGAGTGTTAGTGGAGCACATCTCGGAAAAACTGCCCAGAAAATTTACCTGCAACCAGAGTTTAACCAAACCCACCCTGGATCAAATCAGAGTCGTCTGTCGATACTCTGATGTGTTTCCGGAAGACCTACCCGGTATGCCCCCGGATCGGGATATCGAGTTTATCATCGAGTTAATCCCCGGAACCGGACCTATAGCCCAGAGAGCTTACAGCATGAACCCGGCAGAATTAGTGGAACTGAAGAAACAACTGGATGATATGTTAGCCAAAGGTTTGATTAGACCAAGTGCATCACCCTGGAGATCACCAGTTTTGTTTGTGGACAAGAAGGATGGTACGATTCGTTTATGTACGGATTACCGTAAGCTCAATGATGTCACCATCAAGAATAAGTATCCTTTGCCCAAAATAGAAGACCTGTTTGACCAGTTGACCGGTGCCACCGTGTTTTCTAAGATTGACCTTAGGACAGGGTACCATCAGCTGAAGATCCGTGCATCGGACATTCCCAAAACTGCCTTCACCACCAGATATGGATTGTACGAGTACAATGTCATGTCATTTGGATTGACCAATGCCCCCGCTTATTTCATGAATCTCATGAATAAGATCTTCATGAACTTCCTGGATAAGTTCGTCGTTGTTTTCATCGACGACATCCTTATCTACTCCAAAACCGAAGAAGAACATGAGCAACACTTGGAAATGGTCTTAGAGACTCTTCGGGAACACCAGCTGTATGCCAAGTTCAGCAAGTGTGAGTTCTGGTTGAGGGAAGTAGGATTTCTGGGACATATCTTGTCCGCAGGAGGAATTGCCGTTGACCCCTCAAAGATAAAGACCGTTGCAGAATGGAAAGCCCCAACCACCCAGACTGAGGTCCGTGCATTTCTCGGATTAGCGGGATATTACCGCCGATTCGTTGAAGGATTCTCAAGCATAGCCAGACCAATGACCCAATTGTTGAAAAAGGACAAGAAGTTCGAATGGACGAACAAGTGTGAAGAGAGCTTTCAACAGCTCAAGAGCAGACTGACTTCAGCCCCAATACTGATCATGCCGGACATCACCAAACCCTTTGATGTGTATTGTGATGCCTCCAAGATTGGTCTTGGATGTGTGTTGATGCAAGAAGGCAAAGTGATCTCGTACTTGTCCAGGCAACTGAAGCAGCATGAACAGAATTATCCGACCCATGACCTAGAGCTAGCAGCAGTCGTTTTAGCCTTGAAAGTATGGCGTCATTACCTCATGGGTAATCGATGCGAGATCTATTCAGATCACAAGAGTTTGAAGTATATCTTCACCCAGAAGGAACTGAACATGAGGCAAAGGAGATGGTTAGAGTTAATCAAAGATTATGATATGGATATCCACTATCACCCAGGCAAGGCCAATGTAGTAGCGGATGCTTTGAGTAGACTGCCGTGTCAGTTGAACTCCATGATTGCCAAAGAACAACCTAGCCTTCACCAAGAGTTTGAACAGTTTAGAATGGAGCTAGTAAGTGAAGGATTTCTCGCCAGCATTGAACTTCAACCCACCCTGATTAGTCAAATCAAGGAAGCCCAGAAGAGCAATGCAAGCATTGACGGGATTAAGAGCCAACTAGCAGCAGGAAAGGCACCGGGATTCACTGTTGATGAAGAAGGAGTACTTTGGTACAACGGACGCTTGTGCGTGCCGTCAGATTCAGAGTTGAAACAAGTGATTCTAAAGGAAGCCCATGACACCTTATATTCTATTCACCCCGGAGGTACCAAGATGTACCAGGACTTGAAGGAACAGTTCTGGTGGCATGGGATGAAGCGAGAAATCGGGAGTTACATCGCCAAGTGTGACATCTGTCAGAGAGTCAAGGCAGAACACCAACGACCCGCAGGACTGCTACAGCCCCTGCAGATTCCCGAATGGAAGTGGGATTCCGTAGGAATGGACTTCATCACCGGATTGCCCAAATCTAGTAAAGGGAATGATTCTATCTGGGTAGTGGTCGATAGATTGACCAAAGTCGCCCATTTCATCCCCGTCAAGACCACCTACCAAGGACCAAGACTTGCAGAGTTATATATCTCGGATAGTCAGCCTGCACGGAACCCCGAAGTCAATAGTATCCGATAGAGGATCCCAATTCACCTCCAGATTTTGGCAGAAGGTACATGAAGGACTCGGAACTAGGCTGAACTTCAGCACAGCCTATCACCCTCAGACGGATGGACAGACTGAACGAGTCAACCAGATACTAGAGGATATGCTGAGAGCATGTGTGTTGGAATATGGATCCAAGTGGGAAGACTGTTTGCCGTACGCAGAATTCTCGTACAACAACAGCTACCAAGCCAGCTTGCAGATGGCCCCCTTTGAAGCTCTGTACGGAAGGAAGTGCCGTACCCCTCTGAATTGGTCGGAAGTTGGAGAGAGTCAAGTTTTTGGACCAGATATTCTCCGAGAAGCTGAAGAGAAGGTTCACAAGATCCGTGAGTACCTCAAGACCGCTCAATCAAGACAAAAGAGCTACGCCGACAAGAGACGCCGAGAGATGACTTTTGAGATCGGAGATTTCGTATATCTCAAGGTGTCCCCTCTTAAAGGAATGCAGAGATTCCAGCTTAAAGGAAAGCTCGCACCCCGTTATGTTGGACCTTTCAAAGTCCTAAGTCGCCGAGGAGAAGTATCCTATCAGCTGGAATTACCAGAAGAAATGTCAACGGTGCACAATGTGTTTCATATCTCGTTACTCCGGAAGTGCTTGGAGGTACCTGAGAAGACTGAGGTGTTCAAGAACATTGACCATCGTACTGTGGATATCAACTCAGATCTAACCTACCGCGAAGTACCTATTCGCATTCTAGAGGAAGCATTCAGAACCACTCGTACCCGGAGTATCAAGTTTCTGAAGATACAATGGAGTAACCACACAGAAGAAGAAGCCACTTGGGAAAGAGAAGACTTTATGAAGACTGAATACCCCAACCTCTTTAGTACCTAGTTTTCTTCCAGATCTCGGGACGAGATCTTTTGTAAGGGGGAAGGGTTTGTAACATCCCAAGTTTGCAACAAATAATAAAGCAAGTGAGATTTCAATTACTCAAAATTTACAATTAACAAAAACTTTTTCTATGCATATAGTGCCACATATAGTTTTGTGCATCTAAGTGATTTTCTTGTGTGCTATTGCCATAATGAGTGTTAGCATTATTCATCTATTGCTATGAGAACACTAACCAAGATCACAAAACCCTAAATTGAGGAGAATTCAAGAAAATGGGAAAAACCCATTTCTCACTCACATACACTTTATGCAAAAATGCAAAATCACCACCAAGGCCATAATTGCTTGCTTCCTTGCTTCTAAAAAGCTTTAATATGATAAACTAACACAATTGTATCATTGGATCATGAATCAAAGCAAGAGAAATCAAGAACTCATCATACATATGATAATGGTCACTTGGGTGAAAAATATTTTCTTCACCACTTTGCACCCCTGTATTTCTTAAAACCTAAACTAAACTTTGTCAACCAAAGCCATGTCATCCAAGACCATGTCAAGGTGAACACTTTTCATGTTGACCACCATGTCCAGAGTTGACTAGGTTGACCAGAATTTAATTGCCAAAACAGGATCTGAGAAGAAAAAGAAGATCATCTCAAATTTGAAACTTTGCAATTCTTTTCCAAATTGAGTGCCACCACCACCAAAACCTCACATTAATTATATCATCAAGATTCACCAAAAAGAATTTCAAAATTTGAAACTTTTCTTCATGCGGCCATTGTGTCGAACACTTGGCAGGCATGATTTCCAAATGGTGTTACACACCAATATCCACTGGTTTCTTCCCTAAACCCCTTTGCAAATGTGATCATGAGCTAGTTCTACACCCCCTGCCTCTAGCCCAGTACTTGCATGGTCGATTAAAGCCAAGGAAAAACCCTAAACTATGCAACACCACACCATGCCGGCCACTTTGGCATCTCCACCTCTAGCCCTCCTCTCACACTTTCTTCTTGTCCTGGAGCATCTACACTGCATAAGGAATCGAACGGTACACGCACGCGCGAAGCCAAGCCTTGGCATTGGCCAGAACGGCCGTGGCCAAAACCATGCCAGTACACGCCCATGCCGCGGTGAGCGCGCTCTGGAACGCGCCAGAGCACCGTGCACTCGAACGCGCCCGTCCTTGCCCTGCATCCCTACCACCGCGTCGTCTAGCCACTCCACTCACTCTACGTCCTAGACACGCTCAAGCACCGTCCAGAGCCTTGTCGCCGTCGTCCTCGTCGTCGACGTACCGCGGGTACCGCGATGATTACTGGAAGAAATCGAGCGTTTCCGTAGCCCTATCTCTGCGCCAGCTAGCCGTTGAGCATCGCCAGGACGACGCCTACAAGATGCTGTACTCGCCTTGCCCTTTCGATCGACGGAGAAGCCGCGCCATGGCCGTGCCCTTGCAGCACGCTCGGCCACCTCCCTCCCTCTATAAATACCGACGATCGGCTCCTCCCTTCAGCACACAATCTCCTCCCCTCTCCTCACTGAGCACTCCTACACAGCCAATTTCACTAGAGCTCGCCGGAGCTGCTCGAATTGCGAGCTCGAGTCCGCCGGAGCCCGCGGAAGCTCTGCGTCGATTGGAGCCTCCCCGAGCGCCGCCACTTCACCAGGCTGTTCCTCGTCGACCACCACTTCTCCGAGCACCTTGCCAGAGACCTGCAACGGCCTGGTAAGCTCTCCGACCCCCTACTGGCGCTCTGGGTTCGCCGGAATCTCGCCGGGGACGACGACACACGCCAGCCGTTGATCTGCTTCTTGATCCAACGCTCCCTATCGCTCGTACCGCTTCGGCGTGTTATGAGGCGCCGACAGGTGGCCCCCACCCTGTCAGCGCAGCCCGCCCGCACCAGTTGCTTGCTGGGCCGCGCTGTGCTGTTTAATTCGTTTGGGCCCATTTACGTTTCCCGCCAGGCCCAAAAATTCAAATAGAATAAATCCAATTAGTTCAAATTCAAATACTGCTGCTCACTTCCAACTTGAATAATTTAAAATCTGCCAAACCAAATCTAGCAAACTTTATATTGTTGGAAAGCTCATGAAATTGTCTAACTAATGCCACTGGCCTCATGTCCAAATTCGTATTAATTTTTAAATGATAAAAATAACAAGGCAGAGCCTTTTCTAACTTCAAATAATTATTAAAAATAATCTATAAATGATTTTAAGTTGATTCCAATTCTAATAAATCACAAATGATGTTCTCTAATTGATTATGCAATAATATAGTCAGGTTATTTGCATGATCATGGACTAGATCAAATAAAATAGCTATGTAGTTAATTCTAGCACCATTTAACTTGAAATTCAAATTTAATGAATAGTATGAGAGCTACTCTCTCATTTAAATCTTGATCCTAAGTAATATAACCAGGGGGAATGACCTAGGCTAAAGAACCCTTGATAAATATTACTTAGAGATTTTAATGCATTTAAAATAATAATATGATAACATGTGTAGGGTAGCACTTAAATTAAATTAAGACTCACATATAATAGATATGAAATGTTGACTTGGGTCAACCTATATTTCATACCTGATTATTATATGGAGAGATTAAATCTTATTACAAAGTAAAGAGAAGAAATGAATTTCTTTAAGGATCTACCTATCTAAATTTAAGAAATAGGAATAATGAGAGGAAATTATTTTTTTAATAAATAAGAAATCATCAAATAACTCACCATGCCATGTTTGATTGATAATAGGACTAGAGTGTGAACTCTTTGAGTGTTCCTAGTTTAGCATATGAGTTTGGTTTAGTATTTATACCTCGTATTCGTATATAGACGCTAGTAACGAGGATTACCAAGAGGAGGAGGCCTACTCCCAAGAAGAGGAAGAGCACTTTGATCACTACTCAGCTCAAGGCAAGCTAACCCTTGCTAAATACAAATGCTTAGCTCTACAAGAGCAAAGGCATCATCACACTTTACTTTTATGTATTACCTATCCCATGTTTTACTTAATTTTACTTTGGCTTATTTACTTCAAAGTACCTTTTGATTTATGATTCACTTGGTCTAGAATAGAACAATACTTGGGTTAGATGAACACAAATCAAAGTTAGATTAGCACCCCTCATTTAGTGGCTATTGCTAATCAATTAAAAATTGACTACTCTAGATGGGAACAAGTGATGTTGATATGAAATTGAAACCTTGGGAATGATGGTTCATTCCAAGGAATGACTTTGAAGGTGAATATGACCAAGAGAAGATGGTGATTTTTGATATAAAACTGAGATGGGTTTGAATGCGATACCTTTCCAATTATACAAGTACCCCCACAATACCTGATTATGGGTAGGGCTTAACTAGAAACTTGTGTATTTTAGTATGGGTTCCCTCTAAACAAGCATCATAGGGGTTACGCCGAGGCTGCCTCCGTATGTGAGAAATGATGTGAATATGAGGTGAATGTACGACCCAAGCCCTGTGCAGTTCCCGGGTTAACAGTTGGTTCTCACCGGGAGGCCAAGCTCATGGGGAGAGGTGCCTATACTAGGACATATAAGTGAAAGGTTATGATTGATGATCCGCGTACTGAGTTACGATGATTCGGGGTTATCCTCGACGGATGAAATCAATAGTTGTGGCACAAGAGTACAACCTCTGCAGAGTGTTAAACCTATTCGAATAGCCGTGTCCGCGGTTACGGACGGTTGGAAGGGCCATACTACTTCCATTATCAGGATTTATGTTGAAATAATAATGGTGATTGATGAATTGTCTTGAATCCCAAATGAATGGTGGGAATGACACTAATGTTCCCACTTGAGTTAGTCTATTAAATAATGAGGATTTTTATTAAATGTTGATTCAAAGAAAACTTGGCTTTATGCAAATAAACTTAGAGCTTAGTACCCCTTTACTACAATACATTATGCTTTACCTTAGTATTAGTTTGCGAGTACTTTAAAAGTACTCATGGCTTTGCCCTGGCTATTCAAATGCCAGACTATGAAGAGGAGCAACAGTATCAGGATGACGGACAGCAGGACGTCTATGATAACTAGGATCGTCTTCTAACGTCAAGCGTTGCCTGTGGAATTATGAGTCCACTACTACTACTACGCTTCCGCTACTTATGTGTGATGTTGAACAATCTATTTGTGTAATATTGGATCATGTGATCCATTGATGTAAGACCTTATGTGTTGTAATAAATGATGACTCTGAACGACTTACTATTATGTCTCGCAAAAACAATCTTCCTGGGATTGCGATGTATGATATAATAGGGCATCCGGACTTAAAAAAACCGGGTGTTGACATAGACTAAGTTACTCTCCACTACGAGCAGCTTCATCCGTCTCTCATAATTTGCGGCCACGCATGTGCGAGCATGGAGGCTACAACTCTACAGGTGCGCATGGGAGATCCTTGAGTTTACCCAACATCTAGGACTGTGGTACTCAACCCTTCGACATCCACTCGAAAACTACAACCTCTTCTTCATGGTATATACCGTTTACACTGGGCTATTGGTCGCACTGTCACAGGCTAATGGCATGGGAACACCATGAGATCAAGATAATGGCGTGCATATCAAGTCCGTTCATGCATGTCTGGGTCGGTGTAAGTGATTTACTTGCTGCTAGCTAAAATCTGATTCACTTTTTTTTACTAGCACTAGATGCGGAAATGTCATGTTGGTGTTTGATAAAATGCTTCAGCCAGAAAAATCTATTGTGTGTTCATGTTTAAGCATTCATGTTTATTCTGACGTACGTTGGACCCTTCTGTTGGTCTAGTAATTTCTCTCGAGTCATCTTTACAGGTCAGACCATGCCACTTCAATTTTTTCTTCTAGAGTAGGTACTACTTCAGTCGAAAAGTGTATTTGGCTCATGGGCACCAGTGCTTCTGCTGTTTAAAAAAATTCGAAAATCATACATATTTGTTTCAAAAAAAATCTGAAAATAAATCTAGACATAATAAATGACGTAACCTACAAGCGTGTAAAATTTTAATATGAAATTCTTTATATTTTAGACTACATAAAAAAGACAAAATATGTTGAAATTTGGAGATTTGAAATATGCATACCCAGATCCACACGTTTATTATTTTTGTGTAGCCCAGATTTTTTTATATTAGAAATTGAAAATTTGCACGTTTATGGGACAATTTATTGGCTACACCATAATTTTTTTTAATTTTTTTGAAACACATAAATGTGATTTTTATTTTTTCTAAAATACCAGGAGCACTGGTGCCAAGGAGCACCAAATCTCTGTCCCTACTTCAGTTGCATTTCTTCTATAATAGCCATTATTCAGTTGTTTTGGCAAAGCTATTAAACAGAGTATATGTTGTCATTATGGGTTACTCCCCGTTTGTTGTCCTTTTTTCCCTTCAATAATTTTTGCAGGTACGTACTATACTGCATGTATGGCATATGCGCTCCTTCACTTTCAAAAAGGCGTTGCATATATAGGATGACATGCAGAGGTATATGTGTCTAAAATACTTTGTCATTTCAGGTTAAAACTGCACCAAGGCCTGCCAATAAAGAAAAGTGGTGTCCTTTTTTTCCCTTTAATTATTTTAAAAATAATGTGTTCAACTGATCAAAATTTTTAAACAGCAGTCTTTTGATTTATGCCACTAGTAGAAAAGGCTTCCGTCCACCCCCATTAGTCCCGGAAATATTCGAACCGCGACTAAAGGGGGCTTTAGTCGCGGTTCGGGAGGCAACCCGCGACTAATGCTCCATCCGCGACGAAAGGGTACCCCTTTAGTCGCGGTTGGTAACACCAACCGCGACTAAAAGGCTATGGAAGGATGCGGCCGGCGGAAAAAACTTTAGTCGCGGTTGGGGACACCAACCGCGACTAAAGGCTTTAGTCGCGGTTGGTGTCCCCAACCGCGACTAAAGGTTTTTCCGAGTTTTTGTACTCCCACGCACCCTGCACCCCCCGTGGATCGCCTTTTTTGGTTTGTAAAATACAAAAGAAAATGATAGAAAATTCAAAAAAAAATTGTTTTCAGATTCTTGTATGTTATGCAACCTACTATTCGGAGAAATTAAGAAATTCGAATTTCCACTTTTTTTGCAAAAAAAGTTTAAAAAATGGTAAAACCGCAATAACTTTTGCATACGACGTCGAAAAAAACGTATAATATATCAAAAAAATCCTGGGAAAAAGTTACATCCGAATTCACACAGGGGCTCAAGTTTCAGCATATGAGAGCACACAGCTCAAGTGTGCTAGGCAGCAACAGCAAGGCAATGCATCAGCCTAGTCACCAAGGCAAGCCAGGCTTGTGTGTCAATGCAAGGATAGAAGTAGGGTTCATATAAAAGGGGCACAAACCCTAGAAGTCATAACCAGTCGACCAGAACAAGATTCACCAGGTAAGGGTGAAGCAAGAACAAGCTCAGTTCATCCAGTTCTTGAGCAAGAACAGAACCAACACATACACAACCACTCAACCACCAGGAATCATGGTGACCTGAGAAGATCATCCAAGACCTGGAGGTGAAGAGCTGTGACACAAACCCAAGGCTGCATCAACAAAACATTACTTTCTAGGAGCTGGAACAAGGTATACCTAGTTCCTGGAAAAGATCCCATGGATCTAATCCATCATATGCATGAAATAAGCATGGGATGAGCAGATGCTCATATGGGTAGATCATCACTTGGTTTTCACCAAGGATTACTGCCAGTCAAAAGCCACTAAAATAGAAAGCATCTAGGTACAGATCCTATGCACAGAAACTAGCACATATGCACAGATGCACACACTAGCCAGATTTGATGCATAGATAGCACCAGTAGATGGCAAGGATTAGCAGCCATGACTACACAATAAATCCTAAGCATACAACCATCAGAAACCCTAGATTTCTTCACAGGCAAGTATATTGGCATTCATAGTTTCTATGATCCCCAAATATACAAGCAAAGATGAGCAGCCAACCAGATCTAGCCAACCATGTGAGCAACCAGTCAGTAGCAAGGCTACTGAGGTCACTTCACACTTAGCACCAATTGAGAGAAAGCCAAACACAAAGCATCACTATCCAGAAATGGATTCAGACTTTAATTGCTTGTTAAATAATCATGAACAGCAAATTCATATACAAGCAAGTCATTTAAAATCATCACTGCATAAGCAGTTCATCATAATCAAATTAATACAAGCATGAATTTATCACAGATCCATGCTCAGTACTGACAGTAGCACACTATTGAGCAACACAGTTAATTTATAGCCACAGTATTAGCCAGTAAGCCATCACTGACAATCAATTGATCAAATGGATCAATCATAGCAAGCCAAGTTACACAGAGAGGTTAGCCAGCAAGCAAAGAATGATCCAATGGATCATTGGCTTGCAGGAGTAGCACTGAAGCATATCACAGGCACCTCTGGCACACACACAAGTGTCACAGATGCAACACAAGTACACCTAGACAAGCAAGCATGATAGACCAGTGAGCATAAGCAAGTCATAACCAAGCATAGCATGGCATAGTTAGCTCTTGAGCAAGCACAGTAGAGCATGGCAAGTATAGAGCATGCTAGGAGCAGCAGAGAAGCAAGAACAACATGAACAGCATGTAGAGCAGCATGTGCCAGTACCAATAAATGGTAATTGGACCATGAACTTGCAATCAATCCAAGCACAGACGAATTGCATAGGAATAGCATGGCTCTGTGTGATCACAGGATCACCAGAGAGCAGCAGAGCTTGAGGAGGAAGAAGAACAGTACCAAGGGGAGGCGCACAGAGAGGTGGAGATGCAACACTTACTTGCGCCTGGAAGCAGAGGCTAGGGCATGGCGAGGCAGTGCTCGCGCGGCCCTAACGGCTGCAAGTCCAGGGTAGGCGCCGGCGTTACGCCGACGAGCACAAACACCACCACAGCACGGCACGAGACGACGGCACAAGCCGCAAGTAGCACCTGCGCCAGGTCAGTCTCGGAGGCGCATCCGTCGTCGGCGAGGACGAGAGCTCGCCGGAGTTCGTCGAGGCGATTCTCCGCGAGATCCAGATCGGAGGCGATTCGCCAGGAGAGGAAGAGAATGAGAAAACCACGCGGACAGATCGATAGATCTGCTCGCGGCGGTTCAGGTGTGGTAGGTGGCTACGGCGGAGGAGCTCGGAGTCGGCCGGAGCACGGCGGCGGCCATGGCGGCGACGCCATCGCCACGGGAGTCGCGAGAGAGAAGCTAGGGTTAGGAAAAAGTGAGAGAGGGCCGAGTGAGTGAGAGCGGTGGGCCGTTCGGCTCCACCGAGCCGCTATGGGCACGCCTTAGTGGGCTGTCCCATGGGCTTAGGTTAGTGGGCTGGGCCCAATATGGGTCCAGGGGGTATTTTAGTCTTTTCACAATTTAGAAAAAGGCCATTATTTCACCAAATTTTAATAAATAAAATACAACTCTAAAAATCCATTAAAAATTGGATTGGTGAATGAAAAATTATTCTTGATAAGAATAAAATATGAAATAAAATTTAATGAACAAATTTAGATTTGTGAATTTTATGAATTTAAAATAAACATTTGGAATTTCAAATTATATTTCCTTGTATTAATAAATCAAGGAAAAATCCCAAATAAGTTTAAATACTTATTTTTAAACATTTCAAAATGAAATTCTATTATTCCAAGTCATTTCTATTTGAAAAAGGTATTTTCCAAAGGAAGATATTCTATTCCTTTTTATTCTCAAAAATATTGAGACAACTCTATTATTTCAAATTATTTTGGAATAAATAATGAATCACCAACATAAAGTAGTTTTACTTTGAATTATGTTACCTTGTGTGAATTAAAGTGATTTATACATTAAAACCATTGCAAATTACTGCCAAAGGCATAAATCTTAACTCAAACCTAAATTGTAATAACTCATCGGGATAAAGGGATTCAACATAAAATAATACATCCATGCATGCATCATTTGGATTTTATAACATTGTCCTTACCGGACAATGATGCTTCTTTACAGAACCCGAGGTCCAGGTTCCATCCAACGCATTGAACTGCACTATCTCGCAGTCCACAGGCAAGTTCACCCTTGCTCATGTCAAATTTGAGTATTTTCTATTAATTTAATGCAAAGCTATATGACTTATCATTCCTGCATTGAAAATGAAATGTTACTTTTCCAATTATGAATATGACTATGTGGCTGGCAATGGAACCATGGTATGTGTTGATTGGTGGAGGTTCCATTGCACGGGTACTATTCATCTAGGACTAAGTACCAATGCCGT
Organism: Lolium multiflorum; assembly: GCA_030979885.1. NCBI lineage: Eukaryota > Viridiplantae > Streptophyta > Magnoliopsida > Poales > Poaceae > Lolium > Lolium multiflorum. The sequence goes on along the minus strand of CM061747.1, from coordinate 135,844,791 downwards.
CCAGTGATTCTAGCGCCGTACATATCGCGTTGACCATAAGATCTATAATGGCTCTGGGGAAGCCAGCTGTATCTTTTCCCTCCTGCACGCCAACGGACTTGATAGAGCCTGGCGGGGTGCTGGAGGCACTGCCGTAGGTTGGGATAGCCTTTAAAATCCCCATCCGGATGTTTGGATGAGAGGCTCTACCGTCTATGAAGGATTGTCCGACGTACACCGTGGGTAAAGCCGTATGAACGGGAGATGTCTACCGGGGTGTACGGATGGACAAAAGGGTGGGTTTGCAGGGTCGCGGAGAAGGCGGTGTGGGCTTGGATCTTTATACCTGGCCTCACACCAAGGAAGTGTGAACGGGGGCAAGTCCCTGCGGATGGCAAAAAGGGTGAGATCTCTTATGGGAAAAGTAACGCACCTCTGCAGAGTGTATTAAATTGTGGCTGTCACTCCCTGTTCGGAAGGGAACTGCAGCGGCAGGAAAGGAACTCCGTGAAGTTCTAGTCAACCTGTGAAGACTGACGGGCATAGTTTTCAGAATAAAATAAACCTTTTGAAGAAATGATTTCGAAACATGCATTGACCTAAGATTTTCTGATCGAAGGTCGTAGCTAGTGCATCAAACACCTTTTACTCTTTTGAACTTGCTGAGTACCCCTGTACTCACTTTATTTCGACACCCTTGCTAGACTGTGATACGGAAGTGGAAACCATCACCGATGGAGCACCAGAAGGAAGCTACGAGCTGGTCTACGAGGAACCTGATCTTTCCGGAGGAGTTGAAGGAGTAGACTATGGGATAGTCTACGGACCCGATGACATGGAGGTGGAGGAGTAGTGATATACCTTAGTAGTATAGAGCCGAGCAGCGTAGTGGCATACTTAAATAAGTTGCTGAGCTCTTTTCATATCTAAGTTGGTTTGTACTAAGTACCTTATGTTGTAGGGTGTTCTCATCGGACCTGTGAGAATACCAACTTGTTAAGACCATGATTGTAATATATTATCGAGTGTTATGACCTGCAATGTTTCTGTTGTACCACTCTGAGGGATGTGATATTTGTGAAGAAGTCCCTTCATGAAGATCATATCAACGACTTGTATACTACAACATGCAGTGGTATGCTGGGTCACCGCATCATGCCATTGTTTGGGCGCTTGTTTGAGGCCATACAAAGATTTCTTTAATTTACACACCTTTCTTTCTTGACCTTGTAGTACGAAACCATCAGGCTGTTCCATGTAAATTTCCTCGTCCAACTCTCCATTTAGGAAAGCCGTCTTAACGTCCATTTGATGAACAAGAAGACCGTGTGAGGCAGCCAATGATAGTAGTACACGAATTGTGGTCAATCTCGCCACAGGTGAGTAAGTATCGAAGAAATCTTCGCCTTCTTTTTAGGTATAGCCTTTGGCTACAAGCCGAGCTTTGTACTTCTCAATAGTACCATCAGCTCGAAGCTTCTTCTTAAATACCCATTTACATCCTACAGGTTTGCACCCATAAGGACGCTCAGTTAACTCCCACGTTCCATTAGCCAAGATGGAATCCATCTCGCTTTGAACCGCTTCCTTCCAGTAGTCTGCATCAGGAGATGCGAGAGCTTCTGAAATGGTAGTGGGAGTATCATCCACAAGATACACAATGAAATCATTACCAAAGGACTTTGCAATCCTTTGTCTCTTGCTCCTTGTGGGAGCTTCATTGTCATCTTCATCAGAATCTGAACTCTCATCATCAGATTCCTCATCAGACTCCATAGGAGTTTCATGTATTGGATCAGATTCCCAACTAGACATGCCATGCATATCTCTCATAGGAAATATATCCTCAAAGAATGTAGCATCTCTTGATTCAAAGATGGTGCCAACATTCATGTCGTCCACTCCAGATTTCACCACAAGAAATCTATAAGCAATGCTATGGGAAGCATAGCCAAGAAAGACACAGTCCACGGTTTTTGGTCCAAGCTTTCGCTTCTTGGTGATTGGCAAATTCACTTTAGCCAAACAACCCCAAGTTCGTAGGTAGGAGAGTGATGGACTTTTCTTTTCCCATTCCTCATAAGGGGTAATCTCTTTATTCTTGGTTGGAACACGGTTTAGGACATGACACGAAGTCAATATAGCCTCCCCCACCATTCCTTGGATAAACCCGAAACATCTAACATGGCGTTAACCAAATCTGTTAGAGTACGGTTTTTCCTTTCCGCAATCCCATTGGATTGTGGGGAATTGGGAGGCGTCCTCTCATGGATTATACCATGTTCCGCACAGAATAAATTGAACTCATTAGAAAAGTACTCTCCACCACGATCGGACCGAACCCTTTTTATCTTTCTTTCAAGTTGGTTCTCAACTTCAGCCTTATAGATTTTAAAGAAATCAAGAGCCTCATCTTTAGTTTTCAGGAGATACACATAACAATACCTAGTGGAATCATCAATCAAAGTCATGAAATATTTCTTTCCACCTCTTGTCAACTCACCATTCATCTCACATAGATCTGAATGTATGAGCTCTAGTGGTGCCAAGTTTCTTTCCTTCGCAGGCTTGTGAGGCTTGCGAGGTTGCTTTGCTTGCACACAAGCATGGCACTTAGAGCCTTTGACAAAGGTGAATTTCGGAATTAAACTCATATCAGCAAGCCGCGTCATACAACCGAAATTAACATGACAAAGTCGTGAATGCCAAACATTAGTTTCATTAACACTAGTGCTTACATGGTTCACAACATTATCACAGAAGTCTTCTAGAGAGAAGCGAAACATTCCCTCACATTCATAGCCCTTTCCAACAAAAGTTCCATACTTAGACAGTACAACTTTATTGGACTCAAATACCAACTTAAACCCATCTTTCATAAGACGGGAGCCACTAACGAGAGTCTTCTTGATAGAAGGGACATGCAACACATTCTTCAGTTGCACGATCTTTCCCGAAGTAAACTTCAGATCTACCGTGCCAACACCACGAACAGTAGCATGTAACCCATTCCCCATCATTACTGAGGAACCTCGGGCCTGATAAGAGGTAAACATGGAGATGTCAGCACACACATGAACATTAGCACCTGTATCAACCCACCATTCTGTGGGCTGAAACACCGAAAGAACAGTAGGTAATATATTACCATACCCTGTAGTTCCTTCACCGGTGTTGCCAATGACCATGTTGACAGAATTTGAGTTCTGTCCAGCCTGACCTTTCTTTCCTTTGCGTTGTGGACAACGATTAGCCCAATGGCCTGTCTCGCCACACACCCAGCAAGGATCTTTCTTCTCCGTTTTCCCCTTCTTCTTGAAGTTGGTAGTCTGGGAGACTCCCTTGTTCTTTCCCTTCGACTTGTGGGCATTTTTCTGCACCATATTGGTAGCAGAACTTCCATTGGTTCCTCCAGTGTGTTTGTCTTTTGCCCTCGCCTTCTCCTCAACATCCAGAGAGCCCATGATATTCTCAACAGAGAACTCATGCCTTTGATGTTTCAGAGAAGTGGCAAAGTTCCTCCATGAAGGGGGAAGCTTAGCAACAATGCATCCCGCGACAAACTTGTCCGGTAGCACACACTTGAGGAGCTCAAGTTCCTTTGCCATGATCTGTATCTCATGAGCCTGTTCTACTACAGATCGGTTCTCAACCATTCTGTAGTCATTGAACTGCTCCATAGCATACAGTTCACCTCCGGCATCGGCAGCACCAAACTTAGCGTCTAGTGCATCCCACAGTTCCTTCCCATTTCGGATGTGCAGATAAGCATCAACCAACTTGTCTCCAAGCACACTTAGGACGACACCCACAAAGATTACGGTGGCATCCCCGAACGCTTTATCCTCTTCAGGAGTAAGCGGACCTCTGGGAATACCTTCCGCAACTCGGTGCACGCCCATAGAAGTGAGCCACAAGAGGGTCTTATTCTGCCATCTCTTGAAATGAGAACCCGTAAACGGGCTCGGTTTAAGCGCAGCAGCAAAACCAGACGGTGAAAATTGCCTATGCATATAAGGTTTTTGGATTGTTGGATTATTAGGCAATTTCCGAGTGAGATTAATTACCGAAAGCAACATTACATATGCACAAGCATACTTAACCACACACATCAGACTAAGCACATGCATCAGATCTGAACATGGAACAAGTAGCAGTGCAAGGTAGGGGAGGAAAAGCACGTACATCGCAACCGGGAAGGTCGCACCAGCATCACCACCATGGGAATGGCTGATGTCGCCCATGGTGTCGTCGGATCTGTCGATGAAGCAGTCGAACCGTCGAAGAAGAGCACGAACAGCAGCGAGCAGTCGCGCCGAGACGCTCCCCAAAAACCTTATCGCCCGTCTCCCGGTGCAGGATCTCAACGGACGGGGTTTCGGAGGCCTGCTCTCCCGGACGGCTATGCACGCAGTCGCCGGGATGGGGAAGACTAGAGAGTAGCGCAGCAAAAGGAACTTCTTCGTGAGAGAGACGAACTAGTGAGTTCTGAGAGCTGTAGAGCTTAAGACTCCAGATCTGATCTGTCTCCTGGTATAGCCTGGGAGGAGAGCCGACCGCGTTGACACGCGTAGGAAGCCAGGGACACGCGGCGAACATGCACATGCAGGTCGACACGTACCCAACTCAGTTGGTGCACCAAGCAAAAATTTAGCCTTCCTTGAGTGTGTCTCGAACTCGAACTCGAGTCACGAAACGCGACGTGCGTGCGTGCGTGACGAGGCGAGGCGGGGCGGGCGGAGGAGGAGGAGTGCGCGAGGGCTCCTTCTATTCTCACTCACTTGGAAGGAGTAGAACAGCAACCCTTATATACCACTCCAACTCACTCCCAACTAGCAATGTAGGACTAAACTTTGTCCCCCAAGGCTGTCCCAAGCTGCCAACATGATGGACCTTCAGATTTTAGAAATTGTATACTAAATGGGCTGCCTTACTGAGCTGCAGTCCATCTACATTTAACACACATTGCATGAAACCACAGCTAAGTTACTACTACACCATAATTATAGAGATAGTTACTTAGACTAGTAACATGACATATGTTACTAGACTAAGTTACTCTCCACTACGAGCAGCTTCATCCGTCTCTCATAATTTGCGGCCACGCATGTGCGAGCATGGAGGCTACAACTCTACAGGTGCGCATGGGAGATCCTTGAGTTTACCCAACATCTAGGACTGTGGTACTCAACCCTTCGACATCCACTCGAAAACTACAACCTCTTCTTCATGGTATATACCGTTTACACTGGGCTATTGGTCGCACTGTCACAGGCTAATGGCATGGGAACACCATGAGATCAAGATAATGGCGTGCATATCAAGTCCGTTCATGCATGTCTGGGTCGGTGTAAGTGATTTACTTGATGCTAGCTAAAATCTGATTCCCTTTTTTTTTATACTAGCACTAGATGCGGAAATGTCATGTTGGTGTTTGATCAAATGCTTCAGCCAGAAAAATCTATTGTGTGTTCATGTTTAAGCATTCATGTTTATTCTGACGTACGTTGGACCCTTCTGTTGGTCTAGTAATTTCTCTCGAGTCATCTTTACAGGTCAGACCATGCCACTTCAATTTTTTCTTCTAGAGTAGGTACTACTTCAGTCGAAAAGTGTATTTGGCTCATGGGCACCAGTGCTTCTGCTGTTTAAAAAATTCGAAAATCATACATATTTGTTTCAAAAAAATCTGAAAATAAATCTAGACATAATAAATGACGTAACCTACAAGCGTGTAAAATTTTAATATGAAATTCTTTATATTTTAGACTACATAAAAAAGACAAAATATGTTGAAATTTGGAGATTTGAAATATGCATACCCAGATCCACACGTTTATTATTTTTGTGTAGCCCAGATTTTTTTATATTAGAAATTGAAAATTTGCACGTTTATGGGACAATTTATTGGCTACACCATAATTTTTTTTATAATTTTTTTGAAACACATAAATGTGATTTTTATTTTTTCTAAAATACCAGGAGCACTGGTGCCAAGGAGCACCAAATCTCTGTCCCTACTTCAGTTGCATTTCTTCTATAATAGCCATTATTCAGTTGTTTTGGCAAAGCTATTAAACAGAGTATATGTTGTCATTATGGGTTACTCCCCGTTTGTTGTCCTTTTTTCCCTTCAATAATTTTTGCAGGTACGTACTATACTGCATGTATGGCATATGCGCTCCTTCACTTTCAAAAAGGCGTTGCATATATAGGATGACATGCAGAGGTATATGTGTCTAAAATACTTTGTCATTTCAGGTTAAAACTGCACCAAGGCCTGCCAATAAAGAAAAGCGTGGTGTCCTTTTTTCCCTTTAATTATTTTAAAAATAATGTGTTCAACTGATCAAAATTTTTAAACAGCAGTCTTTTGATTTATGCCACTAGTAGAAAAAGAGGCTTCCGTCCACCCCCATTAGTCCCGGAAATATTCGAACCGCGACTAAAGGGGGCTTTAGTCGCGGTTCGGGAGGCAACCCGCGACTAATGCTCCATCCGCGAAAAGGGTACCCCTAGTCGCGGTTGGTAACACCAACCGCGACTAAAAGGCTATGGAAGGATGCGGCCGGCGGAAAAACTTTAGTCGCGGTTGGGGACACCAACCGCGACTAAAGGGTACCAGTCGCGGTTGGTGTCCCCAACCGCGACTAAAGGTTTTTTTTACTCACCCCACCACCCCCCCCCCCCGTGGATCGCCTTTTTTTGGTTTGTAAAATACAAAAGAAAATGATAGAAAATTCAAAAAAAAAATTGTTTTCAGATTCTTGTATGTTATGCAACCTACTATTCGGAGAAATTAAGAAAATTTCCACTTTTTTTGCAAAAAAATTTTAAAAAATGGTAAAACCGCAATAACTTTTGCATACGACGTCGAAAAAATATAATATATCAAAACACATCCAGGGGCTCAAGTTTCAGCATATGAGAGCACACAGCTCAAGTGTGCTAGGCAGCAACAGCAAGGCAATGCATCAGCCTAGTCACCAAGGCAAGCCAGGCTTGTGTGTCAATGCAAGGATAGAAGTAGGGTTCATATAAAAGGGGCACAAACCCTAGAAGTCATAACCAGTCGACCAGAACAAGATTCACCAGGTAAGGGTGAAGCAAGAACAAGCTCAGTTCATCCAGTTCTTGAGCAAGAACAGAACCAACACATACACAACCACTCAACCACCAGGAATCATGGTGACCTGAGAAGATCATCCAAGACCTGGAGGTGAAGAGCTGTGACACAAACCCAAGGCTGCATCAACAAAACATTACTTTCTAGGAGCTGGAACAAGGTATACCTAGTTCCTGGAAAAGATCCCATGGATCTAATCCATCATATGCATGAAATAAGCATGGGATGAGCAGATGCTCATATGGGTAGATCATCACTTGGTTTTCACCAAGGATTACTGCCAGTCAAAAGCCACTAAAATAGAAAGCATCTAGGTACAGATCCTATGCACAGAAACTAGCACATATGCACAGATGCACACACTAGCCAGATTTGATGCATAGATAGCACCAGTAGATGGCAAGGATTAGCAGCCATGACTACACAATAAATCCTAAGCATACAACCATCAGAAACCCTAGATTTCTTCACAGGCAAGTATATTGGCATTCATAGTTTCTATGATCCCCAAATATACAAGCAAAGATGAGCAGCCAACCAGATCTAGCCAACCATGTGAGCAACCAGTCAGTAGCAAGGCTACTGAGGTCACTTCACACTTAGCACCAATTGAGAGAAAGCCAAACACAAAGCATCACTATCCAGAAATGGATTCAGACTTTAATTGCTTGTTAAATAATCATGAACAGCAAATTCATATACAAGCAAGTCATTTAAAATCATCACTGCATAAGCAGTTCATCATAATCAAATTAATACAAGCATGAATTTATCACAGATCCATGCTCAGTACTGACAGTAGCACACTATTGAGCAACACAGTTAATTTATAGCCACAGTATTAGCCAGTAAGCCATCACTGACAATCAATTGATCAAATGGATCAATCATAGCAAGCCAAGTTACACAGAGAGGTTAGCCAGCAAGCAAAGAATGATCCAATGGATCATTGGCTTGCAGGAGTAGCACTGAAGCATATCACAGGCACCTCTGACACACACACAAGTGTCACAGATGCAACACAAGTACACCTAGACAAGCAAGCATGATAGACCAGTGAGCATAAGCAAGTCATAACCAAGCATAGCATGGCATAGTTAGCTCTTGAGCAAGCACAGTAGAGCATGGCAAGTATAGAGCATGCTAGGAGCAGCAGAGAAGCAAGAACAACATGAACAGCATGTAGAGCAGCATGTGCCAGTACCAATAAATGGTAATTGGACCATGAACTTGCAATCAATCCAAGCACAGACGAATTGCATAGGAATAGCATGGCTCTGTGTGATCACAGGATCACCAGAGAGCAGCAGAGCTTGAGGAGGAAGAAGAACAGTACCAAGGGGAGGCGCACAGAGGAGTGGTGGAGATGCAACACTTACTTGCGCCTGGAAGCAGAGGCTAGGGCATGGCGAGGCAGTGCTCGCGCGGCCCTAACAGCTGCAAGTCCAGGGTAGGCGCCGGCGTTACGCCGACGAGCACAAACACCACCACAGCACGGCACGAGACGACGGCACAAGCACTGCAAGTAGCACCTGCGCCAGGTCAGTCTCGGAGGCGCATCCGTCGTCGGCGAGGACGAGAGCTCGCCGGAGTTCGTCGAGGCGATTCTCCGCGAGATCCAGATCGGAGGCGATTCGCCAGGAGAGGAAGAGAATGAGAAAACCACGCGGACAGATCGATAGATCTGCTCGCGGCGGTTCTGGTGTGGTAGGTGGCTACGGCGGAGGAGCTCGGAGTCGGCCGGAGCACGGCGGCGGCCATGGCGGCGACGCCATCGCCACGGGAGTCGCGAGAGAGAAGCTAGGGTTAGGAAAAAGTGAGAGAGGGCCGAGTGAGTGAGAGCGGTGGGCCGTTCGGCTCCACCGAGCCGCTATGGGCACGCCTTAGTGGGCTGTCCCATGGGCTTAGGTTAGTGGGCTGGGCCCAATATGGGTCCAGGGGGTATTTTAGTCTTTTCACAATTTAGAAAAAGGCCATTATTTCACCAAATTTTAATAAATAAAATACAACTCTAAAAATCCATTAAAAATTGGATTGGTGAATGAAAAATTATTCTTGATAAGAATAAAATATGAAATAAAATTTAATGAACAAATTTAGATTTGTGAATTTTATGAATTTAAAATAAACATTTGAACTTTCAAGTTATATTTCCTTGTATTAATAAATCAAGGAAAAATCCCAAATAAGTTTAAATACTTATTTTTAAACATTTCAAAATGAAATTCTATTATTCCAAGTCATTTCTATTTGAAAAAGGTATTTTCCAAAGGAAGATATTCTATTCCTTTTTATTCTCAAAAATATTGAGACAACTCTATTATTTCAAATTATTTTGGAATAAATAATGAATCACCAACATAAAGTAGTTTTACTTTGAATTATGTTACCTTGTGTGAATTAAAGTGATTTATACATTAAAACCATTGCAAATTACTGCCAAAGGCATAAATCTTAACTCAAACCTAAATTGTAATAACTCATCGGGATAAAGGGATTCAACATAAAATAATACATCCATGCATGCATCATTTGGATTTTATAACATTGTCCTTACCGGACAATGATGCTTCTTTACAGAACCCGAGGTCCAGGTTCCATCCAACGCATTGAACTGCACTATCTCGCAGTCCACAGGCAAGTTCACCCTTGCTCATGTCAAATTTGAGTATTTTCTATTAATTTAATGCAAAGCTATATGACTTATCATTCCTGCATTGAAAATGAAATGTTACTTTTCCAATTATGAATATGACTATGTGGCTGGCAATGGAACCATGGTATGTGTTGATTGGTGGAGGTTCCATTGCACGGGTACTATTCATCTAGGACTAAGTACCAATGCCGTCCAGTGATTCTAGCGCCGTACATATCGCGTTGACCATAAGATCTATAATGGCTCTGGGGAAGCCAGCTGTATCTTTTCCCTCCTGCACGCCAACGGACTTGATAGAGCCTGGCGGGGTGCTGGAGGCACTGCCGTAGGTTGGGATAGCCTTTAAAATCCCCATCCGGATGTTTGGATGAGAGGCTCTACCGTCTATGAAGGATTGTCCGACGTACACCGTGGGTAAAGCCGTATGAACGGGAGATGTCTACCGGGGGTGTACGGATGGACAAAAGGGTGGGTTTGCAGGGTCGCGGAGAAGGCGGTGTGGGCTTGGATCTTTATACCTGGCCTCACACCAAGGAAGTGTGAACGGGGGCAAGTCCCTGCGGATGGCAAAAAGGGTGAGATCTCTTATGGGAAAAGTAACGCACCTCTGCAGTGTATTAAATTGTGGCTGTCACTCCTGTTCGGGAAGGGAGCTGAAGCGGCAGAAAGGAACTCCGTGAAGTTCTAGTCAACCTGTGAAGACTGGGCATAGTTTTCAGAATAAAATAAACCTTTTGAAGAAATGATTTCGAAACATGCATTGACCTAAGATTTTCTGATCGAAGGTCGTAGCTAGTGCATCAAACACCTTTTACTCTTTTGAACTTGCTGAGTACCCCTGTACTCACTTTATTTCGACACCCTTGCTAGACTGTGATACGGAAGTGGAAACCATCACCGATGGAGCACCAGAAGGAAGCTACGAGCTGGTCTACGAGGAACCTGATCTTTCCGGAGGAGTTGAAGGAGTAGACTATGGGATAGTCTACGGACCCGATGACATGGAGGTGGAGGAGTAGTGATATACCTTAGTAGTATAGAGCCGAGCAGCGTAGTGGCATACTTAAATAAGTTGCTGAGCTCTTTTCATATCTAAGTTGGTTTGTACTAAGTACCTTATGTTGTAGGGTGTTCTCATCGGACCTGTGAGAATACCAACTTGTTAAGACCATGATTGTAATATATTATCGAGTGTTATGACCTGCAATGTTTCTGTTGTACCACTCTGAGGGATGTGATATTTGTGAAGAAGTCCCTTCATGAAGATCATATCAACGACTTGTATACTACAACATGCAGTGGTATGCTGGGTCACCGCATCATGCCATTGTTTGGGCGCTTGTTTGAGGCCATACAAAGATTTCTTTAATTTACACACCTTTCTTTCTTGACCTTGTAGTACGAAACCATCAGGCTGTTCCATGTAAATTTCCTCGTCCAACTCTCCATTTAGGAAAGCCGTCTTAACGTCCATTTGATGAACAAGAAGACCGTGTGAGGCAGCCAATGATAGTAGTACACGAATTGTGGTCAATCTCGCCACAGGTGAGTAAGTATCGAAGAAATCTTCGCCTTCTTTTTAGGTATAGCCTTTGGCTACAAGCCGAGCTTTGTACTTCTCAATAGTACCATCAGCTCGAAGCTTCTTCTTAAATACCCATTTACATCCTACAGGTTTGCACCCATAAGGACGCTCAGTTAACTCCCACGTTCCATTAGCCAAGATGGAATCCATCTCGCTTTGAACCGCTTCCTTCTAGTGGTCTGCATCAGGAGATGCGAGAGCTTCTGAAATGGTAGTGGGAGTATCATCCACAAGATACACAATGAAATCATTACCAAAGGACTTTGCAATCCTTTGTCTCTTGCTCCTTGTGGGAGCTTCATTGTCATCTTCATCAGAATCTGAACTCTCATCATCAGATTCCTCATCAGACTCCATAGAAGTTTCATGTATTGGATCAGATTCCCAACTAGACATGCCATGCATATCTCTCATAGGAAATATATCCTCAAAGAACGTAGCATCTCTTGATTCAAAGATGGTGCCAACATTCATATCGTCCAGTCCAGATTTCACCACAAGAAATCTATAAGCAATGCTATGGGAAGCATATCCAAGAAAGACACAGTCCACGGTTTTTGGTCCAAGCTTTCGCTTCTTGGTGATTGGCAAATTCACTTTAGCCAAACAACCCCAAGTTCGTAGGTAGGAGAGTGATGGACTTTTCTTTTCCCATTCCTCATAAGGGGTAATCTCTTTATTCTTGGTTGGAACACGGTTTAGGACATGACACGAAGTCAATATAGCCTCCCCCACCATTCCTTGGATAAACCCGAAACATCTAACATGGCGTTAACCAAATCTGTTAGAGTACGGTTTTTCCTTTCCGCAATCCCATTGGATTGTGGGGAATTGGGAGGCGTCCTCTCATGGATTATACCATGTTCCGCACAGAATAAATTGAACTCATTAGAAAAGTACTCTCCACCACGATCGGACCGAACCCTTTTTATCTTTCTTTCAAGTTGGTTCTCAACTTCAGCCTTATAGATTTTAAAGAAATCAAGAGCCTCATCTTTAGTTTTCAGGAGATACACATAACAATACCTAGTGGAATCATCAATCAAAGTCATGAAATATTTCTTTCCACCTCTTGTCAACTCACCATTCATCTCACATAGATCTGAATGTATGAGCTCTAGTGGTGCCAAGTTTCTTTCCTTCGCAGGCTTGTGAGGCTTGTGAGGTTGCTTTGCTTGCACACAAGCATGGCACTTAGAGCCTTTGACAAAGGTGAATTTCGGAATTAAACTCATATTAGCAAGCCGCGTCATACAACCGAAATTAACATGACAAAGTCGTGAATGCCAAACGTTAGTTTCATTAACACTAGTGCTTACATGGTTCACAACATTATCACAGAAGTCTTCTAGAGATAAGCGAAACATTCCCTCACATTCATAGTCCTTTCCAACAAAAGTTCCATACTTAGACAGTACAACTTTATTGGACTCAAATACCAACTTGACCCCATCTTTCATATGACGGGAGCCACTAACGAGATTTTTCTTGATAGAAGGGACATGCAACACATTCTTCAGTTGCACGATCTTTCCCGAAGTAAACTTCAGATCTACCGTGCCAACACCACGAACAGTAGCATGTAACCCATTCCCCATCATTACTGAGGAACCTCGGGCCTGATAAGAAGTAAACATGGAGATGTCAGCACACACATGAACATTAGAACCTGTATCAACCCACCATTCTGTGGGCTGAAACACCGAAAGAACAGTAGGTAATATATTACCATACCCTGTAGTTCCTTCACCGGTGTTGCCAATGACCATGTTGACAGAATTTGAGTTCTGTCCAGCCTGACCTTTCTTTCCTTTGCGTTGTGGACAACGATTAGCCCAATGGCCTGTCTCGCCACACGCCCAGTAAGGATCTTTCTTCTCCGTTTTCCCCTTCTTCTTGAAGTTGGTAGTCTGGGAGACTCCCTTGTTCTTTCCCTTCGACTTGTGGGCATTTTTCTGCACCATATTGGCAACTTCCATTGGTTCCTCCAGTGTGTTTGTCTTTTGCCCTCGCCTTCTCCTCAACATCCAGAGAGCCCATGATATTCTCAACAGAGAACTCATGCCTTTGATGTTTCAGAGAAGTGGCAAAGTTCCTCCATGAAGGGGGAAGCTTAGCAACAATGCATCCCGCGACAAACTTGTCCGGTAGCACACACTTGAGGAGCTCAAGTTCCTTTGCCATGATCTGTATCTCATGAGCCTGTTCTACTACAGATCGGTTCTCAACCATTCTGTAGTCATTGAACTGCTACATAGCATACAGTTCACCTCCGGCATCGGCAGCACCAAACTTAGCGTCTAGTGCATCCCACAGTTCCTTCCCATTTCGGATGTGCAGATAAGCATCAATCAACTTGTCTCCAAGCACACTTAGGACGACACCCACAAAGATTATGGTGGCATCCCCGAACGCTTTATCCTCTTCAGGAGTAAGCGGACCTCTGGGAATACCTTCCGCAACTCGGTGCACGCCCATAGAAGTGAGCCACAAGAGGGTCTTATTCTGCCATCTCTTGAAATGAGAACCCGTAAACGGGCTCGGTTTAAGCGCACCAGCAAAACTAGACGGTGAAAATTGCCTATGCATATAAGGTTTTTGGATTGTTGGATTATTAGGCAATTTCCGAGTGAGATTAATTACCGAAAGCAACATTACATATGCACAAGCATACTTAACCACACACATCAGACTAAGCACATGCATCAGATCTGAAAATGGAACAAGTAGCAGTGCAAGGTAGGGGAGGAAAAGCACGTACATCGCAACCGGGAAGGTCGCACCAGCATCACCACCATGGGAATGGCTGATGTCGCCCATGGTGTCGTCGGATCTGTCGATGAAGCAGTCGAACCGTCGAAGAAGAGCACGAACAGCGGCAGTCGCGCCGAGACGCTCCCCAAAAACCTTATCGCCCGTCTCCCGGTGCAGGATCTCAACGGACGGGGTTTCGGAGGCCTGCTCTCCCGGATGACTATGCACGCAGTCGCCGGGATGGGGAAGACTAGAGAGTAGCGCAGCAAAAGGAACTTCTTCGTGAGAGAGACGAACTAGTGAGTTCTGAGAGCTGTAGAGCTTAAGACTCCAGATTTGATCTGTCTCCTGGTATAGCCTGGGAGGAGAGCCGACCGCGTTGACACGCGTAGGAAGCCAGGGACACGCGGCGAACATGCACATGCAGGTCGACACGTACCCAACTCAGTTGGTGCACCAAGCAAAAATCTAGCCTTCCTTGAGTGTGTCTCGAACTCGAACTTGAACTCGAGTCACGAAACGCGACGTGCGTGCGTGCGTGACGAGGCGAGGCGGGGCGGGCGGAGGAGGAGTGCGCGAGGGCTCCTTCTATTCTCACTCACTTGGAAGGAGTAGAACAGCAACCCTTATATACCACTCCAACTCACTCCCAACTAGCAATGTAGGACTAAACTTTGTCCCCCAAGGCTGTCCCAAGCTGCCAACATGATGGACCTTCAGATTTTAGAAATTGTATACTAAATGGGCTGCCTTACTGAGCTGCAGTCCATCTACATTTAACACACATTGCATGAAACCACAGCTAAGTTACTACTACACCATAATTATAGAGATAGTTACTTAGACTAGTAACATGACATATGTTACTAGACTAAGTTACTCTCCACTACGAGCAGCTTCATCCGTCTCTCATAATTTGCGGCCACGCATGTGCGAGCATGGAGGCTACAACTCTACAGGTGCGCATGGGAGATCCTTGAGTTTACCCAACATCTAGGACTGTGGTACTCAACCCTTCGACATCCACTCGAAAACTACAACCTCTTCTTCATGGTATATACCGTTTACACTGGGCTATTGGTCGCACTGTCACAGGCTAATGGCATGGGAACACCATGAGATCAAGATAATGGCGTGCATATCAAGTCCGTTCATGCATGTCTGGGTCGGTGTAAGTGATTTACTTGATGCTAGCTAAAATCTGATTCCCTTTTTTTTTATACTAGCACTAGATGCGGAAATGTCATGTTGGTGTTTGATCAAATGCTTCAGCCAGAAAAATCTATTGTGTGTTCATGTTTAAGCATTCATGTTTATTCTGACGTACGTTGGACCCTTCTGTTGGTCTAGTAATTTCTCTCGAGTCATCTTTACAGGTCAGACCATGCCACTTCAATTTTTTCTTCTAGAGTAGGTACTACTTCAGTCGAAAAGTGTATTTGGCTCATGGGCACCAGTGCTTCTGCTGTTTAAAAAATTCGAAAATCATACATATTTGTTTCAAAAAAAATCTGAGAATAAATCTAGACATAATAAATGACGTAACCTACAAGCGTGTAAAATTTTAATATGAAATTCTTTATATTTTAGACTACATAAAAAAGACAAAATATGTTGAAATTTGGAGATTTGAAATATGCATACCCAGATCCACACGTTTATTATTTTTGTGTAGCCCAGATTTTTTTATATTAGAAATTGAAAATTTGCACGTTTATGGGACAATTTATTGGCTACACCATAATTTTTTTTATAATTTTTTTGAAACACATAAATGTGATTTTTATTTTTTCTAAAATACCAGGAGCACTGGTGCCAAGGAGCACCAAATCTCTGTCCCTACTTCAGTTGCATTTCTTCTATAATAGCCATTATTCAGTTGTTTTGGCAAAGCTATTAAACAGAGTATATGTTGTCATTATGGGTTACTCCCCGTTTGTTGTCCTTTTTTCCCTTCAATAATTTTTGCAGGTACGTACTATACTGCATGTATGGCATATGCGCTCCTTCACTTTCAAAAAGGCGTTGCATATATAGGATGACATGCAGAGGTATATGTGTCTAAAATACTTTGTCATTTCAGGTTAAAACTGCACCAAGGCCTGCCAATAAAGAAAAGCGTGGTGTCCTTTTTTCCCTTTAATTATTTTAAAAATAATGTGTTCAACTGATCAAAATTTTTAAACAGCAGTCTTTTGATTTATGCCACTAGTAGAAAAAGAGGCTTCCGTCCACCCCCATTAGTCCCGGAAATATTCGAACCGCGACTAAAGGGGCTTTAGTCGCGGTTCGGGAGGCAACCCGCGACTAATGCTCCATCCGCGATGAAAGGGTACCCCTTTAGTCGCGGTTGGTAACACCAACCGCGACTAAAAGGCTATGGAAGGATGCGGCCGGCGGAAAAAACTTTAGTCGCGGTTGGGGACACCAACCGCGACTTTAGTCGCGGTTGGTGTCCCCAACCGCGACTAAAGGTTTTTTTTTGTACTCCCACGCACCCTGCAACCCCCCCCGTGGATCGCCTTTTTTTGGTTTGTGAAATACAAAAGAAAATGATAGAAAATTCAAAAAAAATTGTTTTCAGATTCTTGTATGTTATGCAACCTACTATTCGGAGAAATTAAGAAATTCGAATTTCCACTTTTTTTGCAAAAAAATTTTAAAAAATGGTAAAACCGCAATAACTTTTGCATACGACGTCGAAAAAAAACGTATAATATATCAAAAAAATCCTGGGAAAAAGTTACATCCGAATTCACACAGGGGCTCAAGTTTCAGCATATGAGAGCACACAGCTCAAGTGTGCTAGGCAGCAACAGCAAGGCAATGCATCAGCTTAGTCACCAAGGCAAGCCAGGCTTGTGTGTCAATGCAAGGATAGAAGTAGGGTTCATATAAAAGGGGCACAAACCCTAGAAGTCATAACCAGTCGACCAGAACAAGATTCACCAGGTAAGGGTGAAGCAAGAACAAGCTCAGTTCATCCAGTTCTTGAGCAAGAACAGAACCAACACATACACAACCACTCAACCACCAGGAATCATGGTGACCTGAGAAGATCATCCAAGACCTGGAGGTGAAGAGCTGTGACACAAACCCAAGGCTGCATCAACAAAACATTACTTTCTAGGAGCTGGAACAAGGTATACCTAGTTCCTGGAAAAGATCCCATGGATCTAATCCATCATATGCATGAAATAAGCATGGGATGAGCAGATGCTCATATGGGTAGATCATCACTTGGTTTTCACCAAGGATTACTGCCAGTCAAAAGCCACTAAAATAGAAAGCATCTAGGTACAGATCCTATGCACAGAAACTAGCACATATGCACAGATGCACACACTAGCCAGATTTGATGCATAGATAGCACCAGTAGATGGCAAGGATTAGCAGCCATGACTACACAATAAATCCTTGTATGTTATGCAACCTACTATTCGGAGAAATTAAGAAATTCGAATTTCCACTTTTTTTGCAAAAAAATTTTAAAAAATGGTAAAACCGCAATAACTTTTGCATACGACGTCGAAAAAAAACGTATAATATATCAAAAAATCCTGGGAAAAAGTTACATCCGAATTCACCAGGGTTTACCCGGTTAGCTAATTTTTAGATTCTCAAAATTCCAAATGGAAATACAAAAGCAGGAAGATTTTAGTTTTTTCTATAAATTAAGTATTATATATTTTTTTAATTTTTTAAAACCTAAAATTAATAATTTCATTCTGCATAAAGATTACTATCATTTTTACCCAATTTTTAGATTTTCAAATTTTTAGATTTTAGGTTTGGCAAAAAAAATATTTAATTAATTAATAAAATTAAAAATAATACAAATTAAAAAGTTAATGTTTATTTATTTATTCAATATTATTATTACATCATTACTTTTGTTTATTAAAAGAATTATTTGAAATTCAAACACTAAAGAAATGTGACATCGATCAACATGTTAATAGGATTGATATGATACTACTATCACATACATGCGCGCGAAGCACTTGGATGCGAACGGAATGGAACTCGGATGTTAAGCGTGCTAGAGGTGGAGTAGTGGGAGGATGGGTGACCGAGCGGGAAGTTTGACCAAGAGTAAGTAATTTGACTAGAGATAAGTGTAGTTAGAGATAGAGACTAAGCTATGCAAATAACTGAAATAAGAGAAATTCTGAAAAAAAAAAAGAAAAAAACGGAGTGAAAAAAATTTAGAAATCCAAATGAATTAAAAAAAATTAACGAAATAGCCTTTAGTCCCGGTTGGGGACACCCGCGACTAAAGATCCTTCGCCACGGTAGCCGCCCACGTGGACGGGCCTTTAGTCGCGGTTCGTAAGCAACCGCGACTAAAGGGGGGGGCCTTTAGTCACGCTTAATTAGTCGCGGTTGCGCAACCGCGACTAATGGCAGTTGCGAACCGCGACTAAAGGTCATTTTTCTACCAGTGTGCTGAAATTTTAATTATATATACATGAATAGAATTGGTCTACTGAATTACGCCGCAACGCGCGGGAAATCATCTAGTTTCCTAGTATCACCGCGCCACGTCTACCTGCACATGCTACACTGCTAGGGAAGTAGGGAGTAGAGTTACGTGAGCGAATTCCGTTGATAAGTCAAAGAGCATACATTCCACCCGCTCTCTTATCATGCCCTAAATTTCCTATTATTCCACCGCACCGGCGATGATGTGTATCAGCCACCGGCGGATGGCGATGGCTCGGTGTCTTGCATCACGCGACACCATGCAGATTGAATTGGAAATTAATACGTGGATCTAACTTCGTTACGACAATACAATCAAGCAAGCGCACTGGATTTGATAGGTGCTTGGTTCACGTACTAATCCAATGCACACTAGAGTAGCAAGTTTAATAGTAAAGCTAACTGTTGGCTCTAAAGTTTTATAGCCAGCTCTATAGCTAATATGCACAATAGTTAACTACAAAAATATATTACTTTACTATTATGTGGCCCACTATACACTCTTACAAAGTACATAGGAGCACGCGCTAGAGCTAGTTCTTGCATGAGACCTTTCACAATGCATTGTATCTTAGCACATTATCCTAGATAATGGTGTTTGTTAAGAGTCAACCTGTTCAATGCATTGTATCCTAAGAGTTGTATCTATATTTAATGATTTTGTAGACATGTATGCATGGGATTGGACTAGCAATGAATTTTGCCCATGACTGTGCAAGAGTTGTATCTTAGCTAAGATACAACATCAATCTATTTTCTTTATTTAATGGGATTTGTTAGTTCTCATGCTAAGTCAAGTTCTACATCATTTAATTTGCATCGTGATTCATGCTAGTAATGAGTTGCAACATGAATTGCAACTGAGATTTGATGACATTATCTGACTGGGAACGAAGTTAGTTATCGATTGACTGAGAAATACTCACACCCTTATTTAATATAGTGCAACATAAACAAAATACCTAGGACACCCATTGTGAAAGGCCTGAGAGCCCACTCTTCTTCTCTATCCTCAAACTAAGCAAATATATACTACTTCCTCTGTTCCTATATATAAGAATATAGTTTTTTGACAAAAAGTCTAGAATATAAGGTATATTACATTACACCACTTGTATTGACAATATTTTATAAATTTGATTACGTTTTCTTGTCTTATGCAAAGTTTTCTATTAGCTCGTGTTAATTGCGTAGGGTTAATCTGCCTAAACATGGTTTAACTTTTTCAAAAATTACATTCTTTAATTTCCACGACAGAAACTATATGGCTCATATTTAGAACCAACGGGAGTATTTTAATCTTCATAGGCTGCTTATCTATCTCTAATAACCTACCTATCCACTCACCACTTCTAGTATGTCTACCCGTTGATTCAGCCGCGTGTTAGTATTGGTACTATTCTCTTGCCCTTTCAAAGAGGGTGTGGCTGTCAAGTATATTTTCCGTTTTTCAGCTAGCTTGGCCAGGAGCTACGGAAGGTGGTGTTTTGGCTCATAAATGCAGGTAACTTTATTATAGAAAATTTTGAAATTAAAATTATAAAATATTAAAAAATCCAAATAAAATTGAGCGTGTATGGCCAGACATACTATCCCCGCACGTAAGTTTTCAGGAGAAAAAAATATATTTCACGTAAACTATGTAAAAACAAAAAAAAAGTATTCTACTGAAAGTTATGTCGAAGCATCAAAATTTATCCTTTTTACACATGATATATTGAAAAAATCCTAAAAACTTGCTTGCGAACATAGAATGCGTAGATGTTCATCAACATTTTAAAATGTGTTTTAATACAATGTATCCGTATGCTGATTTGCCCCACCACCAAGCCGAATTAGATTTCCTAGTAACCATGGAGCTTTATTATTACTTTAAAGTTATGTTTCAACGCCTATTATGTACTTTGCCAATGCACAAGCACCTCACAATAGTCATGAGACACTACATGGATCAGTCAGGGTGCCGACGGCAAGAAGCCGACAATTTTTTTTTTCAAATTTTTGACAGTTTAATCTCTAAGCATATTTAATATCAAACCGAATTACTTTATTAAGAGTCAAACTTTCCACTCGGTCATCCATCATCAAACTTATCCCATTCCAGCATGCTTAACTCCTTCGTTCATCGAGATGACCTTTTTGCAGAGAAGTTGTACTTTGCGAACAATAGTAAATTGGTAAACGATTAGTTTAATCCTATTTCCTTTTTATTTTGAGGGAATCTAAAAGATCGATAAAAGATCGTAGGCGTTTGAAGTCAAAAGTAAAAAATTTCATAGATATATTTTCATATAATTTTTTTCCATCAGAGGTCGTATGTAACCAGAAAACAATTTCACCGAAACATAACACTATTTTGCATAATATAGCTATTTTGCATAATATCGGAATTCATGTTTCTTAATTTTATTAACAACTAGAACACATAATGCATGGTCATTTCAAAGAATTTTCTGTGCAGACAGTTGACGTCGACACACAGTGCCATACGCATCGGCTTATCAGTGCGGACGGCCTCTTTGCTGGGCGGCTCGGTTCAATCCCTACACCGATGGCTCCGCTAAAAAATCGTCGGCGTATGATCTGGTCGTTGGCACCTTGACGGATTCCTGTAATGAGATGGATACCCTGTTGGACGGAGAGCGTGATCATGGACATGTACTAGTTGACGCTCGCGTTCTTATTAAGGAGAGCGAGCACGAACAAACGGAGCAGCACGGCCGCAAACATCGGCGGACCCAGCGTCCCTATTAGGCAATCCAGGCAGCGATTTATGAATGACCATGTGCGGCTGTGCCCAGGCTTGCCTAGTTGCCAGTGCGGCACTGCGGCACTGCGGCCGTGACCCAGGCCCACTATAGTCAGTGTCCAGCACTAGTGAGAAAGACACCAAGTAGCTCATGGATTTGGCTAAGCCCATGACCATCAGCATGTCCTAGAGCCCATGAGGGAAATCAGCAGCGATAAACTACATAATCGATCGATTTCCTAAATCCTAATGCCTTCTTCCTCGAGCACAGAAATTTCTCTGATATCAGAAAGAAAATGCAAAAAGTTCTCCCGTACGTGTGTGTCACTGCCTTCTCCGACGGCCATGTAAGGTTCTACATTTTACTTCTACATATCAACACATCTTCACAACATAACTTTGGTGTTTTTCTTTAATTTTTGACATCATTTTATTTGTTTAGGTGTTCATCCTTATTTTCCTAACATAATTTTAGTGACTAGGGGTATGTAAATGGGGTGTATAAGGAGATATAGAAGAAACAAGGCTACGTTCCGTAAAAAAAAGGAAGAGAGAAGTCCATATTACACCCCTAAACTTGCACTAAAGTTCAGATTACAACCCCAAAGTGTAATACCGTTCAACATACCCCCTTAGACTTGCAAAACCGTTCAGATTTCAACCCTATCCTATTTTGTGGTGGTTTCGGACCTGGTTTTCACAGGTCAACGTATCCACGTAAATTCATTGTTCCTTTTCTTTCTTCTCGTGCCCTTCTCTCTCTCCCAACCTGAAGCATTAAAAAGGATGCAATTAAGAAATCGCTACTCTGCTACAAGTTGCATAATTCGAGGTCCCACACAGTGAGAGATAGGTAGCATATGGAGGTTGAGGTCGAACTGGAACAACGCGAGACCATATGGTGAAGGCTGCATCGTCGTCCTCCACCAAGGAGGCTGAAGAGATGCGCAGTCGTTCTGGCAGTTTGGCCCTGCCCCATCGCGGACGCCGCTTGCATCAGCGTGCTAGCTGCATAGCTGGGAGTGCCGGCCAAAGCCGCCATCGAGTCATCGACTGAACTACGATTCGAGGAATAAGATGGGCCATGGCATGGTATTGCCACTCTCGTTCTACCTCTAAGCTAGGCTCCAACCATGTCGACGCTACCCCGGTGGCCAAGTTCGTGCGGCTGTGATCCAGCGGAGGCCGTCCTTTTCTTCGCGCACACTGGCGGCCGCGGCGACAACCACACTACAATAGACCCAGGGAGACAGAGGGGCATGCAGCGGTGGATGCGTATGTGGCGGTGAGATAGAAAAAGTAGAGCACCAGAGAAAGATGGAGACATGGGAGTGGGATAAAGAGAGGGACAAACGAAGCTAACAGGGACACGCTGACGTGGCAATACCAGGGTTAGTATCAGTCAAAACAGGGATAAGGTTGTAATCTGAACTGCTTTCAGAGTTTGAGGGTGTGCTCTGAACGGTAATGAACTTTGGGGTTGTCATGTGAACTCTGTTACAAGTTGAGGGGGGTAATATGGACTTCTCTCAAAAAGGAACACCATCTGATTACAAAAGGGTGTAAAATAGGATATTATCTGCAGTGTGTAAAAGTGCTTGTACGAATCGGAAGGTCTGGATAAGATCTGCTATCAATGTAGTTTTGTAATGTTTGTTTTTTAGCAATCACACATTAGAGCTGTCGTCGCCCTAAAAATCGTTAGAACTCTTGTGAAAGTTATATTTGCTCCATGGTATTTTATATTTTTTCTTTGAAAAAAATCGTCTTGTGGCGCGCCCAGCTTCTACAAATTCCTAGATCCGCGCCACAGGCCGCAAAGATTTTCATATGCCTGTATGCGAACTCCTTTCCCAGGTAGATCCTTGGGCCAGCCTGCAGAAGAAGCATGTGGCCAAAGCTCAGAACATTTCCATCCAGTTTATAGTTTTGGGAAACGTCGTGTGGGGTTTTATGTCTGGTGTGCTTGTGAGGTTATATGGAAAGCTTTGAATTTGAAAGGGCTCTCCGGCTGAAACGAACATTTGTGACCAGACAACTGTTTTTGTGTCTGCAATCCGACCCAAACGGAGATATATTTGATATTTGAGAAAGACTCTGGGGCTTAGTGGTTAGTACATATGAAGCTGTAATAAACAACCAGAGTTCGAGACTCACCACCTTCTATATCAAATACAACGGTGGTTCCTCCCACTGTTGGTTTCATCTTTTTTTGATGTTCGAAATGGATGGGGCCGCTCGAGATACCCGTACAACAACACGTACCACCTTATCTGTTCAACTGGTTCACTTAGATTTTTTTTTCCGAAAATGACTTAGAATTTGTACGAGATGCCTTTGGAATGCCGTCATTTCTATAAGTAGATGAGCTTCTCGAGCGTTGGGTTTTGCCTCCATTGTTAGCCTTGCATGTGTGTAGGCTTTTCGGTCTATAGACGTGCGGCGGCTGTCATTCTTCCAGGCTTGGTCTCGGGACGTGACACAACATGAGACTAACACGTTTTGCACCGCGACCGATAACATCGTATCACGCCGTGAGTGTCCTCAACTTTGCTGATGTGGTAAGGACACTTCCCTCTTTTTCGATCCGGCAATGTACATTGCTTTGCATATCAAAAACATCTACCGAATTGCATATGTGTAGTTACCTCGTGCATTGGACTACTACTTCAAGGCAAATAAGGGCTACCACATGGTCCATTGTTGGGGGGCAGTAAAAAATGCTCCTAAGTGGAAGCTTGGCTATGAGGCCATCAAGAATGGCGGTGGCCCTTGATGGTGAAGAGGAAGCCCTGGGCAATAAGGCCGGCCCTTCCATCTCGGTCAAGGGGCCGCAAGACTAACAAGACTGATCTCAAGCGTGATGCTTCGACATTTGCATTGAGTGAGACGTTGAAGGCTATCATGGTCGAGAAGGAGGAGGCCATTGCCAAGAGGGAGCAGAATCGGCGCCGAGAAATATTGGCCACATGTGCCACCTTCATCAACCTCACCAAACAAGTTGCATATGTCTAGAAGCTTGAGGCCAAGGCCAAGTTGCTCACGGATGACAGCCGAATCATGTTCATCGACTTGAGCGTCATGGAGCCGAATCAAAGGTTTTGGTTCGAGGAGAAACGAGCACGCTATCATCCTTCAACGCAATGCGTGATCACACATCTACACCTCCTTCGTACTTTTCCTATTTTACACCGCAACTTGCACACTTTTGGACATGGATTCCACACTATGCGGGGCATAGTAGAAACGTCCCTGTCCTCGGGTCGCTCCCCCGCGGGCGACTCCAGGGCGCCCCAACCTAGCCCCGTCCACCCTCCTCCTACGCCCTTCCCCTGTCACCGCCGTCGGGCAAAGCCCGGGTGGTGCCGGCGGCGGCCCTTCTCTACCCGGCGCGTTCCCTCTCCACGCGGGGCTAGCGGGCAGGCGGCAGTGCTCTTAGGTCGACTGCGTTCCGGCGGTAGCGCGACTCCTGGGGCTGCGTGGTGTTGGGTAGCCTGGTGGCGGCGACGCGGCCGCTTGGTGATGCAGCGACAAGGAAGATGGTGGCGGCGCTCTCCCGGCCCGGATCTGGGCCTGGGCGGGCAAGGTACGGGCTTCCTTGTGTTGTCTCCGGCGAGAGACGGAGTGGCTCCTGCTGCGGGGGCTCTGGACGGCGGCGCGCTGAATGCATCATGGCCATGGGAGCTTCACGAGCCTGTCGGGCTCGGCCAGCCAGTAGGGGCCTGGTTTGCTCCTGTAGCAGCGTCTGGTCGGTTACCTCAGGTGGTGGTGAGGTTGTGCCCTCCCGCGTGGCCACTGTTCAGCCGCCTCTTGGCCCTGGTTGTCTCTTCTCGTTTTTATCGGTCGTTGTTGCTTGACCACGGTGAGATGGAGGTAGTGACTCCAAGACCGTGGTGGCGCGAGTTGGTGGGTGGTGAGGTTGGCAGAGCACGATGGAGCGTCCAGGGGTCGTGGTTCTTTGAGGGTTGGGAGAAATCCTTGTCGGATGTCCGACACCGACGCGGTGACGCTCGCGGGCGCCGCTAGTCCTTCTTGAAGGGCGCCGGGTTCTCCCTCCCCACACCCCTCCCGCATATCGGGGGAAACCCTAGGATTTCTCCAGGCAGTAGCGTCATCATCGTCGCATCCCTTCTTGAAGGTGTTGCTTAGGTATGCGGCGCTTCGGAGGGCTAAGATCGTGGTCGGAATTCTCCGGAGGGCGCAACGGCGGCGGTTCGTTAGCGTTTTCGTCGATCCAACTTGGTCGACATTTCTTTCTTTTTTCTTTTTTTTCTCTTGGGCTTTGATGTGCTGCTTGCCCCCAGCAGTGGCCTCAAGCTTGTATCGGTTGGTTGCTATATTAATATAACGGCGAAAGCCTATTTGGAGGCGGATTTGACATTATTTATGTGAACTACTTAATTTTCTGAAGTTGCCTTTTGGGGTAATAACTACTTAATTTTCTGAAGTTGCCTTTTGGGGTAATAACTACTTAATTTTCTGAAGTTGCCTTTTGGGGTAATTTTCTCAGTTTCTATTGCCTCTTTTACCCCATATTGACCTAGTTGGTGAAATTTGGGGGAAAAACTTACCGGTCGAGGCGGACCAAATGCGTCGGGTCGCTGGGCAGCCCCGACCCAAATGGACATATATAGCTGGATAATCGTTTTTGTGCATATATAGCTGGGTATAGCAGGGTAATTGTTTTTGTGTCCGCAATTCGATCTGAACAGATTAAAATAAACATATTTAGTGTTCGAAATAGGTTGAACCGTTGGAGATGCTCTTACAACAACACGTAACACATTCTTTTTTCAGTTGGTTCACTTGGAATTTGTATGAGCTGCCTTTGGCGGAACGCCGTCATTGTTGACGCTGAACTCCACGAACCTGTCCGTTTCAGGCATCACGTCCGCCACGGCCGGGTGGGCGCAGAACCGATCCGCCCACGCCGCGAGGTTAGGAAGCTTTGCTGCATCGAGGAGGCAGACCCGGGCCATCCTCTCCACCGCCCTGACCCACCCTAGGTGCGACCCCAGAGCGATGTCCAGGTACCCGAGGCTGTCGCCGCCGAAGTAGCCCTTCCCTCGGCCGCACTGGACCAAGGCCTCTTCCAGGTGCACAAGTGCGGCGGCCACCTGCGCCGCAGCTTCGTCCTTGTCTCCGGCCACCTTCCCCCTCAGGACACGGATCGCCGTTGGAAACTAAGCATGGGTGGACCACATCTTTGCTCAGGCGAAAGCTTCAACATACCATTTGTTGCTGATAAAAGTAAAATGGATTGCATTTACCTTGTCATCGACGTACTGGCCCCAGAAACGCTCGGCGGCGCGTGCGTGTGGGTCGGAGGGGAGGATCGCGGGGGCCTGCGAGGCCCAGACCTCGTCGACGTACTGGACGATGATCAGGGACTCGGAGACGGCCCTGCCGCGGTGGAGGAGCACGGGGATCTTCCTGTGTACGGGGTTAGACGCCAGAAGCAGCTCGCTCCTGTTGCCCATGGCCTCCTCCACGAACTCGTACTCCACCCCCTTGAGCCGCAGCGCTATCAGGACCCGGATCACGAACGGGCTGGGCCACCTGCCCAGCACGCGCACCGCCGCCGCCGTCTCCTGTTTCTCCGGCGACATCATCAGTCGGTCGCTGTGGCTCGTTGCCGCTGGTGTGTGTGCAGTGTGTACTACATATAGAGTGGGATTTGAGACACTGGCGGGCAGGTACCCGCTTCGACGTCCTCGCGTGCGTCATGGTGTCAAGGTTCGTATGTCTCGCTGGATATGTGGACTACTGCATGCTGGTGGATTGATGAGTTGATGTTATCCCTTTCGTCACCAAAGGGAATGCGTATCGGATTTTCTGTGGTCACATGTAACACACATTCAAATGGCTCGCGCTAATGCGTCTGATTGGTTTATGTAGTTCATTTTTGTAGCCAGAAGTAACATGGCATCTTTGTTTATGTTGAGCTCGTGTGCTTGTACTTAACTCATTTTCTTATCTTGCTTTTTTTTTAAAGAAAATGCTCTATATCCTCGGAAGGCTACAAACCTTCCAACCTTCGGATTTTCCACCGTTGGATCCAATCAGTCTAAGTCGTTAGATCGGGTTCTCTATTTAGTTTTGCTTTAAATCCCACTTTTGCTTCATTGAAGCAAAAAATAACTCTGCTTTTGCTTCATTGAAGCAAAACAACGGTTCGACTAAAAACAAAAACACAAAGACCATTTCGGTGGTGGACCTCGCCGGAGACTTCGCCAGAGCACCGTACTTTGCCGGAGCACCGTACTTTGCCGGAGACCTCGTAGCAAAACATGTGTACTAAAGTAGCAACAGGACAAAACAATTGTAGCAAAAAAAATATACTATTATAGCATTGCAGCATTTGTACTAAAAACACGACGAGAACATCGCTGGAGACCTTATAGCAAAAAATTTCTACTAAAGTCGCAAAATAGGGGAACAATTGAAGCAACAGTATTGTACCATCATAGCATCGATGCCCACTCCTTGAAGCACTGATACGTCCAAAACATATCTACTTTCTCGAACACTTTTGCTATTGTTTTGCCTCTAATTTGTGTATTTTGGATACAGCTAACACGGACTAACGCTGCTTTCAGCAGAATTGCACTGGTGTCTTGTTTTTGTGCAGAAACTCAACTTTCAGGAAAATCCGAAACTCAACTTTCAGGAAAATCACCAGGATTAATTCCAATGGGCCTATTTTCACAGAAGATGGACGGAGCCAGAAGACCAGAAGGAGGGGGGCCACGAGGCGCCCACCCACAAGCGGCGCGGTGGGCCCCCGCCGCCTATGGTGGCGGCGCCTCGCCAGCCTCCGACGCCCTCCTTTCGACTACTTAAGGGTTTCGACCTAAAACGCCATTCGACCATATTTCCAGAAGACGTCCGAACTCCGCCGCTCGCAAACTCCGCCTCGGGACCAGAAACTCCGTTCCGGCACTGGGAGGAATTGGAGGGAGGAGATCATCGCCATCATCACGACGCCTCTCCATCGACCATCCATGATTCCCCCATCCATGTGTGAGTAATTCCCCGCTGGGCTGAAGGGGATGGTAGGGATTGGATGAGATTGATCATGTAATAGTCATAAGATTGTTAGGGCATAGTGCCTAGTATCCGTAGTTGGTACTTTTATGATATTGTTGCAACTTGTTATGCTTAATGCTTGTCACTAGGGCCCGAGTGCCATGATTTCAGATCTGAACATGTTATTGATTCATGTTGATATTCATTGTTTTATGATCTTACCTGCAAGTTGTATACACATGTTGCTGTCCGGAACCCGAGGCCCCAAAGTGACAGAAATTGAGACAACCGGAGGGGAAGGCTGTGATGTGAGGATCACATGTGTTCACGGAGTGTTAATGCTTTGCTCCGGTACTCTATTAAAAGGAGTACCTTAATTGCCAGTAGTTTCCCTAGAGGCCCGGCTGCCACCGGCTGGTAGGACAAAAGATGTTGTGCAAGTTTCTTATTGCGAGCACGTACGACTATATACGGAACACATGCCTATGGATTATTTAGTACTTGGATACCGTTCTATTATTATTTGCAAATGCCCTGCCTTGATTATTACATGAGTTCTCTTATCCATGCAACACCCGTTCATCCATCCCTATGCCTACAATATTTTAATCCTGCTGTTTACTAAAATCACTACTGCTGTCTTTATTACACTGCTGCTTATATTCCACTTCTACTGCTATAAAAATGTTGCTACTGATAAACTCTTGCGAGCAAGTCCGTTTCCAGTGCAGCTGAATTGACAACTCCGCTGTTAAGGCTTACAAATATTCTTTGGCTCCCCTTATGTCGAATCAATAAATTGGGTTTTACTTCCCTCGAAGACTGTTGCGATCCCTATACTTGTGGGTCATCAAGCACCGCCTCCACCAGATGGTAGCGTCGTCGCCCCGGCTTGTAGCACCACCGTCCCTGGCTTCCAGCACCAATGTTGCCGGTCGCAGCATCCCCCATCGGCGAGGTCTCCGGTGAATCTCCGGCGAGGTCTCCAGTGAATCTTGGCGAGTCCCCGGCCTGCTCCGTCTGACATGTCTTTTTTTTTTGTATTTACGTGAACCATTTTTTTGCTTCAATGAAGCAAAAGCGGGACTTTTTTTTGCTGCGACAAATAAAGTCTGAACGAGTCGCAGCACTCCTTCTATTTTAGTCAAACAGTTTTTTGCTTCAATGAAGCAAAAGCAGGAGGTTTTTTGCTGGGACGAAGCAAAGTCTAAATTTTAGGTGAAAGTGGACAAGTGTCACACATGCAAGCAGGAGGCTGGAAAGTTTGGAGCTACATTTTTTAATCTCACTTGATAATCAACAATGACACGTTCTTTTGAAATAATTGCTTTGCGGATAAGTTTTAAATAACCGGTCATAGCCCAACTATAACCTTTGAGAACCTTTGGTTGGATGGTTAGCAGGACAATGGCACCACCGGCACACCAGAGTTTAAACCCTAGGTTTGAACTCTAGTGTCTCATAAAAAAGCAGAATATTATTTCAGTGGAAGGAGAGGTGACATTTCCGTCGACAACATCGAGCCGCTTGTGGTGATTTCGTCAATCTCAAAACCTGTCGGGTCAGTTTCTTGTTTCTCAGAGGTGCTCATAGATGTGAGTGTATGTACGCAGTGAGCCTCTTTACGGAGGTGTCTACATGTTTGAAAAACACGGCGAAGAATTTTATTATCCAACATGGGTGGCAGCATAATCTCAGGATTGGTCCTCCACCATCTTAGAAGTTGATGCAGCTACATGATGTTTTTATTGTATCGAATCTTCCTATTTAGTTTCTATTCTCCAATGGTGTGCGGCTTTGTGTGTCCTAGTAACCTTTTAAATTATAAAGCGTCTATTATCGAAAAACGTAGTGAGCCTCTGTGTTGTAAAGTGTTTCTTCCGCTATGGCTCTGCCATTTAGATGCTAGATGAGAAAACCTGCTAATAACCAGCTATAGCCTTATTTACCCTTTCATTTAGCCACTAAACTTCTTGTTTTCTGAATTTCTCTTTACTTCTCCTTTTTATTTTATGTTTTTAAATTTTTTGTTCAATTTGATTCGATGAAACTTGTGAGTTGAGTAGATGAATATTTATTTGCATTGAATAGTTGAATGAGTTGTACTCCCTCCGTTCTCTTTTAATTGACTCGGATTTAGTACAACTTTGTACTAAATTCGAGTCAATTAGAAAAGAACGGAGGGAGTAGCTCGAATCGTGGTTGAGTCCTAGTTTTCCTCTTTTTGGAAGAAAAAGTTTTCCTTCTTTTTGAAAAAAAGCTATCTCAATAAATTAGCAGGTATGACGGAAGCTTTCGTTATTTTTTTAAAAAGAACGCTAAATAAATTAGCCCGCTATACCTAGGCTTAATTGAATAAGTTGTAACACATCATCCTTATTCATTACTTGTTTCATTACATATTATAACATGTTTTGGTAAGCTAAGCTTGCCAAAATGTCTTATAAAAGTAAACAAAGGAAAGTACGATATTATGTAGTAGATCGGATATCTGGCAGAGACAACAACAACAACAACAACAATATTACATGTATTTTTGAGCGAACATATTCTCCGAACCAACGGGTGTTCACGTTGTCGGGCGGGCCGGCTTAGATCAGTTCTTGGGAGGCACAGTTGCAGCAGCCGCCGCTGCAGCACCTAGCTGGGCAAGCCTCATCTCGGCGAACTCAACCAGCTCGCCGACGTCGGGAAGAGCCACCTTGGCGGCGTCCAGCGCGACAAAGCGCTCGACCCACGACAGCAGAAGCGGGGTGTTGGCATCGTCAAAGAGCTTGGCACCACAGAGCTCCTCCGTTCCCTGCAGCCACGAGATGAGACCGCCCAGCACGACGTCAGCATACCCCATGCTATCGCCGTCAAAGAAGGGCTTCCCCTTGGAGCACTCCTTCAGGGCTCCCTCCAGCGTCTCTGCTGCTGCCAACGTCTGCTTCATCCCTTCGTTCCGCTCCTCCTCTGTATTGTTCTTGAACGCCTGAACCCACGGGACAACCAGCTGCGCACGGACACACATATAGCAATATAGCATGATTCATCATCTCAACACACACATATATATCGTGATCATCCATGGCTGCATTCAAGTTCACTGAAAAACAGCAAACACATATTAAGGATAGGTCGTAAGCGTAAGGTCACCTTGTCGTCAATGTAGGCTGCCCAGAACCGAGCGATCGCGCGTTCATAGGGGTCGGCGGGCAGGAGGGAAGGGCCTGTGGCGCTGTAGGCCTCGTCGATGTACTCCAGGATGACGCGCGACTCGCAGATTGCCTTGCCGTTGTGGATGAGCACGGGCACCTTCTTGTGCACCGGGTTGGACGCGAGGAGAAGGCTGGTCTTGTTGTCGAGGTCCTGCTCGATGTACTCGTATCTCAAGCCCTTCAGGTGGAGGGCAAGTTTCACTCTGGACACCCATGGGCTCGCCCATGTGCCCAGCAGCTTCAGTTCACCTTCGCCGCCCAACTGAATACCCGCCATTTCTCCTTAGGCTATGATGTGGTGTGTCTCTCGCAGTTCAACTGTGTTCTGGTTGCCTGGACAGAGTGGGAGGAGCGATATATATGGTGCTTCGCCTGCGCTGATGGGGTATTTTTTTTCGATAAAAGCTGATGGGGTATGGAGGCAACAACTCATCACCCTTGAGGCGCGTCCCAACGTTTGAGGGGAATGGTTTTCCACAATCGCCTACGATAAGATTTCGAGACGACAGTTAAGACTTGCTCCCCAATCTATCGAGTACAGAGTCCCCTGTGGTACTAGACACGACCTGACGAACATGATCACTTACTTTATTTCCATCCGAACAAGGCGAATAATGTACGACAAAGTTTGGCTATAATGGTCGTTTGCTTGCGAATTTTTTAGCTTCCACATTTTTTTCGCTCATAAATTAAGAATGGAACAATTGACATTCATCGTTTCTTGTAGAAGAATGCTAACAAGTATATAAGGTAAAAACGTGTTGCTATCTCCAGCTTATTTTGGTCAACGACTTTTTAGATAGACTTCGTGAAAGCAGGAACGACAATCTATCTTATAGTATTATCCTCTATACACCATGAGTCATGAGAGTACCTGGATGATTTTCTACCTACACCATGTGATCTGCACTGAACCACTAAAATAGACCAACTTAGGCGTGAGCCCCAAGAAAATAAAATATCATGGGAGTTCCACAAACTTTTATTGAGTTAGAAAATCCATGTTTGCAAAACTTACGGAATTCCACACATTATCAGAGGGTTTTATATTCATACTCGAATTTGAAAATATGCAACTAGCTAGTAAAACGCGATACATGTAACGCCCTCCATTGGCAATGTCGTTCACGGAAATTCAATTCGACTATCGGATGTATATGCTTCCTCCACTGAAAGAACATATTTCTGATTGTCAAAAGTAATTAGTAAAAAATTTCGCATGTACATTTCGACAATCTATGTGCGTTCATATAGTTCAGGAAAAACAAATATTTTTGTGGTCTATGTCAAAAGACAAAACATCTCTAAAAAAAATGCTTATTTTTAGCACCAATTTTTGTCTATTTCATAGCCCAAACGACTGATTTTAATGGAAAAACTTTCTACGCACGCAGCTTGTGAAGATACACGTGGATTTTTTTTGAAACTTTTCAATATTTCAAAATATACATCAAAAATATATTTCAAAATAAAGAGAGCATATGTACCCAAGAGCTAAAACACCAGTCTCTGCATTCACAGATACCAAGGGTTAAAAAAGTGCAT
Organism: Lolium multiflorum; assembly: GCA_030979885.1. Lineage (NCBI taxonomy): Eukaryota > Viridiplantae > Streptophyta > Magnoliopsida > Poales > Poaceae > Lolium > Lolium multiflorum. Next base: position 135,811,683 of record CM061747.1, on the reverse strand, counting down.
GGATAACGAGACACGCTAGAAATAGCTAAATTTTGGACTTTAAATTGGCTTAATTGTGATCTCCTGCCTCCATTGCTCCAGATTTATTGAATCTAAGTCGCAGGAAAAAAAATCACCGTGGCCAGTAGCTTTGCATGGCGGTTGCTGTTGTTGACATAGGCATCCCCAATGGGCCTGCCAAAGATGGTACCCGAGATTTAATCAAAGCCCAAGACTCGAAGATTAAGAAGACTTGGAAGCCCATTTAGTGTTAAGGAAAGATAGTTTGTATTAGGAAAGATAGAGATTTGTAATCTTACGGGTTGGGTACGAAACCCTCCCGAACTCTGTAACTTGTGTACTACGAAATCCTCGGCTCTGCCTCCTATATAAGGGGGAGTCGAGGGACAAAGAAAGGATCGAATCTATTGTCAACATAACCCTAGTTTTCATAATAGTCGAGTACTTTTCGCCTGAACCTTCGAGATCTACTTGCCCTCTACTTCTAGCAAAACCCTAGTCTACAATCTGTAGGCATTGACAAGTTAATCCTTTGTCAATTGGCGCCGTCAGTGGGAATTAGAGGTTGCAAGGAGCTGATCTCGATGGCACGTTCAAGATCGTCGACTTCGTCGGTGGCAAGCAATGCGATGGATCGAGGTAACCAGGGAAAAACTGATCTATTCGATTTTATTCCTCACCCGCCCTCCCGTATGGATGCATGTGCCTATCTGGAGGAGCCTATCGTCATGACGTTCGGAGAATTCCGATTTGGCGTCAATAAAAAAGGATCCTACCGTCTCGAAGTTCCGATCTCGTCGGAATTTTCAGCGGTCGATTCTAACTTTTCGTCGAGTGACGAGGAGTTTTCGTCGCCACGCTTCGTCGACAACAAGGCAAGTGGAAAACTCGCCAAGATCTTCAGCAACACATCCTTCGAGTCGTCTGCGGACTCCTTTATAAGCAGCGACTCTGACAGCGTCGACAGCTTTAACTTCATCGACAAATATGTCGCCATCGGAAAGGTCTTCACCACTCTATACGATGTGTCCAATCCCGACAAAAATCAATACGCAAAATATCATCAGATCTATGCGATAGAAGAGGCAGGCCGATCAGAACCAGAAACGTCAGAGGCTTTCGATGATTTCGGAAATCCTTACATCGATCCCGCTGATCTCAGAAAAGGCCTAGGCACTAAATACGTCGGGTCTTCACCCCGAGAAAGAGTACATCTCCCGCAAGCAGCGTGGGATAGGGCTGCAAGAGCCATGGATGGTTCAGAACCTATGACCACCACTGCTACTGTACAAGAGCTACAAGAATATCAATATAGACTTGCTCGGGTAAGCAGAGAGTTGGAAAAACAGACAACATCACTAAATAGAAGAAAAGAGGCAGCTTCCGCATCAAGCGACGCCGAGCAGATTTAAGTCGACAATCAGGAACTTCGGAAGATAGTCACAGAGAAGCTCGGAGAGAGCAATGTCTCGGTTGCAAAACATACCCGAAGCAGAGAGAGGAAACATAATTCAAAATCTCGACATGTCCTTTATGTCGATTGATACAAGGGGAAATATCATCCCGAAAACACCAGAAGCAGGATACATGGCAACGCAAGCATACATCCTCGCGTCCAGACCACCCCCCGGGGACCCGAGAGAAGCATTATTTAATATGGCAATGGCGGAAGTCGGAGTTATGGGAACATCGTTCGCAGCAACGCCTCCCGAAGAAAATCCTAGGCAAAATAGTCCACGACCCACCGCAGCAGTTCAAGACCCACCAAGAACAAGTGGAGCAAGAGACACAAGTCCAAGTAAGGGTGGACAGAGCGCGACAAGAAAGAAGGGAGCGTCAGCACTCACCAGAAGTTGCCGACGAAGATATGTGTGGGCTCCCGTGCTTCACGAGAAGAGTTCGAAAGACTCGAGTCCCAAAAGGGTTCAAGCTACCCGAAAATTTCAAAAAATTCGACGGCTGCAAGATCCCGAGGATTGGCTCGTGGATTATCTCGAGATGGTGAAGCTGGTAGGAGGAACCAGAGCAACAGCTATGCAAAGTATCCAAGTTCACTTGAGCGGTGCCGCGAGATCTTGGATAAAGAAACTCCCCCAAGTTCCATCGACAGCTGGGATAACTTTGAGGATATCTTTGTGAAAAATTTCCGATCTACCTGCAAGAAACCTGCGTCATTGGAAGAGTTGAGGGCGTGTCGACAAAAACATGACGAGTCGATGAGAAAATATATGCGGTGGAACATTATAAAAACTCGGCAGATATATCTGACGAGCGAGCAATAGATGCGTTTGTGGCAGGAATTCGGCGAGGAGACTTCGTCGAAGACTTGGGGAGAACTAACCCTAAAACGATATCAGCACTCATGGAAATAGCCAACAAATGGGCAGATGGAGAAGACGCAATATACAACAAGCGACACAGGTCGCCAGAAGAGGATCGTGGTCGAAATTATCAAAATAGAAGGCGATTTTCTCGCCGGTTTACAACAACGATGCTCCTGGCCATATATCGGCTGGCTTTCGAGGAAATCCTGGAGGAAACATCGAGACGATTATCAAAGGAGTAACGAGCATCAAGGCGACAATAGAGGCGATTCTCGCGGCAACAGACAAAACAGGACCAAGGTTTCAAAGACCTTATGTGTCCCCCGAAGAGATGATGAACGGTCCGTGTCAAATGCACTTTTATCTTGACAATAATGGAAAGAGGCAGTCAGGGCATCTCCAGAAAGACCGAAATTTTCAGGCAATGTTGCGCGGGGAATCGCAAATGCCCAAGCCGTGATTAGGAACCCCCAGGGCCAAGGAGCGAGATCCACCTTCCACCTCCTCCCGCAATTACGGATGAAAATCGGCACCAGCTCAGAATAGCGCACCACACCCCACCTCCATATGTTGATCCTAATTCTAACGGTGCGGTCTCGATGATTCAGAAAGCTAGGCCATCCAACAGGGCTCAGAAGGTAATCTCACGACAAGTGTTTATGGCAGAGAAGATGCCTCCACCAACAGTCGAGTACTTAAATTGGTCGGGGCAAGACATCGGCTTCACAATTGCGGACCATCCGCAGCAAGTTCCTCGACCAGGACAATCAGCACTCATCTTACCCGCAGTAATCGCTGGTTTTGACGTGTCGAGAGTTTTTATAGATGGTGGCAGCAGCTTAAACCTTATGTATGCAGATACATTGAGGAAGATGAACATATCCTTGGCAAACTTGAAACCAACTGACACACGTTTCCACGGGATTACACCAGAGAAGCCAAGTTACCCATTGGGCAAGATCAACCTCGACGTTCAGTTTGGAACCCGAGAAAACTACAGGATAGAGAATTTGGAGTTCGAAGTTGTGGATTTCCCGTCGCAATATCACGCTCTGTTGGGACGACCAGCGTATGCCAGGTTCATGGCGGTGCACATTATACATATCTGTTGTGGAGGTTGCCTGGGCCCAAGGGACCTATCACAATCAAAGGAAGTTTTGCGTTATCCGATAAATGCGACAAGGATTTTCATCGACTATCGAAACTTTCGGGATGCAAGCAGAGTATGCGGCGCCAAGGTTCACTGATTATGATGTGTTACAGTAGGTGATACGTCTCCAACGTATCGATAATTTCTTATGTTCCATGCTACTTTATTGATGATACCTACATGTTTTATGCACATTATATGTCATATTTATGCATTTTCTGGAACTAACATATTAACAAGATGCCGAAGAGCCAGTTGCTGTTTTCTGCTGTTTTTGGTTTCAGAAATCCTAGTAAGGAAATATTCTCGGAATTGGACGAAATCTTCGCCCGGGGTCCTATTTTTGCACGGAGCTTCCAGAAGACCGAAGAGGGAAGGAAGTGGGGCCACGAGGTGACACCATAGGCGGCGTGGCGGGCCCTGGCCGCGCCGACCTAGGGTGTGGGGCCCTCGTGTGGCCCCCACGTTGCCCTTCCGCCTACTTAAAGCCTCCGTCGCGAAACCCCCAGACCGAGAGCCACGATACGGAAAACCTTCCAGAGACGCCGCCGCCGCGAATCCCATCTCGGGGATTCAGGAGATCGCCTCCGCCCCTGCCGGGAGGATTCATCTCCCGGAGGACTCTACACCGCCATGGTCGCCTCCGGAGTGATGAGTGAGTAGTTCACCCTGGACCATGGGTCCATAGCAGTAGCTAGATGGTCGTCTTCTCCTTGTTGTGCTTCATTGTTGGATCTTGTGAGCTGCCTAACATGATCAAGATCATCTATATGTAATTCTATATGTTGTGTTTGTCGGGATCCGATGGATAGAGAATACTATGATTATGGTGATTATCAATCTATTGTTTATGTGTTGTTTATGATCTTGCATGCTCTCCGTTATTAGTAGAGGCTCTGGCCAAGTTTTTACTCTTAACTCCAAGAGGGAGTATTTATGCTCGATAGTGGGTTCATGCCTTCATTGACACCTGGGACAGTGACAGAAAGTTCTAAGGTTGTGATGTGCTGTTGCCACTAGGGATAAAACATTGATTCTATGTCTAAGGATGTAGTTGTCGATTACATTACGCACCATACTTAATGCAATTGTCTGTTGCTTAGCAACTTAATACTGAATGGGGTTCGGATGATAACCTGAAGGTGGACTTTTTAGGCATAGATGCGGTTGGATGGCGGTCTATGTACTTTGTCGTAATGCCCAATTAAATCTCACTATATTTATCATATCATGTATATGCATTGTTATGCTTTTCTCTATTTGTCAATTGCCCGAATTTGTTCACCCAACATGCTTTTATCTTATGGGAGAGACACCTCTAGTGAACTGTGGACCCCGGTCCTATTCTTTACATAGCATACAATCTGCAATTGTGTTTTTTGTTTTCTTTGCAAACATCTTCCACTCGTACGTTTAATCCTTTGTTACAGCAAGCCGGTGAGATTGACACCTCACTTTCGTTGGGACAAAGTACTTTGGTTGTGTTGTGCAGTTCCGCGTTGGCGCCGGAATCCCTGGTGTTGCGCCGCATCACATTTCGCGACCATCAACCTTCAACGTGCTTCTTGGCTCCTACTGGTTCGATTAAACCTTGGTTTCATACTGAGGGAAACTTGCTTCTATACGCATCATACCTTCCACTTGGGGTTCCCAACGGACGTGTGCATCTACGCGTATCAAGCTAAATTTCTGCCGCCGTTGCCGGGAGATCAAGACACGCTGCAAGGGGAGTCTCCACTTCTCAATCTCTTTTCTTTGTTTTTGTCTTGCTTTATTTTATTTACTACTTTGTTTGCTGCACTAAATCAAAACACAAAAAAATTAGTTGCTAGTTTTACTTTATTTACTGTCTTGCTCTCTATATCGAAAACACAAAAAAATTAGTTACTTGCATTTACTTTATCTAGTTTGTTTTATTTACCGTTGCTAAAATGAATACCCCTGAAAATACTAAGTTGTGTGACTTCACAAATGCAAATAATAATGATTTCCTATGCACACCTATTGCTCCACCTGCTACTACAGCAGAATTCTTTGAAATTAAACCTGCTTTACTAAATCTTGTCATGAGAGATCAATTTTCTGGTGTTAGTTCTGATGATGCTGCTGCCCATCTCAATAATTTTGTTGAACTTTGTGAAATGCAAAAGTATAAGGATGTAGATGGTGATATTATTAAATTGAAAGTGTTTCCTTTCTCATTAAGAGGAAGAGCTAAAGATTGGTTGCTATCTTTGCCTAAGAATAGTATTGATTCATGGACTAAATGCAAGGATGCTTTTATTGGTAGATATTATCCTCCCGCTAAAATTATATCTTTGAGAAGTAGCATAATGAATTTTAAGCAATTAGATACTGAACATGTTGCTCAAGCATGGGAGAGAATGAAAACTTTGGTAAAGAATTGCCCAACCCATGGACTGACTACTTGGATGATCATCCAAACCTTCTATGCAGGACTAAATTTTTCTTCGCGGAATTTATTGGATTCAGCTGCTGGAGGTACCTTTATGTCCATCACTTTGGGGCGGCTACAAAGCTTCTTGATGATATGATGATAAATTACTCTGAATGGCACACGGAAAGAGCTCCACAAGGTAAGAAGGTAAATTCTGTTGAAGAAACCTCTTCCTTGAGTGATAAGATTGATGTGATTATGTCTATGCTTGTGAATGGTAGATCTAATGTTGATCCAAATAATGTTCCTTTAGCTTCATTGGTTGCTCAAGAAGAAAATGTTGATGTGAATTTCATTAAAAATAATAATTTCAACAACAATGCTTATAGGAACAACTCGGTAATAATTATAGGCCATATCCTTCCGCTAATGGTAATGGTTATGGTAATTCTTATGGGAATTCTTACAACAATAATAGGAATGTACCCTCTGGTCTTGAAGCTATGCTTAAAGAATTTATTAGTACACAAACTGCTTTTAACAAATCTGTTGAGGAAAAGCTTGATAAAATTGATACTATTGCTTCTAGAGTTGATAGACTTGCCTCTGATGTTAATCTTTTAAAATTGAAAGTTATGCCTAATAATGATATTGATAATAAGATTACTACTACAGCAAATGCCATCCAAGTTAGAATTAATGAGAATATAAGATTAATGGCTGAATTGCGTGCTAGGTGGGATAGAGAAGAAAATGAAAAACTAGCTAAAGAGAATAATGTAGCTAAAGTTTGGACTATTACCACCACTAGTAATGCTAATTCTTCACATGTTGCTGCACCTCCTACTATCAATGGTAAAATAATTGGTGTTGGCAATGTTTCTACTCCTAGTGCAAAGCGAACAAAATTGCCTGAAATTGCTAAAACTGCTGAAACTGCTTGTGATAAAACTGCTGAAATTTTTTCCAACCTTGGGGACAATGATCCCATTGCTGTAGCTCATAATGATTTAGATCTTGATGATTGCCACATCTCTGAAGTTATAAAGTTCTTACAAAAACTTGCTAAAAGTCCTAATGCTAGTGCTATAAATTTAGCCTTTACAAAACATATTACAAATGCTCTCATAAAAGCTAGAGAAGAGAAACTAAAACTTGAAACTTCTATTCCTAGAAAGTTAGAAGATGGTTGGGAGCCCATCATTAAAATGAAATTCAATGACTTTGAATGTAATGCTTTATGTGATCTTGGTGCAAGTATTTTTATGCCTAAAAAGATTTATGATATGCTTGACTTGCCACCATTGAAGAATTGTTATTTGGATATTAATCTTGCCGATAATGTTAAAAAGAAACCTTTGGGGAGGATTGATAATGTGCACATTACGGTTAACAATAACCTTGTCCCCGTTGATTTTGTTGTTTTGGATATCGAATGCAATGCATCTTGTCCTATTGTGTTGGGAAGACCTTTTCTTCGCCGTTGGTGCTTATTGATATGAGGGAAGGTAATATTAACTATCAATTTCCTCTCAAGAAAGGTATGGAACACTTTCCTAGAAAGAGAATGAAGTTGCCTTTTGATTCTATTATTAGAACAAGCTATGATGTTGATGCTTCTACTCTCGATGTTACTTGATTTGCACTTTCGCGCTAGCTAAAGGCGTTAAAGAAAAGCGCTTATGGGAGACAACCCATGTTTTTACTACAGCAATTTTTTGTTTTGTTGAGTCTTGGAAGTTGTTTACTACTGTAGCAACCTCTCCTTATCATGTTATTGTGCCAAGTAAAGTTTCTATGTCAAAGTTGATGTTATATTTGGGATCGCTGCGCAGAAACAGCATTGCTTCTGTCACGAATCTGGGCACAGGCCTCTGTAGAAAATTCGAAAAATCTGCCAATTTACGAGTGATCCTCAGATATGTACGCAACTTTCATTAGTTTTGAGTTTTTCCATTTGAGCAAGTCTGGTGCCAGCTTTAAATTCGTCTTTACGGACTGTTCTTTTTGACAGATTCTGCCTTTTATTTCGCATTGCCTCTTTTGCTATGTTGGATTCATTTCTTTGATCCATTAATGTCCAGTAGCTTTATGCAATGTCCAGAAGTGTAAAGAATGATTGTGTCACCTCTGAATGTGTGAATTATTAATTGTGCACTAACCCTCTAATGAGTTTGCTTGAAGTTTGGTGTGAAGGAAGTTTTCAAGGGTCAAGAGAGGAGAATGATATACTATGATCAAGAGGAGTGAAAGCTCTAAGCTTGGGGATGTCCCCGTGGTTCACCCCTGCATATTTTAAGAAGACTCAAGCGTCTAAGCTTGGGGATGCCCAAGGCATCCCCTTCTTCATCGACAACATCATCAGGTTCCTCCCCTGAACTATATTTTTATTCAATCACATCTTGTGTTCTTTATTTGGAGCGTCGGTTTGTTTTTGTTTTTGTTTTTGTTTGAATAAAATGGATCCTAGCATTCACTTTGTGGGAGAGAGACACGCTCCGCTGTTGCATATGGACAAATATGTCCTTAGGCTTTACTCATAATGTTCATGGCGAAGTTTCTTCTTCGTTAAATTGTTATATGGTTGGAATTGGAAAATGCTACATGTAGTAATTCTAAAATGTCTTGGATAATGTGATACTTGGCAATTGTTGTGCTCATGTTTAAGCTCTTGCATCATATGCTTTGCACCCATTAATGAAGAAATACATAGAGCTTACTAAAATTTGATTTGCATATTTGGTCTCTCTAAGGTCTAGATAATATCTAGTATTGAGTTTTGAACAACAAGGAAGACGATGTAGAGTCTTATAATGTTTACAATATGTCTTTTATGTGAGTTTTGCTGCACTTGTTCATCCTTGAGTTTGCTTCAAATAACCTTGCTAGCCTAAACCTTGTATCGAGAGGGAATACTTCTCATGCATCCAAAATCCTTGAGCCAACTACTATGCCATTTGTGTCCACCATACCTACCTACTACATGGTATTTCTCCGCCATTCCAAAGTAAATTGCTTGAGTGTTACCTTTAAAATTCCATCATTCACCTTTGCAATATATAGCTCATGGGACAAAATAGCCTTAAAAACTATCGTAGTATTGAATATGTACTTATGCACTTTATCTTTTATTAAGTTGCTTGTTGTGCGATAACCATGCTTATGGGGAACGCCATCAACTATTGTTGAATATCATGTGAGTTGCTATGCATGTCCGTCTTGTCTGAAGGATCTATCACCTTAGTGGTTGGAGCATGCAAAATTGTTAGAGAAGAACATTGGGCCGCTAACTAAAGCCATGAATCATGGTTGAAGTTTCATTTTGGACATATATCCTCAATCTCATATGAGAATAATAATCATTGCTACATGCTTATGCATTTAAGAGGAGTCCATTATCTGTTGTCCATGTTGTCCCGGTATGGATGTCTAAGTTGAGAATAATCAAAAGCGAGAAATCCAAAATGCGAGCTTTCTCCTTAGACCTTTGTACAGGCGGCATGGAGGTACCTTTGTGACACTTGGTTGAAACATGGCATGCGAAGATCCGGTAGTCCAAGCTAAGTAGGACGAGGTGCGGGCAATATTAGTATACTATGCATGAGGCTTGCAACTTGTAAGATATAATTTACATAACTCATATGCTTTATTACTACCGTTGACAAAATTGTTTCATGTTTTCAAAATAAAAGCTCTAGCACAAATACAGCAATCGATGCTTTCCTCTTTGAAGGACCTTTCTTTTACTTTTATTGTTGAGTCGGTTTACCTATCTCTTTCCACCTTAAGAAGCAAACACTTGTGTGAACTGTGCATTGATTCCTACATACTTGCATATTGCACTTGTTATACTACTTTATGTTGACAATATCCATGAGATATACATGTTATAAGTTGAAAGCAACCGCTGAAACTTAATCTTCCTATGTGTTGCTTCAACACCTTTACTTTGATTTATTGCTTTATGAGTTAACTCTTATGCAAGACTTATTGATGCTTGTCTTGAAGTACTATTCATGAAAAGTCTTTGTCATATGATTCACTTGTTTACTCATGTCATTACCTTTGTTTTGATCGCTGCATTCATTACATATGTTTACAAATAGTATGATCAAGATTATGATGGCATGTCACTTCAGAAATTATCTTTGTTATCGTTTTACCTGCTCGGGACGAGCGAACTAAGCTTGGGGATGCTGATACGTCTCCAACGTATCGATAATTTCTTATGTTCCATGCTACTTTATTGATGATACATGTTTTATGCACATTATATGTCATATTTATGCATTTTCGGAACTAACCTATTAACAAGATGCCGAAGAGCCAGTTCCTGTTTCTGCTGTTTTTGGTTTCAGAAATCCTAGTAAGGAAATATTCTCGGAATTGGACGAAATCTTCGCCCAGGGTCCTATTTTTGCACGGAGCTTCCAAGACCGAAGAGGGAAGGAAGTGGGGCCACGAGGCCGGCACCGGCGCGGCCCGGGCCCGGCCACGCCGACCTAGGGTGTGGGGCCCTCGTGTGGCCCCACGTTGCCCTTCCGCCTACTTAAAGCCTCCGTCGCGAAACCCCGGTGCCGAGAGCCACGATCGGAAAACCTTCCAGAGACGCCGCCGCAATGGTCCCATCTCGGGGATTCGGGAGATCGCCTCGGCACCCTGCCGAGGATTCATCTCCGGGGACTCTACACCGCCATGGTCGCCTCGGAGTGATGAGTGAGTAGTTCACCCCTGGACCATGGGTCCATAGCAGTAGCTAGATGGTCGTCTTCTCCTTGTTGTGCTTCATTGTTGGATCTTGTGAGCTGCCTAACATGATCAAGATCATCTATATGTAATTCTATATGTTGTGTTTGTCGGGATCCGATGGATAGAGAATACTATGATTATGGTGATTATCAATCTATTGTTTATGTGTTGTTTATGATCTTGCATGCTCTCCGTTATTAGTAGAGGCTCTTTTTACTCTTAACTCCAAGAGGGAGTATTTATGCTCGATAGTGGGTTCATGCCTTCATTGACACTGGGACAGTGTAGAAAGTTCTAAGGTTGTGATGTCTGTTGCCACTAGGGATAAAACATTGATTCTATGTCTAAGGATGTAGTTGTCGATTACATTACGCACCATACTTAATGCAATTGTCTGTTGCTTAGCAACTTAATACTGAATGGGGTTCGGATGATAACCTGAAGGTGGACTTTTTAGGCATAGATGCAGTTGGATGGCGGTCTATGTACTTTGTCGTAATGCCCAATTAAATCTCACTATATTTATCATATCATGTATATGCATTGTTATGCTTTTCTCTATTTGTCAATTGCCCGTGTAATTTGTTCACCCAACATGCTTTTATCTTATGGGAGAGACACCTCTAGTGACTGTGGACCCCGGTCCTATTCTTTACATAGCATACAATCTACTGCAATTGTGTTTACTGTTTTCTTTGCAAACATCTTCCACTCGATACGTTTAATCCTTTGTTACAGCAAGCCGGTGAGATTGACAACCTCCTGTTTCGTTGGGACAAAGTACTTTGGTTGTGTTGTGCAGGTTCCGCGTTGGCGCCGGAATCCCCGGTGTTGCGCCGCATCACATTTCGCGACCATCAACCTTCAACGTGCTTCTTGGCTCCTACTGGTTCGATTAAACCTTGGTTTCATAATGAGGGAAACTTGCTTCTATACGCATCATACCTTCCACTTGGGGTTCCCAACGGACGTGTCCATCTACGCGTATCAGTAGGGAGATCTTCTAAGGAGCCAACTTTCAACACAACCAAGGATTCAAAAGAGGTACAGATCCACCCGACAGACCCAAAGAAAACGACTTCCATTGCGCAAACATGGATGTCGCATAGGAAAGCGCTCGTCGAGTTCCTCCGTGAGCACTGGAAAATCTTCGCATGGTGTCCAGCTGACATGCCAGGAGTACCCAGGGAACTTGCAGCACCACCTCAATTTGGATCCTCTCGCAAGACCAGTAAAGCAACCTTTGCGGCGTTTTTCGGAACCTAGTCGCAAAGCTATGTTATCGGAAATAGATCGACTCAAAGATGCTGGTTTCATCAGAGAAATATCTACAGAAGCCACATGGGTAGCTAACCCAGTGATGGTGCCGAAAAAACATACAATAGTCCTTCGCATGTGCGTCGACTTCACGTGTCTCAATAAACATTGTCCCAAGGATCACTTTCCCCTCCCAAGGATCGATCAAATCATCGACTCCACGGCAGGATGTGAACGTCTTTCCTTTTTGGACGCATACTTTGGTTATAACCAGATCAGATTAAAAGAAGAGGATGAAGCCAAGACAGCGTTCATCACACCTTATGGCGTGTTTTGCTACAAAACAATGCCATTTGGTTTGAAAAACGCGGGAGCAACATATCAGCGGATGATGCGAAGTGCCTAGCAACACAGATTGGAAAAAATGTGCAAGTCTACATTGACGATGTCGTAATAACATCAAAGAAAGGGTCGACTCTGATCGAAGATTTGAAGGAAACCTTCGACAACCTCGACAAGTTCTGCCTCAAGCTGAACCCGACAAAGTGCTCTTTTGGAGTTCCTGCAGGAGAACTTCTCGGGTTCTTAGTATCAGCAAGAGGGATTGAAGCTAACCCTGAAAAAATCCAGGCCATAATGACTATGAGAAAGCCAACAAAGTTGAAAGAAATACAACAGCTAACGGGGCGAGTCGCAGCTTTAAGATTCGTCGCCAGACTAGGAGAAAAGGCGTTACCGTTCTATGCATTGATCAAACAGGGGGAAAATTTTCAATGGAACGAGGAAGCAGATAGAGCCTTCGAGAACCTCAAGCGGACAATTTCGACACCACCGATATTGGTGGCGCCTAAAGAGAAAGAACCTCTCCTCTTATACATTGCAGCCACACCACAGGTGGTCAGCACAGCCCTAGTAGTCGAAAGGGAAGAAGAAGGCAAGCTCCATGGAGTTCAGAGGCCAGTATATTTCATCAGCGAAGTACTGTCACCCTCAAAACAGCGGTACCATATCAGAAACCGGCGTATGGAGTATTCACGACACAAGAAAGCTGCGACACTATTTTTCGGCGCACCCGATAATAGTGGTCAATGAAGCTCCCTTGTCAAATATACTGAACAACCCAGAACGGGTCGTGTCTCCCTTTGGGGAATAGAACTTTCCCCTCGGGACATCACGTATGAAAAAAGAAAGGCAATAAAATCGCAGATTTTACCAGATTTCATTGCGAGTGGATGGAGCTACAAAACACGGGGCCTCCAGATTTATCGAGAACTTGGACCATGAATTTCGACGGGTCCAAAAGGTTAGAAGGTGCTGGAGCAGGCGTGATATTGGTATCACCCGAAGACAAGTTGAAATATGTCTTAAGGATGACGTTTCAAACGCGTCTAACAACGAAGCAGAATACGAAGCTCTCATACATAGGATGAAGATGGCGAAAGCTTGTGGTGCAACCCGATTGAAAATCTTCGGCGATTCACAATTGGTGGCACAGCAAGTTATGAATCAATGTGATGCAGTCAACGAAAGTATGATAGCATACAAAGAGGTGTATAATGAGTGGAGAAATTATTTGATGGATGCGAGGTAAACCACATCAGGCTGAGTAACGATGAAGCCGATGTTCTTGCAAACATCGGGTCACAGTGTCTGCAATCCCTCCAGGCGTGTTTTGGGAAGAGATAAGTGAGAGATCAACAAAGCCAGAAAATAAAGAAGGAGAAAAAGAGAAATCTTCGAGTACCACCAACGATACAGTAGAAGAAGAAGAGGAGCAAGAGCTAGTCATGATGGTGCAAACTCCATGGATGCAGGCTTACATATCATACATCCTAAGGAAAACAATACATGACGATCCAGTTGAATCAAGGCGAATAATTAGGAGATCAAAAGCTTTTACTGTGATAAAAGGGGAGTTGTACAAACGAAGCATTTCGGGCGTGCTACAGAGATGTGTTACACCGAAGAAGGAAGAATCATCCTGAAAGATGTGCACAAAGGAATATGCGGCCACCAGCAGTAGCCGCTATCGCGGCTAAAGTTTTGAGCAGGATTTTCGGTTAACAGCAATAGAGGACGAAGAAAATAGTGAGAACTGCGATGCGTGCCAAAGATTTGCCGCCAAACCTCACTCTCCCGCAGCAGAACTTATGCCAATCCCACTATCTTGGCCCTTTGCTCAATGGGGCCTTGACATGGTGGGAAAACTACACAAAGCTTCGCCAGGAGGTTATGAGTATATGCTTGTCGCTGTCGACAAATTTACAAAGTGGATAGAAGCAAAGCCGATAAATTCACCGGACGGCGCGTCAGCGATTAAGTTCGTAAAAGCATCGTCTTTAGATTTGGAGTCCCTCATAGCATTGTCACAGACAACGGCAGTAATTTTACGTCCAAGGAGTTCAAAGCATGCAGAAGTGGGCATCAAATTAAGTTTTGCGTCTGTTGCACATCCACAGACCAACGGTCAAGTCGAGAAAGCCAATGGCATCATCTGCAATGGTATCAGAAACGCCTGCTAGGACCATTGGAAAAAGCTCGGCATACTTGGCCGGAGGAGCTGCCAAGTGTGTTGTGGAGTATCCGAACAACACCAAATACGGCGGCGCAGGAAACGCAGTTTTTTCTCCACGGAGCAGAGCAGTCCTGCCGATAGAAATAGAGCATGATTCTCCAAGAGTCAGAATATGATGAAGAAACCTCGAGAAAAGCTTTGGAGGATGACGTCGATGCACTCGACGAAGCTCGAGACGAAGTTCTATCACGAGTCGCTAAATATCAACGGGACCTGAAGAATTACCACAGTCGACGATTGCGGCCAAGATCTTTCCAAGTTGGTGATTTAGTTTTGCGACTCAACCAAAAAAGTCATGAAAAACTCGAGTCACCATGGCTTGGGCCCTACATCGTCACGAAGTAATCGAAGGAGGAGCATACGGAATCAAGGACAAGAAGACGGGGAATGTTGAGCCAAATCCTTGGAACGTGGCGCAGCTCGGGCGTTTTTACGCCTAGATACCGAAATATAGTCTCCTCTGTAAACATACAATGTACTGAAATGCCCGCGAGTTTTCGGACGCACTCTTTCCTTTCGGGCACCGAGTGGGGGAAAGGTTTTTAATGAGGCGTCGCGGTGCTGCAATATAATAAAAATAGTAAAGATATACTTCTTATTCGTCGACACACTCGGGGGCTCTACACCTTCAAGTATCAAAACAGACAAACTCGATTTATTGAAAATATTTCGCCTTGGTACAATAATACCTCGCCAAATACATAAATCGGAAGCTGGTAATGTTAAATATAGTATACACGTCAGAAAATCTCATCGCTTTGGTCCAAAAACCGGGCAAACAGAAATATAGAACTTCGACACTAGGATACTCGAGATCCTGCAGTCCATCAAGATGTTTTATTACAACACAAGAAGAAATCTTTGAAAGAGAAAAATAGTACAAATTCTAGCCAAAAGGCTCGGGGGATCCAACAATATAGAGCACTTTGTGATATACAACAAATTTCTTCGACAAAGTTTTACAATATGGAACAAATCAGTCAGAACCTAAAATAGTATCTATTGACAAGCCTCTGGTTGTTTTATGCTCAGCATAAGATCCCTTGACGAAGAATTAGGTCCATCCGAAGAAGCTCATCTATCATCGACTCGGCCACGGGAGTCACCATTTCATTGATTGCATCAATATTATTCTTCCGCCGCGTTTTTTTCGCCAGGCAATCAACGACAATCTTCGTCAGTCTAATTTTGGATGGCAAATATGTATCATAATCATGGCAAATCTTGCTCCAGCAGTCAATTGAGCTCGCACAAAATTATGAATACGAGGAGCATCTCTGAAGCCTCCAGCAAGTCAGGAAGAGTTGTCGGAACTTCATTTCGAGAAACAAAGTCTTGAAAACAAGGGTTAATGTCGTCGTGCAAAAACTGAGAAATTCGCGCACTTGGCAAGCACGATCTTGGAACCTGACAATCTGCTGGGTTCGTTCAGGGGTGGCCCAAAATAAACAGCCATGATTAAGGGAAAGATTGACAAGAAGATTCGTCCTTTCATTCACTCTTTGATCCTCGGCGGCAGCATCAAGAACCGAGCCTATTAGGCAACAAGGCAAGAAATTTGGAAGAAAGCACAAAATAAAAGAGGAGGCACCATAAGGTTGGAGATACATACCTAACATATCTGTGCTAGCTTCCAACATTAGTTCGAGCATGCTATTTTCTCGGGTAGCAGCTCCTTCCTTCAATACAGCAGCATCTTTGGCAACCATAGCCTCTTTGGCTTGTTGAAGAGCAAGTTCTTCTTGTTCAGACGCTTTCGAGATTGTTCCATCATTGCCAAAGTTTGTTTCTTCATGGATTGAAGTTGTTGTCGAAGTTCTTGTAAATCTTCCGACAGGTTTGCTTGAAGAACCTTCAAGGAGATTATCATCGGTTTTTACTTTCTTCGAGAAGGAAGACGCAGGCACAGCATCGGGAGAGCAAGGGTTGGTTGAATAATTATCAAATATTAACTGGAAAAGAAAATCCCAGGATCAATGATAGTACCAAGAGGAATTTCATTGCTTTCTAGAAAGTTTACATGGTCATTACAAAGAAGTTCTCCAAAAGGACTAACAGAGTAATTTTCGCCAAGGCTAGAATGGCGACAGCAGCAAAAGAAATAAAGAAAGCAAAAAGTAGAAAAGGCAAAGGCATTCAATTAGACCTCCGGCTTTGACGAGCTAGGAGTCGAAGATGGTTTGATCCCGAGATAGGCCAGGATTTTCTTCGTATTCAGCTTCGCCGCCTTGATCAATGATCGCCATTTTGCTTGTTCTATCTGCTCCGTGTTGCCCACTTTCGCCCAGTCAATAGTTTGTTGACTGTCAGCAACCAAGGCAACAGTGCTTTCAACGGCAACCTTCATATTTTCATGGCGCATCTTCAGCCCAAGATCTTCGGGAGGATTGAAGCACTTGGCAAGAGTAAGGAAAGTTGCGGGCTCCTCTTTCTTCGGGAAGAAGTAGGGGAAGAGCCGCGACACCCTGTCTGGCTTCATCAATGCCCTCACGCGCTTGTCCCATGAAATTCAAGAACGAAGCGGCGTCAGAAGAGGATCATTGTCGGGATCTTCAAGTTCAAATTCTTGAGAAGTCTTATCTGTCAAAATAAAAAGAAAATTCGATCAATAAACAAGTGCAAAAAGAAAAATCCAAAGGATATGAAGTGGTGCAGATACTTACTGACAAAGCGGCGATTTTGTGTCCTTAGACGTTTGGTGATCGCTTCTTCGGCAGACTGTGCGATTATGTGCAACGAATTTTCGGCAGCGTGCGACGTTTCGAATATCTTCGACACTAGCAGCATCAGCCTTGGCTTTGTCAGCTTCTCGCCTAGCTTGAGCGGCATCTGACTCGGCTTTCTTACGAGCATCTTCACATTGCTCTAATTTTTGAGCAAGTGTGTCAGCACGCTTGTTGGCTTCTGCCAGTTTTTCTATAAAGAAAGATAAGATTAGCCAAAAACATCGACAACAAAGAAGTAAGGAAGTAGAAGCAAAAGAAGCAGCCAGGCACTACCTTCAGTTTTACTGGCGTAATCACGGTACCCAACGAATTGGGCACCGATGCGAAGAAGCTCTTTGATCATAGGCTATCAAGGAAGGACAAAGAAAGAAAATGTCGGTATGGAAAAATGATGGCATGCAGAAGCAAATAAAGGAAATATAGATAATGACAAGTAAATGAGGAACTTACATCATCCAAGAGAGAATTAGAGGAGCTACTCAATTGGAGAGTAGGCTCCGGGATTGTGTCAATCCTTGCCCTTTTTGGTGAAGGGACAAGGGGGCTTGAAGGAGGAGTAGCAGCGCCGACGTTTTGTTGAGGAGGCGAAGTTTCTTCTCCTTCAACTGGCGTCTCTGAGGCGATTAGAGTATGTGACATGCTCGTCCGAGCCGCCACATTGGAAGCTGGTACTATTTCTTCGTCATCACTACGATTAAAATGTCGGCAATATAAAAAGCAAGATAGACAAAGATCTTCAAGAAAAATAAAAAAAAAGAAGGAGAACTTACGAACTGATGAGGGTCTCGAGATATGGATCATAAGCCTTCCGGCGTGAAGGAGCAGCTTCTTCGGGCTTGGAGGTGCCGGAATCTTCGGCATCATTCCTTTTCCTTTTGTTCTTTGGAGAAACAGCGGGAGGAGGAGATTGTGCCGACGCATGGCTTCAGAGGCACCCTCCTTTTCATCGGATCCCGCAGATTTTCGAGATTCGCGTTCATCACAAAAGAGGGGCCTCTTGGTTATCATCGGAAATAACCGCCCTTTCTTCGACTTCTCCACCTTCAGGAAGGGGAGGAAGCGAAACAAGATTTGGATGGTCCTGTATAAAAATAATGAAGGATGTCAAAAAGGAGTAACAACAAAAATAGCAAGGCAACAACAAAATAAGCGACAATGTTTACCTTAGGAAGCGCATTGGTGGCTGTATGGTTTTACACGATAGGTGGAAGGGATGGGATCTTTCGTGTTGAGAGATGAGATTTTTCGGATAAGCCTATCCAAATCCTTGACTTCAGATTCGTCGACAAACGATCTGTGTCTTCATCGCCATAATTCCAGAGAGGGTTTTTGCGAGCCGAAGAGGCTGCACTCTAGTCCTAAATCGCCGTAATTTGGATGCCGATAATTCTTTTCCACGAGTATTCTGCAACTCATGGATGCGAGTCATCGGGGCCTCCGTCGAGTTCTTTCTTCCTCGGTAGCGTCCCAAGAACGGCGAAGGATTTTCTCGGCACCGTCGAAAGGAGGGATATTGTCTTCAGCGCATCCATGGTTTTCTTCCCGAATATACAACCACTTCTTGCGCCACCCTTGAACGGAGTCGGGAGTTTGACGTCAAAGTAGTTGACGAGGAGCGAACAGAAATAACAACGCCGCCTATATTATGGCGACATTGGAAGAGCCATTACGGCGACAGGAAGAAAATGCGCTTCCATAATGCCCAGTTAGGGCTGGACACCAAGGAAGGCATCGCGAGGGTGATGAAGATGGAAATATGAAGGATAGAGTTGGGCGTGAGGTGGTGAAGTTGGAGACCGTAAACAAAAAGCAATCCCCGAAGAAAAGGGTGAATGGGGGCGGAAAGACCGCGGATAAGATGATCAACAAAACTTACCCGATACCCCATTGGAGGGGTTGGGTAGCTTTCTTCCGGGAAGCACACGCTTTGGGTTTCTTGCTAATCCCCAGCTTCTTCAGGAGATTCGTGTCCTGGTTCGTGATCTTGGACCTCTCCCACTCCGCGGTTCCTAGATCTGCGGCAGCCATTGACGATTCTGGCGTGCTGTGCCTGGTCAAGCGACGCGGTGGCATCAACAATGGTGGAGGAATGCAGCTGCGAAGGGACGAGCTCTGAGAGCTGTGGGGCGCAGGAGGAAGTTTTGCAGGTAGAAGTAGGGGAACGGCGCGAGCGGAAGTGCTCGAGGTAGAAGAAAAGATCTTATATAGAGGTGCGGTGAAGCGGACCGTTGGATGGAAAACATATGCGGGAGATGATAACCACGTGGAGACGAGGGTAAAAAAGTATTTTAACATTGACGAGGTTACGGAGCGTGTGCCAGAAAAAGTGGAGAACATGTGTCCCCCACTTGCACGACGTGTCCATTAGATGAGGAATTTGGACCCACAAGGCAGTGAGAGGATCGGTAACCGCATGTGTCCAAAACAGAAATCGTGGCTATCATCAGCAACGACGTCATCAAGGTGAAAGAAAAGCTCGACTATGAAGCTTCGAAAGATTATCGACAACGCAAGATTATTTCGGGAGCCTTTGATCAAATACAAGTTTTTGCCCAAACGCTCGGGGGCTACTCTGGAAAAGAGAAAATTTCGAGTACGACAAGATGGAAATGGCAAGAGCCTATGATCAAATACAAGTATTTGTTCATAGCCTCGGGGGCTACTCCCATCGGGAGCGCTGGTCGCGCACCCGATAAATATAAAAAATATCGAGAAGGATTAAAAATATAGCGGCAATGGATACTAATCTGTGGAGCCTACACCCAAGCACAAGTCCTTGGCTGTAGCCTCGGGGGCTACTCTCATCGGGAACGCTGTTCGCGTGCCCGATGAATTTTTATTAAAAGAAAGAAGTAAGAGTGAGTATATTTCGAGTTACACAGATAACTCTACATATACTCCCATCGGAGGACAAAATAAGTCATCAAATACGACTCGATAAAATATGCCATTCCAGTAGTCGAAAAGCACTCGACAAAATATTCTCGAGAGCGCTAAAAGTCGCGAATAAATCTCGAATGCCGCAAAACTTTGCGAAGGTAAGACCAGATCCGTTCGAGCGTGGCACCGTCTCTGACGGCGGATTGCTACTTTTCCGTATCAAGGATACGAAGAAAAATCATAACGGACGCGTTAGGTGATAAAATATGACTGGGACTCGACAGAATGGTAAGACCTTAAGCGGCACCGTCGAAGTTTACACCCGAGATCATGTCCAGGACGTGATTTTGAAGTAGGTTTTTGCGGATTGCCACTAGAGCAGTTAACTAGTACCTGATCTGTCGATGAACTAGCCCCAATTACCATTATCCCTGTACAAAATAGTGTTCGCATATCGAAAGATTATGTAATGAGTAAAATTGGAGATTTTCCCTGATTCTTCGATTCAAGAAAAATCTCGGGGGCTACTGACATAGGCATCCCCAATGGGCCTGCCAAAGATGGTACCCGGGATTTAATCAAAGCCCAAGACTCGAAGATTAAGAAGACTTGGAAGCCCATTTAGTGTTAAGGAAAGATAGTTTGTATTAGGAAAGATAGAGATTTGTAATCTTACGGGTTGGGTACGAAACCTCCCGAACTCGTAACTTGTGTACTACGAAATCCTCGGCTCGCCTCCTATATAAGGGGGAGTCGAGGGACAAAGAAGATCGAATCTATTGTCAACATAACCCTAGTTTTCATAATAGTCGAGTACTTTTCGCCTGAACCTTCGAGATCTACTTGCCCTCTACTTCTAGCAAAACCCTAGTCTACAATCTGTAGGCATTGACAAATTAATCCTTTGTCAGTTGTGGCTATGCTAAATGGATGTATCTAAAGGTATAATAGAGGGGAGCTCACCGAGCCACTAGGTAAATTAGAATTTACCAGCCGTAAATCTCGTTTCAACCAAAATCTGGACCGTTCATTTTTTACTGCAGCAGTATAAAAGGACAATCCTGTGGGGGAAACCCTAGCCGCCTCTCGCCAATCGTCGCGCGTGTGCTCTTTCCCCCAATCCCCACTCTGCCTCCCCGTCTCCGCCCCTCCCGCCTCTCCCTTGCGCGTGCAGCGGCCGCCGGCGCCATCCCCGCCGCCAGCCCCTCTTCCCCCACCACATCCCTATCTAGAGCTCCCCTTTTACTGGAAGAGGATGGGCAAGGAGGCCGGATGCGCGACGGTGTCGAGCTGAGCAGCGCACGGACGCGGCGCCGCTGGCAGACCAACGACGTCGAGCGAGTTGATCCTGACAACGGTGGCCAGCGGCGATCTGCTGCGCAGCTGCAGCGGGGATGGCCGACAGACAACCGGGCACCCCAAACTCCACCCAGCAACTCCACTTTGTGGCCGGCCCATGAGGAGGAGCACGGGAGGCCACCGACCACCGCCATCCCAGGCTCCACACCTACCGGCAGCAAGGGCGCTCGCGAGAGGTATGCCCCTCATGGTTTCTCACTTCCCGTATCTGCTCTCTTTCCAACATCTCACCTCCTTTCTATCTATTCTAGCGTGTTTGGTTGTAGGGAAATAAATATAGGAATGGGAGTTTGAGATGGTATCCTGAAGTTTACTGCGTGTTTTGACTTATGTGTACTGTGTAATCTAGCTTACATATCAGAGGCACTCAATGCCAATTCTTCCGAAAGCAGATATCCTACTTTTGGTGTTCATATCTCCTATAAAATTTGGCATTGTATGGTTACTCTTCCTGAGAACATGGTTCATATTTAATGATTATGCAGGCGGTGGTGTTGCACTTGTATATGCATCTAATTCTCTGGACAAACTAGAGATTGCAAACTTTGATCAGAAGATTGGTGTCCAAATCATTCAGAATGCTTTGAAGGTTTGCGAGAAATTAATTATCTATCTTGGTGTGTTTTTTTTGTCATGTGTGCTAATTTCTGAAATATCTTGCAGACACCAGTGTACACGATTGCTTTAGATGCAAGCGTAAAAGGAGCAGTGGTTGTTGGCAAGATTTTGGAGCAAGATAACACCGAAAGACTACAAGCAGAGAATTTTATTTGGTTGGCGAGGTACTGTCAGCATTTGTCATCGCTCTGTCAATATCTGTTTTGGATAATTCCTGAATCTGAGTATATGCTTTGGTGCAAATTTAGTTCCAACATGCTAATTGGTTGTTTTAGACTGCGTCGTCATTTCCCCTCAAGACACGGGTGGAGCGATCTTAAGGTGACTCCGCAAGGCGATTGATATTACAGTAACAAGATGATTGATGTTTTGTAGGGTTTACTGCCAATTTTTGCATTTTTGACAAAGATCTGAGTAATGAAAGTCAGGAGAAGAGGATTTGTATGAGCATGGCAACCATGACCAAAAGGATCATTTTTATGCACACGCATTTGATGAAATGTAGGTACGAGGCTTCTCTTATTTCTTTTTGTTCATAACTTTCTATGCATCTTATCCATCATGGTGATTGTATGGAGTTCGAGGAATGGTTATATGCAAGGGGGAGGTTTCATTGTATGGTCATTGCTGGAAAGAAAATCATTGCTCTTTGCATTTTCATTCATTAGTCATTACTTGAGGATATGGTGTATTAGTTTCTTGACCTATTTTTCTGTCAAGCTGGTTTGGTCGTATGATCTTCTGGTACTAACGTTTGTGTTTTCTTTTACAGATTCTTTACAAGGGGAGTAAATATCCAAGTTGTTAATGTTGTTATCAGATTTCTCCAAGAATGCTAAAACCTATGTCCACATAGTATGCATATAATAGATTGGCATTTGGATTTTGGTGCTCTGACTATGAGGCTTTCTTTGCCTGGTGAGCATTCTACCTGGTCTTGCCATCTAATTGCTAGAAAAGCTACACACCTAATTATGGCTGGGAGGAAAATATGTGAGGGTCTATTCGATCTTTTCTATATAAAATATATACATCTTGGTGAACCGTACATGCTCATGTAGGTGCTTGATAAACAACAAGATGAACCATAGAGGCATAGAGTCGTACACTGGTCAGCTGTAGGATTATAGGATAGTAGCTATTGACTTGTGATGAACCTTTGGTATGGTGCAGATTTTCCGCCTTCGGGAAATATGCTGAAGGTCCATTTAAATTGTTCATGTAGTTTATTATGTGCTTGAGGTTTCAATGATGTCAGCTAACTAATGCAATTATGTTGTGTTGATGATTATTATTGAACTTCTGGCAACTATTCATGTTCCCTTTTTATCTCATTGTTTTTTAAACCAGTCTATCAACGATTCCTTGAATGATAATCTTGGAGATCGCACCTTATTTCACTATGATACCTTATTGCAACGGTTGGAGCAGGAGCGGAACAATACACGAGCCTCTTTCAGTAAGACTAGATCAAGGCCTCATTTGGTAAGCTCTCTGTGATACTAGACATTATCCTTGTCTTTCAAGAATTTCTAGCTTAGCTCTTGAATCAATTTGCGTTTTAGTTTAAGCCATCTTATGTTCTTGACATCTTCTCTACACATTCTGTTATTACTGTGCCATTGGCTGCTCTATAATTAGAAAAGGTTCATCGATCCTCAATGTTATTTCATACCTTGGTGCAGCAGGTAGGTGTAGCTTATTTTGCATAAGAAAAACGGTAAGTGCATTTCTACGTTTATGAGCCTGGTTTATAAATTGAACCATCAGATTCTTATTTAATACCTCCTGTAGTGAGGACCTGAGAATGAAAAATGCCTTTTTGGTGACCTCGTCTCGACAATTGTCTCTTAGCGGTTATGGAAATCATGCAGTTAACTCACACACACTTTTAGGAATTTTTTTATGGATAGACTTATTATAAAGGACATGCTGCAGCACATGGATTTATAGCTCTGCATGAGTAACTTTTTATTCAGAGGAACACAAAAAGTTCACCATTTAGGTCCATGTTTCATTTAGAAATTATGCGTTACTGCTGACTGGTTTTATTTGAATAAATCAGCTAGCTATGCTGACTTTCCCTGCTAATTGGTATGAACATGATACATTTATTATAAGCTTCGCTTTTGTTGTACTGGAGTTCTGTGTGTGCGAAAAACATGTAAGATGATCAGTTTGATGATGAATATACTTGGTTGACTTTGATTCATTGCGTAGAATTGTTAGGTTCAGGTTTATTGATAAACATGTATTGCGATTTTTTCCCTTTCAAGCGGTTCTCTGATTACCGCTTGATCTAATACTTTTTTAAGAAAATTTCTCGGTCATCAAGGCATATTTTCGAGTTTATTTTCTTGCCTGTGGTTTTGCCCAACTCCAGAATGATTACAGGGATTTATGTCGAAACTTATTAGTCTGTAGTGCTTACGATGTAGTATGCATTTCATTTCTCATCTATTTGCATCGTCAGGCAGTACCTGACCACTTCCTACATTTGGTTGTACAGCTATTGCAGCTGCTGGTCTAAACTCTGAATTTACTCAAGTGGCAATTGTTTCTTTAGATCTTTCGTAACCTTTTTAATGAATTTGTATCAGTTATATTAATTCTTGCTTTTTTGGTGTTTGTACACCGAACATGCACCTTTTGTCTCAAAATCATCTCATTGTTTTCATTATTTTCTGTTAACAAGAAGGATCATGTTTGCAAGCTGACTGGTCCGCCCTTAGCATTCTAGGAGACCATGGGATTTTTAGTTTGTATTATGTTTTCATTTATGGTTTCTCCTTTCACATTTGATTGAGGCCTCTAGCATTTGCATTGTGCTTCCCACATGCTAGCTCTATATACCAACATAAACACTGAATCCTAGAGTACGATAGTAAGTGGTAAAACAAATCACCTACATGTATTAGGAATTTAGGACAAAGGACGAGGGAAGTGAAAGCTGCAACATAAAAATAAAGAGACGTGGAAACCCATTTTTCCTAAAAAGGAGCCATGCTCCCATTTTCATTCATGAAAATGATAAGACAAACGTCAGTTTTTTGAGACCCATTCTCAGGTTTTCTGCTGAACCACAAGAAAGGTGAAAGCCTGTTTAGAATTTCACCAGATAATTTGTCTGCCTTTCTTAGCACCAGTAAAGTACCTTTTTACAAGTACCTTTTTACCCATATGGCAAAGGGCCAAGTTGACATGCTAAATCATCTTGACACCCATATGGTTGGTTTTCAGTTTTCACGCTGCATGTCTGTAGGAAGGGTAATGCATTAAGCCTGGCAGCGGTTGCAAACCAAGTATAGATCCAACTATTATGCGGGCAGCTGATATGTTACTTGTGACTTTCCTCTTACCGGACTATCTGAATAAGCTTTGCAATTGCTGGTTTGTTGACTATGGTAGCAAATCCATGTTCCACAAATGAGGATGTTTTGAAGCCTTTTCATGTAACATAAGTAAAAAATAGTAACACCAGTGACTTTAAGGTGAGTAAAAAAATGCAAGAAAATTACAAGATGTAGGCTGCCAGTATTGTGTACAGAAACAACAGAAGAAATATACAATTGAGTTTGGGGCACTTAACATTTACTTGTTCAGTTTTAGAATCTTATCATCATGATGGCTCTTTGTTAGTAATAACACTTGATATTTAGTTTATGTTTGGTCCTGCAGCCAGATGATGCAATCATAAACCTCTTGAGGTGTAGAAAGTTAATTTATGAATTTACTCTTTGTATCTTTTTTCCCTTCTTGATATTCCAGATGTTCATCTTAAACACATGTAGTTAGTGTATACCTGAATCATTTTCATCTATCTTTAACCCATATATGTCTTTACTTAGTTTTGCATTGCATTAACAAGTTGTATTACTCAGTATGGTTACCGAATTTAAAAGGAGTCCTTATACAGAACACAAATTAATCGTATGGACTCTGAGCTTGTTCATGTATTACGAAAGCAAAACATCTATTTTATGAATTTCGGTTTTGGAGGTTCTGTTTGCTAAAACTAGAAAAATAGCAGTCTTGAAGGTGTTTGTTTTTCTTGTCCACCAATTGTATTGCTTGCATTTTCTAAATCAACCTATATCTATGTTAGCATATTTTCAGATGCATGTATCAAGTCTAGACTTTATGACAAGATGAGCATGACAGGGATATGATGATGAACCTGCGACCATGGAATATGAGTATATGACAAGGGCTTCAGGATAATAACCAAACTCGGCCTGAGCCTCCCCCCGGTAAAGCTCCTTCTAGCCAGCGATACGATGTACATTTCCCAGAGACTAGCAATAGTTCCGTGCAGGATGTCATTGTGTACCAATGTTTATCAATGAAACTTGGCACAACAGAGTGGCATGAATCTTAAAGCAAGATATCAACAACGCAAACATGCACAGGACTCCCATGCATGGGACAAACACATTTCTCACATTTCCCATGCATCTCGCTATTTTTGGATTCATCCTGAAGGATGATACTTATGAGCACAATGTTTTACTTTTCTGTTTGGTGCTTAGGCTTCTCCTGCCAGGACTGAGAATGCGTGAAAGTTTTTTTATTAACATTACAATTGTAGTTTCAGTGTTATAAAAGACTGAATTTGTCTAGTGCTATTTGGTGTTTCTCAACCTGAAGATTTCCAGTAATCTTTTTTACTTCAGGTTACATAGTTGGTCCAGTTCATCATCTAATAAGCTCTTAAATTCTAACACAAGTAACACTTTATTACTTATGTTCTCCCGTGTCACATGATCCGCTGGTTGATCATTTTTTTCAATTTATGTACCGGTGGCACAGTTCACTACTATTTTGAATGCTTCATTAGAGACATTCGCTCTCGCATGTCAGAGGGATTGTCTGTAGATTGGAGAGCATATCAGACAAGAATAGCTATGATTTTTTTTTTTTGTACCTATGTGGTATGTAGTATCAGCAAGTACAGCCTTAGTTGCTTTTACCAGATATAATTGGTACCATTGTCATGTATCTAGAGAAGACTATAGTTCTTACATGTTGGTGCCTCGCTAAATAAAAAGCCTGAGCTACTTTTTCTTCAGAACTGAATCATCATTGTGTATTTTTTAATTTTCTAAATGGCTTCTTAGCTCAAATTACTTGTCATTGCCTTTTTCTAGGACCGATACAACATAGTATATGCAAATTGGTGCTGAACTGGCAATGGAGATTCAAGACATAGCCGACCCTAGGTCACCAAGTTCCGTGTCCTCCAAAACAACAAATTTTGTGTTCTTGCTCAAGTGAGCAAAAATAACTAATTAGATACTTTGTTGTTTTTCACGTCTAATTCGTATCTAATTCGTATCTACTATTCATGAAGTGTTTTACGTTCCAATCATCGATATGCATAGTATCATGTTTTTATTGTAATAAGTTATATCTACTTTAGATAGATTTACGTACTGTACTGTCTACTGCATAGTGTTACTATTTCTTTTTGTGACCTCAGATTACAATTTTCTTCCTGTTAGAGACAACAAGTATTCTTCTGACCCGTCAAAGTATGTGGACTTGTACACCATGGTCCAAGACGTTCAAAATAAAAGTGCAAAAGGTTCATCGAGCTGCACAAATGGGCTTCTATGGCTCACTAGGTGCTTCACTTTCTCCTGCATAATTTGTCACGTTCAATTCCAGCTTAATTAGCATCCTGGGTATTGGAGTTGTACTTAATCGTATTTTTTTAATATCGGGGCTATGGACTTCCTTGTTGAACTATTCTGTAATCTGTGCTTGACCATCCAGACTGGACTATGAGTCAAGCATGTACTGATTCATACACAAAAACTCTGAAGAAATGGCATGGCTGGCTCGCCACGTCTGTCTTTTGTGCTAAGTACTTTTGATGTGCCGTTTTGGGTAGTGGCCTCTGTTATCATTGTGTCACTCCGTTTGAGGCTTCTTCTTAAGGCTATATGTAAATAATCTGACATCTATATTGTGAACTCAGATGAGACCGCTCACTATGTTGAACCATGTTTTTGTAGCTCCTTTCCATTATCTAATAATTATTCCTACGTGGTTGTGCACCAATGTATGCATCATTTAAGACAAAATCACGCCACAATTTGGGACAAGATTTTTTTTTATTCCTATCTTGGCATTTGGATTTCAGGGCTTTTATGTATTGAACATGGATTAATCTTCTACTCTCGCCGTTTATTTCATTTTGCTCCCAAATATTGGCCAATTTATCTTTTCATTCCAACGCTCATATTTTTTGTTCCTTGTGTCGTGACCTAAAGACCATGCTGACAATTACCAGCCTATGTAAATGATGTTTTTGGCGTTCCTTTTTTTTGTTGCATTTGATAGAATCAATGAATGTTAGTTGCTATAATATATTCTCTTAAATAAACGTTTGTTATTTTGTTTAGGAAAATTATTATCACCTTTTCACCCATAAACGAGTTACACGGGATCGTGCGCCAAGGCGCACTTTAAAATCTAGTGCACAATATAGTCGAATACCGACAAGTCCAGATGGCCCACAGATGACGGTTGGGCCTATGGCCTAATTGGACGGCTTAGTTGTTGAATTGATCAAAATGGAGAGTTCAAGTTCAAGAGGGCTCTAGCCGGATCAGTACCGACATGGGTTAGCCGGATTCTTACTTGTACAACAAGATGTACCTAGTTTAGGATAGTGCTGACCTGGACTACTCCGTGTAAACCATAGACTCCGGTGCCTTTATAAGCTGAATCCCAGGTGCCCTTGAGGTAGAACCAAATCATCTTATTGTAATCATGCACTTGTTTGCTCTTATAGTAAATTATAGTAGCAGGTATGGTCTCACCGCTTTTGCAAGATCCGAAGCTGGATAACTCGTGTATCACCGTCCGGGTAGCTCCCTGCCTTAGGCACACCCTCTCTCTCCATACCATGGGATACTTTGTATGACGACAGTTGCTAGATCAAAGGTCTCCATCGCATATGTTAAGACGATCAGCCTCGTTAGTGCTCGCTTCCTTATGGCTTCATCTGCAACACGTTGGACTTACAAGCGAGTCTGACACCATCGGAAGGAAGGGATACTAAAGTGGGCTATATTCAGCCCCTTGCATATTTATGAGATCAACTTTTTTAATCAGACAAAATAACAAGTTTTCCCCGCCTTTTTATGAGATGCTGGGATACTCGCCGCCGACCAGGCAGGTGGCGCCACCGCCGAACGGGTTGCTCTTCGACTGCCTCATCCACATTGACCTTGTTGAGGATTGGCGTGTGCCCGACCATCGCACTCCCTCCTCGGGCCATTTCTAGTGTGTCTCATTATCCATGCACTTTTTTAACACTAGAAAAGCGCGTCGTGGCCCCATTCTTGGCGGTTGCTCGGGCGGCCCGGGCTCCTCACGTTGGCGCGACCACGACGATGACGGTGACTCCTACGAGCGCCAGCGCCACCCTCGACATCACCCCGTCATCCAGCGCCACCCCGCCTTCCCGCGGCACCACCCCTACCTCCGGCCTAAGGGCGAGCGCCACCGAAGCCGCTCCCCCAGGGGCGGCCGTCACAGGCGCGCGGCCTCAGCCACACCGCCGCTCATCCACGAGGAGCTTCCACCACCACCAACACTGCCAACCGACGGCTCCGTGCCATAGCTGGCTTTCCCTCGGTGCGCCGCCGCTTGGTCTTCACCAGCACCGTCAACGCCACACCCGCCCCGCCACCTCACCGCGAGCACAGTCCCGTATCTTCGGCCTTCTCTGACCCACTCGCTGATTTCATGTCTGTTGACCAGTTCGACATCGGTGACTGGGCCCCGCACCGTCTGGACCCCATGTGCATGGAGAATGAAGCACTGTGCATCGCCTCCACGCAGCAGCCCATGCTCTTCTCAACTGGGCCAGGCGACCTTGCCCCTGAGGGCTGCCAGCTATAGCTGCACGCTCCACCGGCCCTGGTGCTCGACGAGATGCCTCCGTCAGCTGCGGGAGCTGAAGCGCATGACCTGCTCCAGGGTCTCTTCTCTGCACCACCCTCCTCAGTGCTGGGAACCACCCCGTCGTCGCCCCACATCGCATGGAACGATCCGCCGATGACTACCAGGCGCGTCACCCGCAGCTCCATCAAGAGGGCCGGGACACCTGTCTCCCAGCGTGCGACGCTCCGCCTCGCCAAGGAACTTCCTGCCATCGACCCCGCTGAGCAAAGCGCGGAAAAGGCGGCGTCTGCGCTCGTGGGACGGTTCTCGAAGCCCCTCTCCACCACCGACATTGACGGTCTCGCACTCCTTGCCCGCATCGACAGGGAGGCCATCATTCGCGCGGCTTCCAGGGCAGGATCGGAGGGCGCTGCGAACGCAGCCCATTAGTTCCTGATGTTGCACAACTACCTTAGTCTTCGGTGGCGGCCAACCTTAAGCTGGTTTAAGTTAGGTCTTATTCTTGCTGGTGGACCGTTTGTGTTAGATGTAGGGTGATCATCTTGGGGCTACTATGATGAGGATCGCCCCTACCCCAATATGTATGCTGGTTTGGTGGTGTTGAATAGAATTGTCTATCACCGAAAACATTGATGTCGCCCTTGTTTCCCCCATGAGTGAACCAATCTGCTCCATCCTCGGATGGAACCCTAGAGGGCTCAACGCCCCTGCCCGCCGTGACTTGGTCGCTGAGCTGGCTTGCACCGCCAAAGACGTGATCCTATGTGTTCAAGAAACAAAGCTTGAGGCCATAAGCTCAAGCATTGCGAAGGAAATTGCTGGCCCCAACCGCGGCAATGTCCTCTGATATGGATATCCGGGCCTGGTACTCTAGGACAGCCATTGATATGATATTTGGGTCTAAGGTTGTACCAGTAGTTTATTATAATCTTGTTATTAGGAGATAATAATGTAGCCAGGTCATGCTGTGGGCCATCTAGGGTTTTAATAGAGATTTGACTTGGGCCTGTCCAAGTCGAACTAGGTTAGGCCCAATAAGGGGCCGGCCAGCTCTCCCTCTCATATAAGGAGATGGCACGGCTAGGGTTTAGATAGATCAAGTTTAGTCTAAAAGTTAGGTTATACCTAGTTGCGTGTGTTCACGTGTATCATCCCTCCGGGGGTACGGCGCTGCCGTTTATCTATACTATTATCCGCTGCGAAGGTTCTTGTGTTCATCAAGGATTGTCTAGCTCTTGGTTTGAGGCGGTCGTTCATCGATCCGTTGCTTGCTGGATTCGTTCCCTCTTCTCCAGGCTGCGTTCATCGCGTTGTTGGGAGGACTACCCCAGGTTCTCGTTGTGAAAGATCGGGCATCAATCTAGGTGGATCGGCTGGGATCCACCGTATCATGTGGTATCAGCTTTCTGGGTTGCTCACGGCGAGGTTTTGTTGATCGATCTCTTTGATCGGTTTGCTGCGGAGAAGATTGGTTCTTAGATCGGAGGAGTTTGGCTCTCGGTCGAAGGAGGTTGGTTGGAGGAAGTTTGGAGTTATTTGGGGCAGTTTGGAGGTCATCCATGGCTGTTTCAGAGGTCAAAATCGCGAAAAATCGCGACCACATCGGGAAGAAGACGAAAATTCGCGAAGGAAAAATCCGGTCAGAAACAGGCAATGACCGGGCAACTGGCGTAAATCCGGTCCAACCGGCCGGTGACCGGAGCAGCGCGTAAAATCCGGTCCAACCGGTGACCGGGCAGCTGGCGTAAAATCTGGTCCAACCGGGCGTGACCGGGCAACGGCGTAAAATCGTCAACCGGGCTGCAGACCGGAAGTTCGCAAATTCGTCCGTTTGGTTCCGGTCGATGCATCGGTTGGCGGCCGTCAGCGGGCCTGAGACGAACAGGCGGTCCACAGCCGGTCCAGCCCCTGGCCGGAAGCTGCTGCTATGCATTTCTTCGACAAAACCAGTGTTGTTGCGGTCTTTTCTCCGACGCTTTCGGCTATTGATGTTGTTGATGTTGGTGAGTTTCCGGGCGATGTTCTGGGCATGAAGTGTACTCTTAAGAAGAAGTCTAGTTATATGTTCAATGACTATCTGGATTGCTTGAAGGGAGAGCAGCGTCCACCGTCCAGTCTTCGTTGGTATCTACACCGTCTTGCGACAGTTCAGGAGTATGAAGATTGGGAAAGGAACATGGAATTGGGTTTTGCTCGATGTCGCACATACAAGAGGAAGTTCAACAGTTCTTATGCATTTTACCTTGCTATACGGCGTGTGGACGAGGCATTAGAACGTTGTTGGGAAGATGCGGTGGACAGAGGTGAATTTGCTGAAACTTGGGAAGATTACAAAACTTTTCTTCGTAGTGGTTTCGTGGTACCATACATGGAGGAGAGTGTGCAGCCATCCCGAGTTGTACATGCAATAGAGAAAGTGGACAAGTGCATAGTTCCTATTAAGGAGATTGTTCCACTACCAACAGTCACTAAGGTCGAGGTGAAATCTTCAGAGGAGAGGAAACCTGGCTCGATACCAAGAGCGTTCTGTGACTGTTGAGGAGGATGTACCATTGAGCGGGCTGAATATGCAACTCAAGAAGGTACAAGGTGATGCTTGCAAGACAGTTGACAAGGTTCAGCGGTGGAGTTTGTTTCAGACTCAGTGCTTTATCAAGGGCAAGGCTTGCAAGTTGATGGTTGATGGTGGTAGCTGTACTAATGGCATTAGCAAGGCGATGGTGGCAGCGTTGGGGTTGTCTACATGGCGTCTTCCTGAACCTAAACGTCTTGAGTGGTTGAATAGCTGTGGTATGCTGAAGATTACTCACAAGGTGCGTGTGCCATTTACAGTTGATGATTATGTTGATGAGATCGATTGCGATGTGTTGCCATTGGAGGTGTGTGGATTGCTACTTGGGCGTCCTTGGCGGTATGATCGCAATGTGACACATGCTGGGCAAGCAAATACATATTCTTTTATGCATGGTGGCAAACAGCGGACTTTGAAGCCTATGGGTGATGATCATATCAAGTCCGATGTGGAGTTAGTGGTGCGTAAAGAGAAGTTGCACAAGCCTAATGTGCAGCAAGAGGTGCATGATGTTCCGAGCATTGATGTTGGTGATGTTTCAGCCAAGCCTGTAGATGACAAGCCAGTTCTTGTTGGTGACAAGCCGGATGAAGCTCCACTTATTGTTGATGTGGATGTTGCGCATGTGCTACGTTCCGGTTGTGTTGATGTCGTACACTGATGATGGGTGCGCTGATGGTGTTTCAGTGCATATGGCGCGGATGCGCGTGGGAGGAGTGGGGCGAGCAGGTTAGAGAAGACATTGCTGATGGTGTTTCAGCCCGGTGCCGGGTGGCCGGCTCAGGGCCGGCCGGGCCGGTCAACCATCCGGTCAACCGCGCTTAGACCGGCTGTAGGCGAGCGTCGGTGGAGACAGTGGGCAGCGCACTACCATGCTATGAGTACTGTCCAGTTTTCCGCGACACCGCGGATGCATCGAGGCAAGGATGGACGTGTGAGACATCTATGTGGCCCAGGAATTACACATCTTGTGCAGGGTCATGTGCAGCGACACAAGGGTCCATCAAAACCTCGCAAGAAGAAGGAATTGGCGCCGAAGTCCAAGCTCATATGGAGAAGAAAGGAGGCGCCAAGTGCTGTATCAAGTCAAGCAGGCCGTGAGGGAGGATGTGGTGTGGAAGGCAAGCAAGACTTGAAGACGGCGAGGACGTGTCATGTTCATATCACGTCACCTTTTCCAGAAGACCCTCACGCGTTGGGGACAACGCTTCTTGAAGAAGGGGAGAGATGATATGGATATCCGGGCCTGGTACTCTAGGACAGCCATTGATATGATATTTGGGTCTAAGGTTGTACCAGTAGTTTATTATAATCTTGTTATTAGGAGATAATAATGTAGCCAGGTCATGATGTGGGCCATCTAGGGTTTTAATAGAGTCCGTTTGACTTGGGCCTGTCCAAGTCGAACTAGGTTAGGCCCAATAAGGGGGCCGGCCGGCCAGCTCTCCCTCTCATATAAGGAGATGGCACGGCTAGGGTTTAGATAGATCAAGTTTAGTCTAAAAGTTAGGTTATACCTAGTTGCGTGTGTTCACGTGTATCATCCTCCGGGGGTACGGCGCTGCCGTTTATCTATACTATTATCCGCTGCGAAGGTTCTTGTGTTCATCAAGGATTGTCTAGCTCTTGGTTTGAGGCGGTCGTTCATCGATCCGTTGCTTGCTGGATTCGTTCCCTCTTCTCCAGGCTGCGTTCATCGCGTTGTTGGGAGGATTCTCTACCCCAGGTTCTCGTTGTGAAAGATCGGGCATCAATCTAGGTGGATCGGCTGGATTCACCGTATCATCGCGTTGTTGGGAGGATTCTCTACCCCAGCTCGTGTGAAAGATCGGGCATCAATCTAGGTGGATCGGCTGGGATTCACCGTATACCACATGATACGGTGAATCCCAGCCGATCCTAGATGATGCCCGATCTCACGACGAACCTAGGGTAGAGAATCCTCCCAACAACGCGATGAGCAGCTTGGAAGAGGGAACGAATCCAGCAAGCAACGGATCGATGAACGACCGCCTCAAACCAAGAGCTAGACAATCCTTGATGAACACAAGAACCTTCGCAGCGGATAATAGTATAGATAAACGGCAGCGCCGTACCCGGAGGGATGATACACGTGAACACACACAACTAGGTATAACCTAACTTTAGACTAAACTTGATCTATCTAAACCCTAGCCGTGCCATCTCCTTATATGAGAGGGCCGGCCCCCTGGCCTAACCTAGTTCGACTTGGACAGGCCCAAGTCAAACAGACTCTATTAAAACCCTAGATGGCCCAACACACTCCTAATAACAAGATTATAATAAACTACTGGTACAACCTTAGACCCAAATATCATATCAATGGCTGTCCTAGAGTACCAGGCCCGGATATCCATATCATCCTCTTCCTCCCGGCTGATGGCACCAGAGGTGGCGTTGCAATCTTCTGTTACCTGCCAAAACCCACCGGCGGGCAATGGTTAAGCAACACGAAGAGCCGGAGGCTCCCAAGGCCGCTTAGTGGACCCTGGCACCTCGCGTCGTCCCGCAAGTCTTCCAGCACGTCCTGGCGGTTGCTAGGGCGTGCCACACCTAGACCCGATCGGGAAGGTGTTAGAGTGCTTCGATTGTTCTGCATGGTAGACACGTAAACATTAAATACGAGCCCTATCGGCTCTCGGTTGCCTGTGGATCGGCTCAAAGAGCGATCGCCCCATGGTTCACGTTGGATTTGCAATGGCATGGGGATCTGCTTGATCAAAACAAAGCTAAAGCGATCTACGACGGTTTAGGGTTTTCACCGCATAATCGGAACGTCCTACGTGTGATCGGGCCTAGCAGATACGAAAGATGATGCAAACTACCCCTACGAGAGGCCTAAAAACCAACATAACGTTGATTCCGGAACATCCCTTGCAGGGACGGTAAACAACACCTAACGCTACGGATCGTCCGACCCCATCATAAGGCCTAACTATGCAGATATTAAACTAATCCCTGCGAGCAAGGAGCAACTATAACAGATCGGATCTACTAAGTAACGAAAAAGAATGCTGCCCTTACACCCGTATAGGTGTAAGGGCAGCTAGGTGTCGAGGGACGGCATTGCCACGCATGTATGAGAAAGCACCAATGCAAGCCCCTAAACACCTAAGGATAAATAGTGCTCGCCATCAACAACGCTTCAGCACGAGCAGCACAAGGTAGACGAATAAACGCGTACTGCCTAGATCGCAAGATGCGATCTAGGGCATGATGCTTACCGGAAGAAACCCTCGAAGAAAGGGGTGGCGATGCGCCTGATTTGTGTTTGTTGTGAACGTGATTGTCCTTCTTTTCCGATAACCCTAGATACATATTTATAGTCCAAGGGACTTTCTAATTGAGGCGTGCACCTAACCGTGCACGGGCCGACTCTATCGTTAATTCTAAACACAATACGATCTACTAAATTACAGGTACACGGGCGATTTAGCCCAAACTCTTAGCGTAAGGCCGCTTCGAAGATGCTCCACGTGTACGTCCTTCAAGCCCATCTTCACTTACGGCCCATCTCCTGATTTGGCCAAAATCGGGTAACACATGCCCCCTGGTTTTGGTAATGATAATTTCAAAACCATGTTTCCTTCGAGGGGTCATGTCGTGGCAGAGCAGAGAGAACCGTCGCAGTATTTTCTCATCATGACGACTTGCCTTCCCAACTTCTCCGCACGATTTGACAGTTTTGGCGTGTTCGGGAACCTTAAGCATTAAATCGCTATATCCCCTTTTATTTAGCCACTTCTTGCGTTCCTTCTTCATCCTCCTCGCACTAGCACTCCCAAAAACCCTCCTTGGCTAACATGTCTTCTTCCTCTTCTTCTCCCTCATCGGTCTTTCCACCCAATCCTCCCCCTCCGCGAGCCCACGCCGGAGTGGGACCCGCGGGAGGCCCACGCGGCCAACATCCGCCGCGCCATAGCCGACGGGGACGAGTTGACCCACGACTCCTCCGTCTGGTCTGAAGATGACCAGTCCTTAACGGATGGGGAGAGCGACCTTCGCTTCCTCGCCATTGAGGAATCGGAGGAGGAAAGCGACGACGATGGCTTCTCCTGGGATGGTCTCTCCTCCGCTGAGGAGGTGAAGGAGGAGGAGGAGAGGAGGAGGACGCTTCCTCCCGCCGGCCAGGCGTCTCTGCCCTTGGCCGGGCAACATGAGCGACTTCGACAGCGACGATGACGCCGACGAAGAAGACGAGGACAATGAAGGTCCCGCCGGAGTCGCTACAGCGACGAAGAACCGGCCGGGACGACACCGGCAGCCCGCGGCGACGATGAGGGCAGCAGCGGCCCCTAGATAGGATAGAGCTAGGAGTAATAGATGAGGGCAATGTATCCCCAGCAGTTCCTTTTGAGAGCAATCGGCTCCTTCTATGTAAGAAACCTGACTATCAATGAAGGAATTTCCCAAATTTGATTCTGTCGATCTCTTCCATATTGATCTAGCTGATTTTCCCCTACCCTGATTTTGCCGATTGTCACCTTGATTGATGTTCAATGAGCCGATGGCAATGCATCAGCTCTTATAATAAATTGCCAGACCGATCAATCTAATCACCTCCTCAGATGGTAACTTGCAATCCTTGAAATTCAGATCAAAACTTCCAATCGAACACGTCCAGCCCACAGCTTTGAGACCCTCAGATCTTTGGATTCCAAAATCATCCGATCGTGATGTTGGTCCTGACGGCAAAACTCCTGGGTTAATGCTCCCAGGAAAGCTTCTTGGCCCGTTGCTGCCAACCTTGATGTTGAAGCTGATACTCTTGTAAACAAAGCTATTGTTCACAGCTTCCCCTGTGATGTTCTGTTCATATGCAACCAGACCTTGAGGGCGAGCTGCCCCCCGAGCCTCAGTCAAGGCGAGGATAAAAGTGTATCCACCGAATGGGCCATCATCGGCTTCCCAATTGTAGTGCAGCATCAGCCGATTCTGACCAAATCGGCTTTTAATAGCAGAGAACCTTCAAGGTGAGCTGCCCCCTGAGCCACTTCAGTTCTTCATCAAAACATGGCGGGAAAGCTTACGCCCAAGGAGACCATGCATTGGAAGGACCAGCAGCTCTCTTGAACTAAGAAGCCTCAAACGTAGTGGCCCTTGAACTCTTCCCAGCTCCATTCTTGCGTCTTGCTGCTCAGATTAGCTCATTACCTCGGGCAGACTGATGCAGCTTCTGGTGAAGATATTTGATGAAGTCATCTTGGCCAAGCCCCAGGAGGAAACGTCACAGCCAATTGGATGGTCATCGGCTGTTCTCATGCTCCTAACCTGATCTGCATGCTTACGCAGGCGCTGCTGATCTTGAAGCTTGCTAACGGAGTCACCAACCATTCCACTAAGGGGTTCCTTCAGTAGAGCCTCGCTACGTAACTTGATGACTGCTCCATTAGGCTTATGTTTGTAACGGTCGTATCCCTTGACTCGATGGCCGTGCATCGGCTTTGAATCCTTAAGTCGATGTCTACGCATCGGCTGTGCCCAAAATTTTTTGTATTTTCGTTTTTTTTATTGGCCGATTGCGTATTTATACTTGAGCTGTTCTGCTGGGCATTTGACATCCACTCCAAGCTTTGTATCCTCGTGTTTTGTCCATCTATGTGCCCCCGAGCCGATCTTGTCAAGTACTTGATGG
This sequence comes from Lolium multiflorum, assembly GCA_030979885.1. Classification (NCBI taxonomy): domain Eukaryota; kingdom Viridiplantae; phylum Streptophyta; class Magnoliopsida; order Poales; family Poaceae; genus Lolium; species Lolium multiflorum. The sequence continues at coordinate 135,773,502 of CM061747.1, read as the reverse complement.
TATCGGCTCTTCAGGCATCTGTCGGATCAATGCTGAACATAGACAAAACATGTGTCGAGGATAATTTTGGCCGATTGCGGGAATCGGCCTCCCTTTTCATTGCAATGCTTGACGATGGTTTGCAACTTCTCGTATTTCCACTGTAGCTACGTGGCATGCTGGAGATAAGATCCTTTGCTCTTCATTTTTTTTGAGGGCCGATCTCGGGGATCGGCCTTGCCACGTACGTCCAATGTCTTGGACCTGCTACTCCGTCCGGATCACGGATACCATGTTTGTATCAGCCGATGCCTCTGCATCGGCATCAGCCGATCTGTGCTGCGGCTTCCGTCTGTTAGGGCGCCATACTTTCTTTGGCGGGGCGCCTTTGTCTCCATTGTTTGCTGAATTTTCGCGCCAGATCGGGCCGCGCTTTCGCAACGTGTACAGGTACTATGCCTCGGCTTCTTCCAGGTTTCGCAGCCGCACCCTCGCTTCGAGAATGGCTGAGTCCATCGGGGCACCACCTTGGTCGGTGATACCTATCTTCTTCTCCATCTGACTCCTCAAAGTCCTCTTCTTGAGATGACCCAGCTTGTTTCTTATGAGGTGGGAGAGGCCCTAGACGCTCGAACACTGAGACTTCATTTGTCTTCCTCCTTTGCTGCTTGCATTACGGGCAGTTCTCGATTGTTGGCAATCGGCTCATTCCCGAGTCCCACAATGTTTGAAGAAAGGACAGTTCTAGTGCTTATCCATGTTGTCTTGCTCCCTTGACCTCCCTCTAGCGTGAAGCTCGTACCCGTCGTTGTTTGTCGTGCTGACGATACCTTCGTCAGCCGCATCCGACCGACGATATCTTTCGTCGTCTTCGTCGTGGCGTCGCGTCGGTCGTACTGCTGCTCGTATTTGTTGAGGAGATGCACGGATAGTGGGCGTTGATACCGTATGCTCCTCACCTCCTCCTCGGTTAGGTATCGTCTGTCATCATCCTGGGGCCGGTCGTGGACGGCCTCCTCTTTATCTTTGCCACGAGAGTGGCTGCTCTCTGGTTTATCTTTGCCATGGGAGTGGCTGCTCTCTTCTTTATCTTTGCCATGGCGGCCCACAAGCCCAGCTATATTGACATCGAAAGAGAACCCTGGCTTCCTTATGGAGTGGCTTAGATCCACCATGTTGACGTCCGGAAACGGACGCATGTCTACCTTCATGGCAAACTGTCCGAAAGTTAATCGGCCTGATTCTATCGCCATCTGAATTTGAGCGCGCAATACTTTGCAGTCGTTGGTGGCGTGCGTGAACGTATGATGCCATTTGCGGTATGGCCTTTTGTTCATCTCTTGTGCCGTGGGGATCTTGTGGCCTTCGGGTAGCTTCAACTGTTTCTCTTTCAGTAGATCGAAGATCTGTTCAGCTTGCTCACGTCAAAGCCAAACCCTCTTGGAGGTCTGGTGGGTTCACCCATTTGCGGGACACAGTGCTGTCCGAGTCCATTCGGCTCTGCGACTTCGATCTTCCGCGAATCTTCATCCTCATCAGCATTGACCAGGCTTATCGCGCGCTTGAACTTGTCTTGGTACATTCGGATGGCGCTGTTCATATAAGGTCGGTCTCGGACCATGTGCCAGTTGTACTCTACTTGTCAGATCCTTGAGCGCTGCAAGGCCTGCCACGGCCAGTTCGATCGCTTCTTTCTCGGTTAAGTGGACCGAATAACATCGGTTCTTGCGGTTCAACGCTGAATGTATTGGACACTGTCTCTCCTCGCTTTTGCCAAACCTGTGCTAGTTCGGCAATGCCGCTTCAATAGCTTCGAATGATATTGCGTGTGAAGTTCCTCTAGCTGCTTCCATGATCGCACTGAATTTGGCTGCAACGAGGTGTACCATCCAAAAGCTGGACCGGTGAGGGACTACGAAAAGAACCTCACCCGCAGCTGATCCGATGCCGAAACCATGCCCAGCTGGGCCAAATATCGGCTCACATGCTCGATTGAGCTAGACCCTTCACCCAGAACTTGGTGAAGTCCGGGAGCCAGTACTTAGGTGGTAGTGGGATCAGGTCAAACTCATTGGGGTACGGCTTGGAATAGCCGATTATCTTCTTCTTCGGCAGGATGCGTGATCTCTCAGACTGCACCGATCTGATCCGCGGTGGAGGACGTAGCAACCGAGCTGTCATGAATGGTGCGGTGGCATACTTGGTTAGCCATGCTGTTTCTCAGCGTCTGCACCCAAACTCCCCATTGCTGCAGCCGTTCCTCCTGCCGGAACAATTGCTCCTCGGCAATCCCTCGTCGGGCTGGATCGCTGCGTCCGGTTGTTGCGATCCGGCACAAACGTGCACACGTATCCGTGCGGGATCTCCTTGGGCGCTCCCATAAGAACGATAGTCGCCCGGATCACCTCCAATCTTGTAGACAACGTATGCCGGCGAACCTTGTTGCTGTGGAGCTGCCATCGCGTACGGAAATGGTGGCCTGGCGTGGAGTTGCACCTCTCCCTGGTGAGTCCCTAGAGCAGGTCCTGAAGGGGAGTACTGGTGCCTCATGATCTCTTGCACCACCTGGAGCGCAACGCGCTCCAACGAATTACCAGGCTCTAGAATGCCGATGCAGCGAATGGGCCACCACGTAGTTGATCTCCTGTCACAGGGCTCTGGTACGTTCCTCTGAAGGGAGAGACAGATCCAACCCGTCAAGGACGCCTTGTGGTGTGAATCCTTTGAACCTGATGCCGTGTGAACCGGTCTTCTCAATGGAGCCGATGAGTTCGGCATCAACGATGGCCTTCAGCTCATCGTACTTCTTCTTGTGTTCAGCAGGAGATCCTCGTATGTGATTTGTTCTTCTGCCATCTCGGGTGTCGGTGTTGACGTGGATGTTGCGAAGATGTCCCACCGGCGTGCCAGAATGTGTTACCTGCCAAAACCCACCGGCGGGCAATGGTTAAGCAACACGAAGAGGCGGGAGGCTCCCAAGGCCGCTTAGTGGACCACGGCACCTCGCGTCGTCCCGCAAGTCTTCCAGCCACGTCCTGGCGGTTGCTGGGCGTGCCACCCGACCTAGACCCGATCGGAAGGTGTTAGAGTGCTTCGATTGTTCTGCATGGTAGACACATAAACATTAAATACGAGCCCTATCGGCTCTCAGGTTGCCCTGTGGATCGGCTCAAAGAGCTGATCGCCCCATGGTTCACGTTGTATTTGCAATGGCATGGGGATCCTGCTTGATCAAAACAAAGCTAAAGCGATCTACGACAGTTTAGGGTTTTCACCGCATAACTGGAACGTCCTATGTGTGATCGGGCCTAGCAGATACGAAAGATGATGCAAACTACCCCTACGAGAGGCCTAAAACCAACATAACGTTGATTCCCGGAACATCCCTTGCAGGGACGGTAAACAACACCTAACGCGCTACGGATCGTCCGACCCCATCATAAGGCCTAACTATGCAGATATTAAACTAATCCCTGCGGAGCAACTATAACAGATCGGATCTACTAAGTAACGAACAAGCAAGATGCTGCCCTTACACCCGTATAGGTGTAAGGGCAGCTATGTCGAGGGACGGCATTGCCACGCATGTATGCACGAGAAAGCACCAATGCAAGCCCCTAAACACCTAAGGATAAATAGTGCTGCTCGCCATCAACAACGCTTCAGCACGAGCAGCACAAGGTAGACGAATAAACGCGTCTGCCTAGATCGCAAGATGCGATCTAGGCAGCATGAACCGGAAGAAACCCTCGAAGAAAGGGGTGGCGATGCGCCGATTTGTGTTTGTTGTGAATGTGATTGTCCTTCTTTTCCGATAACCCTAGATACATATTTATAGTCCAAGGGACTTTCTAATTGAGGCGTGCACCTAACCGTGCACGGGCCAGACTCTATCTGTTAATTCTAAACACAATACGATCTACTAAATTACAGATACGGGCGATTTAGCCCAAACTCTTAGCGTAAGGCCGCTTCGAAGATGCTCCACGTGTACGTCCTTCAAGCCCATCTTCACTTACGGCCCATCTCCTGATTTGGCCAAAATCGGGTGATAACATCTTCTGGGACGACTCCGTCGCGACACTCTCCAACCCCGATATCCGCCGCTTTTCTGTCTCCGCCACTGTTTCCATCCTTCGCACGGGAACTTCCTTCCTCCTCTCCTCTGTTTACGGGCCTGCAGATGACGAGCGCAAGCCAGACTTCCTCCAGGAGATGACTGCTCTTCGACCAGCCAACAACCAACCCTTGCTCATCGCTGGAGACTTTAACCTAATCTACGAGGCTAGGGATAAGAACAATTCCGCCCTCAACAGGCGCTTGATGGGCCAATTTCGCGTGGCCCTTAACCTTGCTGAACTCAAGGAAATTCGTTGCCTCAATCGTGCATTCTCCTGGAGCAACGAGCGCCAGCAGCAAACCCTAGTCAGACTAGATCGCTTCTTCTGCAACTTTGCCTGGGAAGCCCTCTTCCACGCATGCGTGGTGCAGGCCATGACCTCCGCGCACTCTGACCACTGCCCTCTCCTTCTAACTGACCTCCAATGCCCTCCGCGCCGTGCCAATTTCCGTTTTGAATCCTTCTGGCATTGTTTCCCAGGATTCTATGATATGGTGGCCACGGCATGGAACCGCCAAACCACCCTGCAGAACCCCCTCTCCCAGCTGCATGACAAGATGCGGCACACGGCTCACGAGCTGCGGCAATGGAGCAAGCTCCACTTTAGCGACGCTCGCTTCCAGCTGCACGTCGCTTCAGAAATCGTTCTCAGGCTTGACGTTGCTCAAGAGCGACCGCTCCTCTCCGCGGAAGAATTTTCCCTGCGCAAATTGCTCAAAGTTAGAATCCTTGGTCTGGCCGCCATCGAGCGCGCCCGGCGGCTTCCCGCATCACCTGGCTTCGCGACGGCGATGCGAATACATGCTTCTTCCACCTCAAGATGAATGCGCGCCGGCGCAAAAACCACATTCACTTGCTTCAAACCGACGAAACCGTAGTCACCTCCCATCACGACAAAGCCGCCACCCTGCTCCAGCACTTCACGGCTTCGATGGGCACTGCCTCACCTCGCTCCTCCTCCATTGATTGGGAGAATTTACCACTCCCAATGGTAGACTTGTCGAGCATTGATACACCTTTCACGCCTGCGGAAATTTGGACCACCGTCAGAGACTCGCCTGCGGAAAAGGCTCCTGGCCCCGACGGCTTCAACGACATCTTCTACCGCAAGTGTTGGCACATCATCCGTGAAGACATCATCGCTGCCTTCGTCCAATTATATCGCCTTGCCTCCGGCGGTTTCGCGTGTCTCAACTCCGCGCTGCTCTGCCTCATCCCAAGCGTTGCCCGGCGGCGACAGCCAAAGACTACTGCCCAATGAGCCTTATACATTCCTTTGCCAAGCTCTTCTCCAAGGTGCTTGCTCGCTGGCTCACTCCACGCATGGCTGGCATCGTCTCCCCCGCCCAAAGCGCGTTCCTAAAAACACGCTGCATCCACGAGAAGTTTCTCTATGTTAGAAACCTTGCGTAGCTACTGCACCGACGAAAGAAGCCGTGCCTGCTCATTAAGCTAGATTTCGCCCAAGCTTTCGACACGGTCTCCTGGGAATTTCTGCTAGAGCTGATGCAACGGCTCGGTTTCCCGCCGCGTTGGAGAGACTGGATCACCCTCCTGTTCGCCATGGCCAACACCTCAGTGCTCCTTAATGGCGTTGCGGGCCTCCCTTTCAAACACCGCTGGGGACTCCGTCAGGGCGACCCTCTCTCTCCCCTACTCTTCGACCTCGCCATCGACCCTCTACAGCTGCTGATCCAACATGCGACAACGAGCGGCATCCTAAACCCTCTACCGGTTAGGGAAGCATCACTAAGACTGAGAGCCTCTACACCGAGGATGCGATTATCTTCGCCAATCCGCACCGCGAGGATCTTGATGTGCTTCTTGAGATTGTCGACGGCTTCGGCTATGCGTCAGGCCTTAGGGTAAATGTGGCCAAGTGCCTTAGGGTAAATGTGGCCAAGTGCGGCGTCTATCGGAGCCGTGCCAAGCTTGCAACTTGGAAGGGAAAGATACTTAATGCCGGTGGACGGCGCGCCCTAACCCGCTCCGTCCTCGACGCTCTCACCACCTATGCGCTAACTGCCATGCCGCTGCCCAAGAAATTCCCCCTGGCTTTCGATCAAGCTCGCAGGCGCTTCACTTGGGACATCGATGAGATGGCTTTCGATCAAGCTCGCATGCGCTTCACTTGGGACATCAATGAGACTGGCACAGCTGGTGGCAAATGCAAAGTGAATTGGCCAACTGTTTGCTCTCCAACGGCTTTCGGTGGTTTGGGCATCCTAGACTTGGATCGCTTCGCGCGTGCGCTCCGACTTAGATGACTTTGGCTCCAGTGGCACCATCCTGAGCGACCATGGACGCAGCTTGGCACACCTTGCAGCGCTCTTGATCACTGCCTCTTTGCTGCCGCTACCAGAGTCACTGTCGGCAATGGTGCACTGGCCAGCTTCTGGTGGTCTAACTGGCACGGTGGAGGAACTTTGCGCTGCCGCTTCCCTCTGCTCTACAAGCATTCCATCCGCAAACACCGCACCGTGGCTGAGGCGTTAGCTGACAACCGCTGGGTCCTTGATCTGCGACGCGCGCCGCACCGCATTATCGCAGCAGATTTCCTCGCGCTCTGGCGAGAGCTGTCAACGATCTCCCTACAACCGGATGTTGACGACTCGATAGTCTGGATCCTCTCCGCCGACGGCTGCTACTTGTCCAAGACAGCATACCAAGCTCAATTCGTTGGCCGCATCATCTCCGTCGCCCAAGACCTGATCTGGGAGACATGGGCACCGGCCAAGTGCAAACTCTTTGGGTGGTTGCTGATTCAGAAACGAGTTTGGACTGCCGATCGACTGATGCAGAGAGGCTGGCCAAACTGCTATTTTTGCCCCATGTGCATCAGGAACCTAGAAACACCCCCAGCACCTATTTTTCGGCTGCCCTTTCGCGAGGATCCTATGGGCGTCCATCGCATCCTGGCCACACTGCAGCGGCCTCGCCCCAAGAGCGTGGAGTGCATGCGATAACATGCAAGATGCATGGAATGCAATGATAGCTGCAACACACATCGACCATCAGGACGGAATTCGATCAATCATCATCCTTGTGCTATGGGAGTTCTGGACCGAGAGAAACGCTAGAATTTTCAAAGAGAAGGCCAGCACGCTGCGACAGCTGGCACACCGGATCCAAGACGAAGCAAATGGTTGGGCTTTTGCAGGTGCAAAGAAAGTTCAGCGTATGATTTGGGAGCCTCCCTGAGATCTTGCCCTCCCTTGCACTTGCTCTTTAACTTCTCTCTATTTCTTTTTCACTTTATACCTTGGCCTACGGCCGCGATGTAAATATTCTACCTTCTAATGCAAATCGAAAGCCAACAAGTTGTTGGATCTTTCAAAAAAAAAAAGGTCTTGCTAAACTGCCATGGCGTGGCGAGGTGTAGATCGACCAAACAGGTCTTGATCATTTTCGTAAACAATTATACTAGCTGCTGACCTGCTGTGCGAAATTGACCGAGAGTACGCTGGAATCGCCTGGTGACAAACAAAAAAATGTACACACGGCTGAAGTTTGTGAGTGGAGCAGATTTCCTCATACTAGTCAACAAAGTCAAATATTTCAGTTGGATTACTTGTCCAAGTCGGAAAAATCTACACGGTTCTAAACCACACAATTTGTTCTTCGGAGGATCGTTTTCCAACGGAAGAGTCTCTGCTATACTAATCCTCACGTGTAGGTGTAGGGGTCTTTATATACCTCCTTTTCTATCATGTAGTCGAAATCACCAAGGAAGCAAGAAGAACACATACACGCAAGCGAGCTACCTGCAAAGTAGAGGAGACATTGAGTTTTGATAGTTTCTACTCGGTAGAAAGGAACGATGGCCGGAGGTGGAGGAGACGATGTGAAGCTGCTGAGCTTTTGGGCGAGCCCGCCGGCCCTGCGAGTGCGCCTGGCGCTCAGCATCAAGGGCGTGAGCCACGAGTACGTGGAGGAGGACCTCCGGAACAAGAGCGAACTGCTCCTCCAGTCAAACCCCGTCCACAAGAAGGTCCCGGTGCTGATCCACGGCGGCAAGCCCGTCTGCGAGTCGCTGGTCATCGTCCAGTACATCGACGAGGCTTTCAGCGGCCCTGATCTCCTCCCGGCCGACCCCTACGAGCGCTCCGTGGCTCGGTTCTGGGCCGCCTTCGTCGACGACAAGGTACGTACGTGCTTCCCTCGTGTTTGTGCTTTGAGTTCTGGGACAATTCATGATTTGTGTGGACGTGTGGTGTTCGTCCGCAGTTTTCCAAGGCGATGTACCAGGCGTCATGGGGCAAGACGGAGGAGGAGAAGGCGGAGGGGAAGAAGCAGGTGTTGGAGGCGGTGGAGACCCTGGAGGGAGCCCTGAGGGACTGCTCCAAGGGGAAGAGCTTCTTCGGCGGCGACAGCCCCGGGTACGTGGACGTGGTGCTCGGCGGCATGCTCGCGTGGGTGCGGGCCGGTGAGGTGATGCTGGGAGTCAAGACCTTCGACCCTGCCACGACGCCTCTCCTGGCCGCGTGGGCGGACAGCTTCGGCGCGCTGGACGCGGTGGAGGCTGTCATGCCGGACGTCGGAAGGTTGGTCGACCTTGCCGTGAAGATGCAGTCTGCTGCGGCGGCCGAGGCTGCCCCAGCGGCTAACTGAAGGAGTAGATGCCTAATTTAGTGTTTCTGGTGGAAATTATTCTCCTCTTTCGTGTAATTCGTCAGGTACAATTCTTGTTTACTATAAGTAGTGTTTACTTGTACTTTTTTTTGAGAGATACTTGTACTGGTACTGAACTACTGATGTATGCTTATGCCTACAAAAGTCTTAAATAAGTTGGTATTTCCGTTTACGTAATCACACTTATACATGCGTTATTGTGCATTGACAGAGGAAACTCTGAACATGCCCTTAATTTTTCAATAAAGGAGATCGCAAAGATAATAATTACACTTAGACTCTGCACCAACATAATATTTAAAGATATGAAGGGTGCACACAACCAAGAAAAAAGTAAGAAAGAGAGAAAAGAAAACAAAAGCCCCGCTGTAGTGTCGAACCACTCCAACAGTAGCACTCTAACCACCACTGAAGACAACACCCAGACTATAAAAGAGATTTTGCAAAACCAATGCCTCCAAGAATAAAACAATGCACAAGTGTTATCGTCGCCCGATCGAAGATCTTGGGTTTCACCCTCGAGAAAATCTGAGTTTCCAAAACAACGACTTTCGCAAGGCGATTGCAAGGTACAACCAATGAATGCTAGATATTGGGTTTTCATGCTGAAAATCATAGCTCGGTACTCAAGGAGCACCACCAAGAATACAGTCCACTTGTGTTGTCACCCCCGCTTGCCAAGGCTGCTGATGCAAGTTGCCAAATATCGGACACACAGGGAGAACATGTGTCACATTGTCTTCATCGCAACCAGTACCCTCTCCACCATTACCAGCCTCCGACCGCAGCCACCATGAGTTGCCCAAATAATGGATAAATTTCCAAAATTCAGTTTTTTTAAAAAAAATTAATGATAATAGAATTAATAATAATAATAATAATAATATATTTAAGATCTCCATCATCAAAACATATGTAAGCAGCCCAAAGGTTTATAGTGGTGATAATTCTTCGCATGCGATCAGCAAGGAGAAAATTTAGCAAAAGTGAAGGCCAAAAAGTCCAAGACATAATCATGAGGAGGAAGAAGATTCTCAAGATGAAGATAAGAATGAAAGGCCACATTTATAACAGGCCAAAGAAACGTGGAGGCTGCACAATTGTCTCCTCCAACATGCTCACATGAAGCTATAAAGAGGGGCTACAAAGGCTATAAAGGCTAGAAAGACCTACAATATAGAGGCATGATTTGCAGGAATAAAGGAGAAGCAATAATAGAAGAGAAGGCACCAGAATGCTGCTCTCTCGTCTATAAAACGGGACTCCAAACAGCGAAGAAGGACACTAAGCAATCAGCAACCAGAGCACACCAGCATTCGCAAAGATCAGAGAGTTATGCTAGCAACGCTCCTTGTAGTAGTAGTAGTACAACCACCCTTCTTGCAATAAAGAGCTGCAATATCCAAGGCGTTTGTAATATTGCAAAGGTAGGAAGGTGATTTCACTTCTTGTGTAAACCTGTCGGGGTTCCCGAAAGGAAAACCCGTATGTAAATTATATTAAGGAAATGAAGTAGTTCTATGTTTTCCCTTGATCTTTTTATCATGTTTATATGGGTTGATTTTTTATGCTAGGGATCCTATAGGAGAAACCTCTACGTGTAGTTCTCTGTTAAACCTTGTGTGTGGCGTTAGAACGAGAACAGAATCCGTAGAGAACTGTTAAAAAAAAGACCAACCCATATAAACATGATAAAAAGATCAAGGAAAAATACAGAACTACTTCATTTCCACAATATAATTTACATACGGGTTTCCCTTTCGGGAACCCCCGACAGGTTTACACAAGAAGGAAAATCACCTTCCTACCTTTGCAATATTACAACGTTGTGGATATTGCAGCTCTTTATTACAGGAAGGGTGGTTGTACTACTATTACTGCAGGGAGCGTTGCTAGCCTAACTCTCTGCTCTTTGCGAATGCTGGTGTGCTCTGGTTGCTAATTGCTTGGTGTCCTTCTTTGCTGCATGGAGTCCTGTTTTATAGACGAGAGAGAGCAACATTCTGGTGCCTTCTCTTCTATTATTGCTTCTCCTTTCTTCTTGCAAATCATGTCTCTATATTGTAGGTCTTTTTAGGCTTTATATCCTTTGTAGCCCCTCTTTATAGCTTCATGTGAGCATGTTGGAGGAGACAATTGTGCAGCCTCCACGTTTCTTCGGCCTGTTATAAACGTGTCCTTTCATTATTATCTTCATCTTGAGAATCTTCTTCCTCGTCATGATTATGTCTTGGACTTTTTTACCTTCACTATTGCTAAATTTGCTCCTTGCTGATCGCATGCGAAGAATTATCACCAATATAAACCTTTGGGCTGCTTATATGTGTTTTGATGATGGAGATCTTAAATACATTATTATTATTATTATTATTATTAATTCTATTATCATTAGTTTACAAAAAAATTGAATTTTCAAAATTTATCACATATTCGGGTATAGGTCCTCCACGCCCGAATAATTGATAGCAATATCAATTTAAATTTTGATTGGAGTACCAATACACACATATAATTTATTGTGTAAAATTTGTCTGAATATCTGTAGTTTATATCTGTGTGTATAGGACCAGCCCAAATCCATCCAATCAGAATTTAAATTGATAGTGCTATCAATTATTCGGGCGTGGAGGACTTATACCCGAATATTTGATAAATTTTCGAAATTCAATTTTTTTGAAAATTAATAATAGTAATAATAATAATAATAATAATAATAATAATAATAATAATAATAATAATAATAATAATAATAATAATGTATTTAAGATCTCCATCATCAAAACACATGTAAGCAACCCAAAGGTTTATAGTGGTGATAATTCTTCGCATGCGATCAGCAAGGAGCAAATTTAGCAAAAGTGAAGGCCAAAAAGTCCAAGACATAATCATGACGAGGAAGAAGATTCTCAAGATGAAGATAAAATGAAAGTCCACGTTTATAACAGGCCAAAGAAACATGGAGGCTGCACAATTTTCTCGTCCAACATGCTCACATGAAGCTATAAAGAGGGGCTACAAAGACTATAAAGCCTCGAAAGACGTACAATATAGAGGCATGATTTGCAAGAAAAAAGGAGAAGCAATAATAGAAGAGAAGGCACCAGAATGCTGCTCTCTCGTCTATAAAACGGGACTCCAAACAGCGAAGAAGGACACCAAGCAATCAGCAACCAGAGCACACCAGCATTCGCAAAGAGCAGAGAGTTATGCTAGCAACGCTCCCTGCAGTAGTACTAGTACAACCACCGTTTTTGTAATAAAGAGCTGCAATATCCAAGGCATTTGTAATATTGCAAAGGTAGGAAGGTGATTTCACTTCTTGTGTAAATTAAACCCGTCGGGGGTTCCCGAAAGGGAAACCCGTATGTAAATTATATTAAGGAAATGAAGTAGTTCTATGTTTTCCCTTGATCTTTTTATCATGTTTATATGGGTTGATTTTTTATGCTAGGGATCTTATAGGAGAAACCTCTACGTGTAGTTCTCCGTTAAGCCTTGTGTGTGGCGTTAGAACGAGAACCGAATCCGTAGAGAAGTGTTAAAAAAAGACCAGCCCATATAAACATGATAAAAAGATCAAGGAAAAATACAGAACTACTTCATTTCCACAATATAATTTACATACGGGTTTCCCTTTCTGGAACCCCCGACGGGTTTACACAAGAAGGGAAATCACCTTCCTACCTTTGCAATATTACAACGTTTGTGGATATTGCGGCTCTTTATTACAGGAAGGGTGGTTGTACTACTATTACTGCAGGGAGCGTTGCTAGCCTAACTCTCTGCTCTTTGCGAATGCTGGTGTGCTCTGGTTGCTAATTGCTTGGTGTCCTTCTTCGCTGCATGGAGTCCTTTTTTATAGACGAGAGAAAGCAACATTCTGGTGCCTTCTCTTCTATTATTGCTTCTCCTTTCTTCTTGCAAATCATGTCTCTATATTGTAGGTCTTTTTAGGCTTTATAGCCTTTGTAGCCCCTCTTTATAGCTTCATGTGAGCATGTTGGAGAAGACAATTGTGCAGCCTCCACGTTTCTTTGGCCTGTTATAAACGTGGCCTTTCATTCTTATCTTCATCTTGAGAATCTTCTTCCTCTTCATGATTATGTCTTGGACTTTTTTGCCTTCACTTTTGCTAAATTTGCTCCTTGGTGATCGCATGCGAAGAATTATCACCACTATAAACCTTTCGGCTGCTTACATGTGTTTTCATGATGGAGATCTTAAATACATTATTATTATTATTATTATTAATTCTATTATCATTAATTTACAAACAAAAATAGAATTTTGAAAATTTATCACATATTCGGGTATAGGTCCTCCACGCCCGAATAATTGATAGCAATATCAATTTAAATTTTGATGGGAGTACCAATACACACAGATAATTTATTTTGTAAAATTTGTCTGAATATTTGTAGTTCATATTTGTGTGTATAGGACCAGCCCAAATCCACCCAATCAGAATTTAAATTGATATTGCTATCAATTATTTGGGCGTGGATGACTTATATCCGAATATTTGATAAATTTTGAATTTTTTTTTTTGAAAATTAATAATAATAATGTATTTATCACAGATTTGCAAGAAGAAAGGAGAAGCAATAATAGAAGAGAAGGCACCAGAATGCTGCTCTCTCGTCTATAAAACGGGACTCCAAACAGCGAAGAAGGACACCAAGCAATCAGCAACAAGAGCACAACAGCATTCGCAACGAGCAGAAAGTTAGGGTAGCAACGCTCCCTGCAGTACCAGCAAGAGAGAGAGAGAGAGAGAGAGAGAGAGAGAGAGAGAGAGAGAGAGAGAGAAAGGCGACAAGAAGTAACCATGGCGATATGGATCTGGAGACAATGATTTGCTCTTCCCTGTCTGCTCCTTACTTCTTCAACCTCTAGCAGATAGTGGACATTATAATGTGCGAGTTGAGCTTTCTTCCGTGTCTCTGATTCTTCCTTGTTCCTTGCATGCTTTTTGTTCGACAGATTGGTTGTATGAACTCGTTTGTAAGTTGATCTGTGTTGGATCTCAGAACCTGAACTCTCTATAGTGATCGTGTTGTCTAAGCTGAATTATATGGAGGATTTGGTTAAGTAAGTTACTGCTAGCGATCCATCTGTTTGTTTTTAGCTTTAGTTCATATACAGTTGAATCCAAAACGCTTGTTTATATAATTGTGAATCTATTGCTATACTTCTATAATCTAATCCATGTGGACACGATAAAACTCTTCTTATCCACTACATCATGCAGAAGTGTTATCGTCTCCCGATCGAAGATCTTGGGATTCATCCTCGAGAAAGTCTGAGTTTCCAAAACAATGGCTTTCGCTAGGCCATTGCCAGGTACAAAAAATGAATATCAAACCTTGGGTTTTCATCCTGAAAATCGTAGCTCGGTACTCGAGGAACACCACCAAGAATGCAGTCCACTTGTGTTATCACCCCCGCTTGCCATGGTTGCTGATGCAAGTCGCCAAATATCGGACACACAGGGAGAACATATGTTGCATTGTCTTCGTCGCAACCAGTACCCTCTCCACCATTATACCAGCCTCCGATCGCAGCCACCATGAGTTTCTCCACCTCTGCCAGTTTCATGAAAATGTATATTAAGACATGTCCCATAACACCGATAAAGAAGGCAAAACTCCGTGCCTCGTCCAAATAAAGCCACACTGGCTGAAGAAAAGGCGTGTGTGACCATATTGGTTCCGCTCTAGATATGGAGTAGCGCACTGCGCCAACCTATGGAAATATCCGAGAGAAAGATAGGAACTCATCGGTGGCCAGACTAAGGAGGCCGACATCAAGAAGATGGATGACTTGTCACAAGAAGAACACTAGAGTCAAACTACCGTTATTATATCCAAGCCAGCAGCCCCCACGTCGCATGCGGGTTCTCTTCGGGATCGGCCGCCCCAATCCTTACTGGAAGCCCGAAGGCTCGGATGGCAACGAAGAAGGCAACCCATGAGGCCCGAAGCCTGACGACGTCGAGCACGCTGGAGATGAACAACCACCACGTCGACAATGCGGGGTTGCGCTTCCACGCCGCCGCCACAAGACCACGCCATTGTGCTCCTTGCCTAGTGCCACGTCCCGGCCGGCAAATGCGACGCACTCCGCGCCATCAGCCATGGGAGGACCACCACCATCTCCCGTGGCCGCCACCCCGACTCACATCCTTTGCCGCTATGACCACGATGTTTGGGGTGACGCATCCATGAACCGAAGGGCTCCCCACGGGGGAGAAGCTTCTACATGAGAAAACCGCCCCGCCACCACCATCGACCGGAGGGCTTTGACCGCCGCATCCTCTGGCGGAAGTGGGGGAGACGAGAGAGGAGGATCTGGGGGCGGTGGCAGCTAGGGTTTCCGCTCGAGCCACCCCCCTGAAGAGCGACTCGAGGGTTAGAGAGATGGCGATACTTTAACATTTTGAGAAATGATCTGTTTTAAATTTTTTTTCTCTAAAAATAGAGAGCTTGTGTCTAGATGCATTGATAGAAAGAAAACATTTTACAAGGGGAAGAACAGAGACCGGCCACTGAACCATAGCACATAAAGTGGAAGGACTTCACAGTTCCTCCTGTATACATTTTATCCTCTTTAGTTAGTATATTTCCTGCGTGGAAACAATCATATAACGAGCTAACTGGTGTAGAATAAGACTGAACTAAATCTTTTGTCACCACAATTCTAAAGAAATCGCGTAATCCAATTAATTTTGATTAGTGTCCACCGTTGCAACTTAACATTGAATTGAACATCGTGTGCATCAATAATCCGATCGTTCAGAACTATCTTCTCGATTGTGATGTTACTATACTATCATACCACAAATGTCCAAGATATACCGAATTACATATTGATAATTCTGCAGCTTGTCCTCAAAGCCTGAATTACGCAAAATACTATGTTGATGACGTAGATAATGACATCAAAGCCTTCAGGAGGAAAAGGTCAAACTTCCCATGTTCTACTTAAACAGAAATACAGGGGAATGGATATAAAAAGTACCTGGGGATCAGCTTTCTTTGATAGTCAGGAGAGAGGATGACCTTAGAAGAGGTGTGGTGTAGTTTTGGCGGACGACTTTACTTATCGGGGTATAATCTCAAGCTATACCCTAGCTGGTAAATGAGCACTTCATTAGAAGTCTAATTTTGCATTAGTTACACGATTGCACATAAAGTAGAAGGGCTAGAAACTTTTTCTTGTATGCATTTTCACCTCTTGAGTTCTATTTCTTGTGTTAAAAACGATTCTATAACGACTTGAACTGCTACAAAAAAAAAGTGAACTAAGTCTTTGGTAAACCCAATGCTATCGCTGGCTTAATCCAAAAAAATACTAGTACCCCATCCAGACTGAATTAATGGGCAAATACGCACTTCAAAAAATAAGTTTGACTACTAATTTGGTCAACAAAATATAAGATATATATCATAAAAATTATATTATTAAAAACATTTTTTAATACGAATCCAATGGTATAATTTTTTGTGGCATATATCTCATATTTTGTTGACCAAATTTATAGTCAAACTTGTTTCTCGAAATACGTAATTGCCCATTAATTCGGTATGAAGGGAGTATTCACTAGTGGAGAATAGACCTTTCGTCCCAAGGCCCTTGGAGCAAATGTCCCTGTTTTGAACCAAACCGGGACTAATGGGGGGCATTGGTTCCGGTTCATCATGAAAAACCTTTAGTCACGGTTCGTTTGGACCCTTTAGTCCCGGTTGGTAATACAAACCGGGACTAAAGGGCTGGTCTCTGGGCAAAAGCCTTTAGTCCCGGTTCGTATTACCAACCGGGACTAAAGGGTTTTTGGGTTTTCCCCCCCGTGGATCGCCTTTTTTAACACTGTAAAATATAAAAAAAATAATAGAAAATTCAAAAAATAAAATCTTTTCAGATTCTTGTATGTTATGGAACCTACTATTATGAAAAATTAATAAATTTGAATTTTAAATTTTTTTTGCAAAAAAAGTTAGAAAAATGGTAAAACCGCATTAACTTTTGCATACGACGTCGAAAAAAACGTATAATAGATCAAAATGATCGTGGGAAAAAATTAATATTAAAAAACAATTATAATACAAACTAAAAAATAATATTTATAAAAAATATAATTATAACACCATGTTATTACGTCATTAGTTTTGTTTATTAAAATAATTATTTGGAATTCGAACAATAAATAAGTGGGACATCGACCAACATGTTAATAGGATTGATATGATACTAGTATCACAACATGCGCGCGAAGCACTTGGAAGTGGGATGGGAAAGGAACTTGGAAGTTAAGCGTGCTAGTGTTGGAGTAGTGGGAGGATGGGTGACCGAGCGGGAAGTTGGACCACGGGTAAGTAATTTGACTAGAGATTAAGTGTAGTTAGAGACTAAACTAGTTAAATAACTGAAATACTAGAAATTTTGAAAAAAAATAGAGAAAAAAAGAGGAGCGAAAAATAATTGGGCATAACAAAATGGATTTAAAAAATTAACAAATTTCCTTTAGTCCCGGTTGGTGTTACAAACCGGGACTAAAGGTCATTTTCTCGACGCGCGCCAGCAGCCCACGGGTAAGTAATTTGACTAGAGATTAAGTGTAGTTAGAGACTAAACTAGTTAAATAACTGAAATACTAGAAATTTTGAAAAAAATAGAGAAAAAAAGAGGAGCGAAAAATAATTGGGCATAACAAAATGGATTTAAAAAATTAACAAATTTCCTTTAGTCCCGGTTGGTGTTACAAACCGGGACTAAAGGTCATTTTCTCGACGCGCGCCAGCAGCCCACGTGGCGGGACCTTTAATCCCGGTTTGTTTTACAACCGGGACTAAAGGGGAGGGCCTTTAGTCCCGGATGGTTAGTCCCGGTTCCAAAACCGGGACTAAAGGCCCTTATAAACCGGGATTATAGACCCTTTTTCTACTAGTGATTAATTAGTGTCCATCACTGAAACTTGACATTGAACTGGACATCATGCACGTCACTAATCAGATCCTTCAAACGCCATGCCCTACTCTACTATATCTTTCTACACATGTCCAGTATATGCTCAATTGAATAATTTTATGTATCTTGTCCTCCAAGCCTGGAATAATACAGAAATGCCATGCTGATGACGTAGATAGTGACGTCAATGGCTTCCAGAGGAAAGGTCAAACTTCCCATGTTCTACTTAAACTTAAAAACGGAGAAATGGAGACAAAAAGTATCTGGTAGAGGATCAAACTTTGTTGTTCAGTCAGGAGAGGATCACATCTTAACGGTGGTAAAGTTTGTCCAAGTCAATGGTGCCGGTAATTCAAAATAGATGGCTCCAATGTCAAGTTACTTAATACAAAAGCTTGACATAATCAGAAAAACAAACTAAAATTATCCGCATACAACCAAACAAACTGTACCATTGCGACGGAGCATCCTCTGCGTGTATATATACCCGTATTCCCCTCCGTCCCTAACAGCCCAACACCAACAGCTGGAGATCCGAAACAAGTTCCAACCAGAAATGGCCGGCGGAGGAAACAACGAAGTGAAGCTGCTGGGCATGTGGGCGAGCCCTTTCGTCCTGCGAGCGCAGCTTGCTCTCAGCCTCAAGGGCATCAGCTACGAGTACGTCGAGGAGGACCTCAAGAGCAAGAGCGAGCAGCTCCTCACATCCAACCCCGTGCACAAGGCGGTGCCGGTGCTGATCCACGGCGGCAAGCCCGTCTGCGAGTCGTTGGTCATCCTGCAATACATAGACGAGGCCTTCGCCGGCATCGGCCCCTCTCTCCTCCCGGAGGATCCCCATGACCGCGCCGTTGCTCGCTTCTGGGCATGTTACATCGACGACAAGGTAATTATATACAGCGCAGTATATGATCCACGTCTGTCGATGGTTTCAGCGTGTTGTTGATGGTTTCATCGGCCCGGTTTTCTGATATTTGCAGCTGGTGAAAGCGTCGACCCAGGCGTCGAGGGGCAAGACGGAGGAGGAGAAGGAGGAGGGGAAGAAGCAGGCGGCGGCCGCGGTGGAGACCCTGGAGGGAGCCCTGAAGGAGTGCTCCAAGGGGAAACCATTCTTCGGTGGCGAAAACGCTGGGTATGTGGATGTCGTGCTCGGTGGCCTCCTCGCATGGGCTCGCGCGGGAGATTTGATGAAGGGCGTCAAGACCTTCGACCCCGCCACGACTCCGCTCCTGGCCGCGTGGGCGGACAGCTTCGGCGCGTTGGACGCGGTCGAGGCGGTCATGCCGGAGGTCGGCAAGCTAGTTGAGTTTGCCATGGCGATGCATGCTCACGCTGCGGCCGCGGCAGCCGCCGCCGCAGCTAACTGAAGAGGCGTTGCTCTTGTTTGTATGCAACTCTGCTTGGTAGTGTGCCGAACAATCAGAGATGCCTGTGTTTTCTATGTTTGTTTTTGTCAACCTTTTGTATGGACATTTCCTCACTTCCGGGACGCGTGGATCATATCTAAACTTGTTTCAATGAATGTTGAGGAGCCTATACAGTCATAAGACTGAATATCCTTATCTCTATGTGAGGATCGTGATGGTGAAGTGGATGATCCAGATGCAGAGGGCGCCGGAGTGGATCAAGGTGAAGCTCTTCTCTTCTAGATCTTCTTCTCTGATCTGGCTCTGTTATGCAGCGTTATGTATGTGTACCTCGTGAATTCACCAAAGTTCCTTCTGACAACACAAAGGCGGCGCCCCAGCATATGATCGCACGATATTGGCGCAAGCATTAGTACATGTGGTCGATTTTTTCGATAAAGAAATATATTAATATCAAAAGATATCAATTACACACAGTCTCTGCAACAACGCAACACCCTAATGACAGCACGGATGCACACAGCTAAAAAGGAGAAAAGAAAAATAAGAAACAAGAGTCCCGCTACAGTATCCCAGGCCAAACAACAACAATACATCCACCACCAAGATAACATCTAAAATACAGACTCTACAAAAGCGACGTCTCCAAGAAGAAAACAGTGCTCTAGCATCGTCGTCGCCCGACCAACGATCTTAGGTTTTCACCCTGAAGATGTACATGTGGTCGATAGGGCATCTCCAACGGGCTGACCCAAATCGACGACCCAAACAGTCTAGTTTGGGTCGGCCCGCAGATTGGATGCGTTGCCTTGGACACGAAGGAGCAAAATGCCTTGGCAATTCTCTATTGCGAGTGTGGGGCCCGTTAAAAGCGCAACACCTAGTTCATTAAATAGAGAACAAAAAGGTTGAGATATTTTTTTGTTCAAGTGGACACACGCAGCACCAAATTATTCACAAATTAATTAAGTGCTTCATCACCAGTTTATAGTTGCATCATCAAAATCGACAATTTTTTAATCTATTCTAGCCATACTTTAAACAAATACAAAATTTTACGCATTTTGGCTCTCAAGAATATTCGTTCATAAAGCTATTTTCATTCTTTTTAAACTTAAGACGGAGCTCGCCAAACAATGCTAAACAAGCATGACAGTTAGGAGAGGATCAGTTCTTAACAGTGGTAAAGTTTGGGCTGACGATTCTACTTATCGTCGTATTCTCTTGAGTTTAATTTTGTCCCAGCTGGTAACGTTGTAGTATCCGCAACCAGAAGTGTAGTGAGATATATTTACTGATTAATCTTTGGCTTATTTCAGTTTCGACAGGTGTACGCCGATAAAGCAAAAAAAAAAAAGAGTCTGATAAAGCCAAAATAGATGGCTCCAATATCAAGTTACTTAATGGCAAGACATATTCAGAAAAAACGAAATTAACCAAATTACTGGCATACAACCAAAGCAAAGTGTACCGTTGCGACGGAGGAACCACTGCGATTGCAGTCCATCCATATATACCCCCTCTTGGTCACCTCCGTCCCTAACAGCCAAAAACACCAACAACTCAAGATCGAACAAGAGTACACCAGCAATGGCCGGAGGAGGAAGCAACGATGTGAAGCTGCTGGGCTTTTGGCCGAGCCCTTACGTCCTGCGTGCGCGGCTTGCGCTCAGCCTCAAGGGCATCAGTTACGAGTACATCGAGGAGGACCTCGAGAGCAAGAGTGAGCTGCTCCTCACCTCTAACCCCGTGCAGAAGGCGGTGCCAGTGCTGATCCACGACGGCAAGCCCGTCTGCGAATCGTCCATCATCCTACAATACATAGACGAGATCTTAGCCAGCGTCGGCCCCTCTCTTCTCCCGGAGGATCCCCATGACCGTGCCATGGCTCGCTTCTGGGGCTCTTACATCAACGAGAAGGTATTACTGTATACTCTCTGTTCACGAATGACTACACTTCCAATTTTGACCTGCATCAGTTTTTTTAACATTTCACTATTTTTTTAGAAAAAAATAGCAACATATATAAGGTCAAATTAGTATGAAACTATATCTCAAGGCGGATCTAGTGATACTATAATCTAGAGTTAACAAGTTAACGTAAGGCAAAAGTTGAAACGTTGGTTTGAGTACTTTATGCGTCTTGCTGATGGTTATCTCAGCACGGTTTTGTCACATATATGGGCATTATTTGCAGCTTGTGAAAGCGTTGAACCTGACATGGGGAGGCAAGACGGAGGAAGAGAAGGCGGAGGGGAAGAAGCAGGCTGCCGACGCGGTTGAGACCCTTGAGGGAGCTCTGAAGGACTGCTCCAAGGGGAAACCATTCTTTGGTGGGGAGAGCGCTGGGTACGTGGACATCATGCTCGGCGGCCTCCTCGCATGGGCTCACGTCCGCGAAGTGGTGAAGGGCGTCAAGACCTTCGATCCCGCCAAGACTCCGCTCTTGGCCATGTGGTCGGACAACTTCGGTGCATTAGACGCGGTCAAGGCAGTCATGCCAAACATCGGTAAGCTAGTTGACTATGCCATGGTGATGCAACCTCACGGGGCGGCAGCTGCAGCTGCAGCCGCCGCCGCAGCCGTCGCTGCAACTAACTAAAGACTCCTTTAGCTCGATCGTGTGCATTCACATATGTATTGTGATCACTGTAGTTGTTTATCGGTGGAACACACTATACTTTGTATTTATATCGAAAAGAATACATGAGTATATTGATAATTGGGAAGAACTAGGACAGGTTATCGGTTACGAGCCCTAGTAGCGACCTCCTTAATTGATTACTGAATTTAGACATGATCAAGACTCACAAGTGTGTGTTCCAGGGACTTAACGGGCATAATCCCCTAATAGATACGTTATATCATAGCAGGAAGTTTCATCTGTAATGTATCTCGAAAACTAGTTTAAAAACATGAAATCTTATCTATATGAGAGGTTTCCTACCCCTATCTTTAGATATACGAATTATAAGAGGAACCACCAGAAAACGCAGAGGAAAGTGGTAGACCACAAACCGTGATGATGTGCATTAGTAAAATCTTAGCTGCTTCATAGGTTACAACTCACACTACTAGAAAAATGCTTAGCAGTGGCGCACCTAATTTGGTTAGCAGTGCTGCACCACTACTATCATGCCTGGTAAGTGTTAGTAGTGGCGCACCACTTGGTGCACCACTTGGTGCACCACTGGTAACCAAAATACTAGTGGCGAACCACAAGGTGCGCCACTGCTAGCTCATTGGTGTGCCACTGCTATTTCATCGACGTGCGCCACCACTAAAAAATAGGTGCACCACCGGTAAAAAATTGAAATTTAGATATGGATCTCGATCTAGGTCTGGCACTTTTTTAATTTTTTTTTTTTTGAATTTTGTTCTAGTATGCATCTTGGCACGGTCTTTGTGACGGGAAGCTCCACATGCGGCCGAAGAGGAGGGACGGGTCTGTCCAAAGAGAAGGGAGGAGGAGGAGGAGGAGGAGGAGGAGGAGGAGGAGGAGGAGGAGTGGAGGAGGGGGCCAGAGTTGGAGGAGGAGGCAGTTAAGGAGGATGACGGAGTGGAGAAGGATGCCAGAGTTGGAGGAAGGACGCCAGAGTGGAGGAGGAGAGAAAGAGGAGATGATTGAGAAAATGTGTGGAGGAGGGAGGTGGGAGGTGGTGGGGATAAGGCTAAAGGGTGGTGACATAGGCATCCCCAATGGGCCTGCCAAAGATGGTACCCGGGGTTTATTCAAGGCCCAAGACCCGAAGAATAAGAAGACTTGGAAGCCCATTTAGTGTTAAGAAAAGATAGTTTGTATTAGGAAAGATAGAGACTTGTAATCTTACGAGCTGGGTACGAAACCCTCTCGAACTCTGTAACTTGTGTATTACGAAATCCTCGGCCCTATATAAGGGGAGTCGAGGGACAAAGGATCGAATCTCTGTCAACATAACCCTAGTTTTCATAATCGTCGAGTACTTTTCGCTGAACCTTCGAGATCTACTTGCCCTCTACTTCTAGCAAAACCCTAGTCTACAATCTGTAGGCATTGACAAGTTAATCCTTTGTCAATTGGCGTCTCTGGGAATTAGAGGTTGCAAGGAGCTGATCTCGATGGCACGTTCAAGATCGTCGACTTCGTCGATAGCAACGCGATGGATCGAGGTAACAAGGGAAAAACTGATCTAGTCAATTTTATTCCTCACCCGCCCTCCCGTATGGATGCATGTGCCTATCTGGAGGAGCCCATCATCATGACGTTCGGAGAATTCCGATTTGGCGTCAACAAGGAAGGATCCTACCGTCTCGAAGTTCCGATCTCGTCGGAATTTTCAGCGGTCGATTCTAGTTTTTCGTCGAGTAACGAAGAGTTTTCGTCGCCACGCTTCATCGACAACAAGGCAAGCGGAAAACTCGCTAAGATCTTCAGCAACACATCCTTCGAGTCGTCTGCGGACTCCTTTATAAGCAGCGACTACGACAGCGTCGACAGCTTCAACTTCATCGACAAATCCGCCGCCATCGGAAAGGTTTTCACCACTCTTTATGATGGTGTCACCAATCCGACAAAAATCAATACGCAAAATATCATCAGATCTATGCGATAGAAGAGGCAGGCCGAACCAGAAACGTCGAGGCTTTCGATGATTTGGGAAATCCTTACATCGATCCCGATCTCGGAAAAGGCCTAGGCACTAAATACGTCGGGTCCTCAACCCGAGAAAGAGTACTCCCGCAAGCGGCATGGGATAGGGCTGCAAGAGCCATGGATGGTTCAGAACCTATGACCACCACTGCTACCGTACAAGAATTACAAGCGTATCAATATAGACTTGCTCGAGTAAGCAGAGAGTTGGAAAAGACAACATCACTAAATAGAAGAAAGAGGCAGCTTCCGCATCAGCGACGCGAGCAGATTTAAGTCGACAATCGGCAATGTCTCGGCTGCAAAACATACCCGAAGCAGAGAGAGGAAACATAATTCAAAATCTCGACATGTCCTTTATGTCGATCGATGAAAGGGGAAATATCATCCCAAAAACGCCAGAGGCAGGTTACATGGCAACACAAGCTTACATCTTAGCGTCCAGACCACCTCCTGGGGACCCGAGAGAACCATTGTTCAATATGGCGATGGCTGGAGTAGGAGTTATGGGAACGTTGCAACAACGCCTCCCGAAGAAAACCCTAGGCAAAATAGTCCACGACCAACCGCAGCAGTTCAAGATCCCCCAAGAACAAGTGGAGCAAGAGACACAGCAGTCCAAGTAAGGGTGGACAGAGCGCGACAAGAAAGAAGAGAGCGTCAGCATTCACCAGAAGTTTCCGACGAAGATATGTGTGGGCTCCGTGTTTCACGAGAAGAGTTCGAAAGACTCGAGTCCCAAAGGGTTCAAGCTACCCGAAAATTTCAAGAAATTCGACGGCTGCAAGATCCCGAGGATTGGCTCGTGGATTATCTCGAGATGGTGAAGCTGGTAGGAGGAACCAGCTATGCAAAGTATCCAAGTTCACTTGAGCGGTGCCGCGAGATCTTGGATAAAGAAACTCCCCCAAGTTCCATCGACAGCTGGGATAACTTTGAGGATATCTTTGTGAAAAATTTCCGATCTACCAAGAAACCTGCGTCATTGGAAGAGTTGAGGGCGTGTCGACAAAAACATGACGAGTCGATGAGAAAATATATACAGCGGTGGAACATTATAAAAAACTCGGCAGAAGATATATCTGACGAGCGAGCAATAGATGCGTTCGTGGCAGGAATTCGGCGAGGAGACTTCGTCGAAGACTTGGGGAGAACTAACCCTAAAACCATATCAGCACTCATGGAAATAGCCAACAAATGGGCAGATGGAGAAGACGCAATATACAATAAGCGACACAGGTCGCCAGAAGAGGATCGTGGTCGAAATTATCAAAATAGAAGGCGATTTTCTCGCCAGTTCTACAACAACGATGCTCCCGGCCATATATCGGCTGGTTTTCGAGGAAATCCTGGAGGAAACAATCGAGATGACTATCAAAGGAGTAACGAGCATCAAGGCGACAATAGAGGCGATTCTCGCGGCAACAGACAAAACAATGGACCAAGGTTCCAAAGACCTTATGTGTCCCCCGAAGAGATGATGAACGGTCCGTGCCAGATGCATTTTTATCTTGACAATAATGGAAAGAGGCAGTCGGGCATCTCCAGAAGATTGCCGAAATTTTCAGGCAATGTTGCGAGCCCAGGAATCGCAAATGCCCAGGCCACGAATAGAAACCCCTAGGGCCAAGGAGCGAAATCCACCTTCCACCTCCTCCCGCAATTACGGACGAAAATCGGCACCAGCTTAGAATAGCGGCAGCACCACATCCACCTCCATACGTTGACCCCAACTCTAACGGTGCGGTCTCGATGATTCAGAAAGCTAGGCCATCAAACAGGGCGCAGAAGGTAATCTCGCGACAAGTGTTCATGGCAGAGAAGATGCCACCAACAGTCGAGTACTTAAATTGGTCGGGGCAAGACATCGGCTTCACGATCGCAGACCATCCGCAGCAAGTTCCTCGACCAGGACAATCAGCACTCATCTTACCCACAGTAATCGCTGGTTTTGACGTATCGAGAGTTTTCATAGATGGCGGCAGCAGCTCATGTATGCAGATACATTGAGGAAGATGAACATATCCCTAGCAAACTTCAAACCAACTGACACACGCTTCCACGGGATTACACCGGAGAAGCCAAGTTACCCATTGGGCAAAATCAACCTCGACGTTCAGTTTGGAACCCGAGAAACTACAGGATAGAGAATTTGGAAGTTGTGGATTTCCCATCTCAATATCATGCTTTGTTGGGACGACCAGCATATGCCAGGTTCATGGCAGTGCCGCATTATACATATCTGTTGTGGAGGTTGCCTGGGCCTAAGGGACCTATCACAATCAAGGGAAGTTTCGCGTTATCGATAAATGCGACAAGGATTTTCATCGACTATCGGAAACTTTCGGGATGCAAGCAGAATATGCGGCGCCAAGGTTCACCGATTATGATGTGCTGAGGGAGATCTTCCAAGGAGCCAACTTTCAGTACAACCAAGGATTCAAAAGAGGTACAGATCCACCCGACATATCCAAAGAAAACGACATCCATTGCCGCAAACATGGATGTCGCATAGGAAAGCGCGCTCGTCGAGTTCCTCCGTGAGCACTGGAAAATCTTCGCATGGTGTCCAGTGACATGCCAGGAGTACCCAGGGAACTTGCTGAGCACCACCTCAATTTGGATCCTCTCGCAAGACCAGTAAAGCAACCTTTTTCGGAGCCTAGCCGCAAAGCCATGTTATCTGAAATAGATCGACTCAAAGATGCTGGTTTCATCAGGGAAATATCTACCGAAGCCACGTGGGTAGCTAACCCAGTGATGGTGCCGAAAAAACACACAATAGTCCTTCGCATGTGCGTCGACTTTACGTGTCTCAATAAACATTGTCCCAAGGATCACTTTCCCTCCCAAGGATCGATCAAATCATCGACTCCACGGCAGATGCGAACGTCTTTCCTTTTTGGACGCATACTCTGGTTATAACCAAATCAGACTAAAAGAAGAAGATGAAGCCAAGACAGCGTTCATCACACCTTACGGCGTGTTTTGTTACAAAACAATGCCCTTTGGTTTGAAAAACGCGGGAGCAACGTATCAGCGGATGATGCAAAAGTGCCTAGCAACACAGATTGGTAAAAATGTACAAGTCTACATTGATGACGTCGTAATAACATCAAAGAAGGGGTCAACTCTGATCGAAGACTTGAAGGAAACCTTCGACAACCTCGACAAGTTCTGTCTCAAGCTGAACCCGACAAAGTGCTCTTTTGGAGTTCCTGCAGGAGAACTCCTCGGGTTCTTAGTATCAGCAAGAGGGATTGAAGCCAACCCTGAAAAAATCAAGGCCATAGTGACTATGCGAAAGCCAACAAAGTTGAAAGAAATACAACAGCTAACGGGGCGAGTCGCAGCTTTAAAGATTCGTCGCAGGCTAGGAGAAAAGGCGCTACCGTTCTATGCATTGATCAAACAGGGGGAAAATTTCAATGGAACGAAGAAGCAGATAGAGCCTTCGAGAACCTCAAGCGGGCAATTTTGACACCACCGATATTGGTGGCGCCTAAAGAGAAAGAACCTCTCCTCTTGTACATTGCCGCCACACCTCAGGTGGTCAGCACGGCCCTAGTAGTCGAGAGAGAGAAGAAGGCAAGCTTCATGGAGTTCAGAGGCCAGTATATTTCATCAAGCAAACGCCTTCAAAACAGCGGTACCCGCAATATCGAAAGCATATGGAGTATTCACGACAGCAAGAAAATTGCGACACTATTTTTCGGCGCACCCGATAATAGTGGTCAATGAGGCTCCCTTGTCAAATATACTGAACAACCCAGAAGCTACGGGTCGTGTCTCCCTTTGGGGAATAGAACTTTCTCCTCGGGACATCACGTATGAAAAAAGAAAAGCAATAAAATCACAGGTTTTACCAGATTTCATTGCAGAGTGGATGGAGCTACAAAACACGGGGCCTCCAGATTTATCGAGAACTTGGACCATGAACTTCGACGGGTCCAAAAGACGGAAGGTGCGGAGCAGGCGTGATATTGGTATCACCTGAAGGCGACAAGTTGAAGTACGTTTTGCATGACGTTCCCAAACGCGTCTAACAATGAAGCAGAATATGAAGCTCTCATACACAGGATGAAGATGGCGAAAGCTTGTGGTGCAACCCGATTGAAAATTTTCGGCGACTCACAATTGGTGGCACAGCAAGTTATGAACCAATGTGATGCAGTCAACGAAAGTATGATAGCATACAAAGAGGTGTACAATGAGCTGGAGAAATTATTTGATGGATGCGAGGTAAACCACATCAGCAGGATGAGTAACGATGAAGCCGACGTTCTTGCAAACATCGGGTCACGTGTCTCGCGATTCCTCCAGTGTTTTGGGAAGAGATAAGCGAGATGTCAACAAAGCCAAAAAACAAAGAAGGAGAAGAAAGAGAAACCCTCGAGTATCACCAAAGACACAGCAGAAGAAGAAGAAGAGCAAGAGCTAGTCATGATGGTGCAAATTCCATGGATGCAGGTTTACATATCATACATCCTAAGGAAAACGATACCCGACGATCCAGTTGAAGCAAGGCGAATAATTAGGAGATCAAAAGCTTTACTGTGATAAAAGGGGAGCTGTATAAACGAAGCATCTCGGGCGTGCTACAGAGATGTGTTACACCCGAAGAAAGAAGAATCATCCTGAAAGATGTGCATGAAGGAATATGCGGTCACCACGCGAGTAGTCGAGCTATCGCGGCCAAAGTTTTCAGAGCATTTTACTGGTTAACGGCAATAGAGGACGCGAAGGAAATAGTGAGAACTTGCGACGCGTGCCAAAGATTTGCCGCCAAACCTCACTCTCCCGCAGCAGAGAACTTATGCCAATCCCACTATCTTGGCCCTTTGCTCAATGGGGTCTCGACATGGTGGGAAAACTACACAAAGCTTCGCCAGGAGGTTATGAGTATATGCTTGTCGCTGTCGACAAATTTACAAAATGGATCGAAGCAAAGCCGATAAATTCACCGGACGGTGCGTCAGCGATTAAGTTTGTGAAAAGCATCGTCTTCAGATTTGGAGTCCCTCATAGCATCGTCACAGACAACGGCAACAACTTTACGTCCAAGGAGTTCAAAGCATATTGCGCAGTGGGCATTAAGTTGAGTTTTGCGTCTGTCGCACATCCACACCAATGGACAAGTCGAGAAAGCCAATGGCATCATCTGCAATGGTATCAAGAAACGCCTGCTAGGTCCACTGGAAAAGCTCGGCATACTTGGCCGGAGGAGCTGCCAAGCGTGTTGTGGAGTATCCGAACAACACCAAATACGGCGACACAGGAAACACCATTTTTTCTGGTCCATGGAGCCGAAGCAGTCCTACCGATAGAAATCGAGCATGATTCTCCAAGAGTCATAGAATATAATGAAGAAACCTCGAGAAAAGCCTTGGAGGACGACGTCGATGCACTTGACGAAGCTCGAGACGAAGTCTGTCGCGAGTCGCTAAATATCAACAGACCTGAAGAATTACCACAGTCGAAGATTGCGGCCAAGATCTTTTCAAGTTGGTGATTTAGTTTTGCGACTCAATCAAAAAAGTCATGAAAAACTCGAGTCACCATGGCTTGGACCCTACATCGTCACAAGTCATCGAAGGAGGAGCATACAGAATCAAGGACAAGAAGACGGGGAACGTTGAGCCAAATCCTTGGAACGTGACGCAGCTCAGGCGTTTTTACGCCTAGATAGCGAAATATAGTCTCCTCTGTAAACATACAATGTACTGAAATGCCCGCGAGTTTTCAGACGCACTCTTTTCCTTTTTCGGGGCACCGAGTGGGGCCGGAGAAGGTTTTTAATGAGGCGGGCTCGCGGTGCTGCAATATAATAAAGATAGTGGAATTATATATCTTTTTTCGACAGGCTCGGGGGCTTCCCCCTAAACGATACAATATATATATATATATACAGTGTCGATAGATACAAAAGAAACATCCTGCCTCGGTATAAAAATACCTCGCCAAGGTAAAAAGAGATATCGAAAAATAGCGGTCAATAAAAAGCTCGGGGGCTCGTACCCGCAAAAAGATAGTACACAGTATATATTATCTTGCCTTGGGACAACCTCGCATTATAATAAACAAAAATACTGCAATCAAACGCCCGGGGGCTTGGCGACAAAAATAAAAATATAATAACTTCACAATATAGATCATATGCACAAGATACAATCTTTGGAACAAGTTAATCTTCAAGGATTTCCCAATATATTGTCTATGGTTAAGCGCTCATTATTTACAGCACGAGTACTATGCTCAGCGTAGCTACCCTTCACGAAGAATTCGGAATCCATCCGAAGAAGTTCATCCATCATGTTTTCGGCAACAGGAATAACAATATCATCATACTTTCCGAAGCTTCTCTTCCTCTTCGACATCTTCTCCAAGCACTTTGGAACAATCTGCCCGACGTCTAATTTCGGGTAACAGATTTTTATCATGATCATCGCAAACCTTGCGCCAGCAGCCAGTTGTGCTCGTACAAAGCCATGGATACGAGGAGCATCTCGAAATTTATCCATCAACGCAGGAAGGGTTTCTGGCATCTTATTGCGAGGAAACATGGTACCATAGACCAGAGACAAAGTCCTCGTACAGAAATCAAGATACTCGCGAACCTGAAGCGCGTCTTGAAATCGACAATTTGGCGAGTCCGTTCAGGCATGCCCCAAAAAGTCGACCCATGTTCACGTGCAAGCCGAAGAAGAACATTGGAACGAGCCTCGACACGTTCATCTTCAGTAACAGGATCCAAAAAAGCACCTATTGTTTCTTAAAACAAGTCAGTAAGTAATAAGGAGAGAAGCAGCAAAGAAGAAGCACGACAAAGATAATAAAACGTACCTGACATATCCAAGCTAGCGTCTATCAGCAGCTGGAGCATAGAATTTTCTCGGGACGTAGCTGCAGCAGCTTCAGCAACAGCAGAGTCCTTCTCAGCGATGGTAGCTTGAGCTTGTTGGAGTGCAATTTTTTCCCTTTCAGAAGATTCTCGAGATTGTTCCATGAGCATAAGCGATTGCTTCTTCATGGATTGGAGTTGTCCTCGAAGTTCTTTCAATTCGTCTGTCAGATCCATACTCGCAGAATCATCAACAAAATCAACGGGACAGAGGATTTCTTCGGCAAGGACGAAGGAACTTCGGAAGGACCAGGAATTGGCGTATAGTTGTCAAAAATTAACTGAAAAAATAGAAAAACGTCGACATCAATCATTGAGACAAAGATAGACTTCCATTCATTCTCATAATATATACATGTCTATTACAGAAGAAGGACCTCTAGAAGATCTAATTGTCGCCAGGAGCACTATGGCGACAGTACCAAAAGGAGGAGGTAAACTAAAAACAAAGCAAAAGAGCATTAAACTAGACCTCCGGCCTTGATGAGCTGGGAGTCGAAGATGGCTTGATCCCGAGATAGGCCAGGATTTTCTTCGTGTTCAGCTTTGCCGCCTTGATCAATGATCGCCATTTTGTTTGCTCTATCTGCTCCGTGTCGCCAACCTTGGTCCAGTCAATAGTCTGTTGACTGTCAGCAACTAGGGCAACGGTGCTTTCAACGGCAACCTTCATGTTCTCATGGCGCATCTTGAGCCCAAGATCTTCGGGAGGATTAAAGCACTTGGCAAGACCTAGGAAAGTCGCGGGCTCCTCTTTCTTCGGGAAGAAGTAGGGGAAAAGCTTCGACAACCCAGCCCTGGCTTCATCCATACCTTCACGCGCTTCCGTCCCATGAAATTCAAGGAATGAAACGGCGTCAAGAAGAGAATCATTGTCAGGATCTTCAAGTTCAAATTCTTGAGAGGTCCTGTCTGTTAAAATAAAAATAGAAAATTTGGTCAACAAACAAGTGCAAAAAGAAAAATCCAAAGGATATGAAATAGTGCAGATACTTACCAAAGCGACGATTTTGTATTCTTATACGTTTGGTGACAGCTGCTTCGCGAGCAGATTGCGCAGATATGTGCTCGCTTAACGAAGTTTCGGCAGCGTGCGACGTTTCCGAATATCTTCGACACTAGCAGATCAGCCTTGGCTTTGTCAGCTTCTCGCCTAGCTTGAACAGCATCTGACTCAGCCTTTTTACGAGCCTCTTCACATTGCTCTAATTTTTGAGCAAGCGTATCAGCACGTTCATTGGCTTCTGCCAGTTTTCTGAAAAGGAAGACAAGATTAGCTACAAACGTCGACAATAAAGCAGAAAGAAGCAAAAAGAAGTAGCCAGGCACTACCTTCAGTTTTACTGGCGTAATCACGGTACCCAACGAATTGGGCACCGATGCGAAGAAGCTCTTTGATCATAGGCTATCAAGGAAAGACAAAGAAAGAAAATGTCGGTAGGAGAAAAATGACGGCACACAGGAGCAAAACGGAGAAAATATAAACAGCGACAAGTGCATTAAGAACTTACGTCATCCAAGAGAGGGTTAGAGGAGCTACTCGATTGAAGAGTAAGCTCCGGGATTGTTTCAACCCTTGCCCTTTTTGGTGAAGGGACAAGGGGGCTTGAAGGAGGAGTCGCAGCGCCGATGTTTTGTCGAGGAGGCGAAGTTTCTTCTCCTTCGACTGGCGTCTCCGAGGCGACTAATGTATGTGACGTACTCGTTCGAGCAGCCACATCAGCAGTTGGTACCTCTTCTTCATCATCACTACGAGTAAATGTCGACAACATAAAAAGCAAGATAGACAAAAATATTCAAGTACAAATAAACAAGGAGAAGGTACTTACGAACTGATGAGAGTCTCGAGGTATGGATCGTAAGCTGCCTTTTGGCGAGAAGGAACAGCTTCTTCGGCATTGGAGGTGCCGGAATCTTCGGCATCATTCCTTTTCCTTTTGTTCCTTGGAGAAACAGCAGGAGGAGGAGATTGTGCTGACGCAGTGGCAGACATCCTCCTTTTCGTCGATCCCGCAGATTTTCGAGATTCTGCGGGTTCATTTGCAAAAGAGGGGGCATCTTGGTTATCGTCGGAGATAACAGCCCTTTCTTCGACTTCCCCACCTTCAGGAAGAGGAGGAAGTGAAACAAGATTTGGGTGGTCCTGTATAAAAGAAGGAAGGATGTCAGAAAGAAGTAACAACACAAATATCAAGACAATAACAAATTACGGCGACAATTTTTACCTTAGGAAGCGCATTGGCGGCGCTGTATGGTTGCACGCGATAAGTGGAAGGGATAGAATCTTTCTTCTTGAGAGATGAAATTTTCGGATAAGCCTATCCAAATCTTTGACTTCCGATTCATCGACAAGCGATCCGCATCTTCATCGCCGCATAATTCCGAAAGGGTTTTTGCGAGCGAAGAGGCTGCACTCTAGTCCTAAGGAAATACGCCGTAATTTGGATGCCTGATAATTCTTTTCCGCGAGTATTCTGCAACTCATGGATACGGGTCATCAGGGCCTCCGTCGAAGTTCTTTCTTCTTCGGTAGCTTCTGCGTCCCAAGAACGGCGGCGAAGGATTTTCTCGGCACCGTCAAAAGGAGGAATGTTGTCTTCGGCGCATCCATGGTTTTCTTCATGAATATATAACCACTTCTTGCGCCACCCTTGAACGGAGTCGGGGAGTTTGACGTCGAAGTAGTTGAGAGGAGCGAACAGAAATAACAACGCCGCCTATATTATAGGCGACATTGGCAGAGCCATTACGGCAGAAGAAAATGCGCTTCCATAATGCCCATTAGGCTGACACCAAGGAAGGCTTCGCAGAGGGTGATGAAGATGGAAATGTGAAGGATAGAGTTGGGCGTGAGGTGGTGAAGTTGGAGACCATAAACATAAAGTAACCCCGAAGAAAAGGGTGAATGGGGCGGAAAGACCGCGGATGAGGTGATCAACAAAACTTACCCGATACCCCATTGGAGGGGTTGGGTAGCTTTCTTCACTGGGGAAGCAAACCGCTTTGGGTTTCTTGCTGATCCCCAGCTTCTTCAAGAGATTCGGTTCCGGTTCGTGATCTTGGACCTCTCCCACTCCGCGGCTCCTAGATCCGCGGCAGCCATCGATGAATCGGGTGTGCTGTGCCTGGTCAAGCGACGCGGTGGCATCAACAATGGCGGAGAAGTGTAGCTGCGAAGAGAAGAGCTTTGAGAGCTGAGGAGCGCAGGAGGAAGTTTTGCAGAGGAAAGCAGGGGAACGGCGCGAGCGGAAGTGTTCGAGGAAGAAGAAGGGGATCTTATATAGAGGTGCGGTGAAGCGGCGGACCGTTGGATGGAAAAAGAATGCGGGAGATGATCACCACGTGGAAACAAGGGTAAAAAGGTATTTTAACATTGACGAGGTTACAGAACGTGTGCCAGAAAAAGGGGAGAACATGTGTCCCCCACTTGCACGACGTGTCCGTTAGATCAGGAATTGGGACCCACAAGGCAGCGAAAGAAGCGGTAATGGTCAGTTTCCAAAATAAAAATCGTGGCTATCATCAGCAATGACGTCGTCAAGATAAAAGAAAAGCTCGACTATGAGGTTTCAAAAGTTTATCGACAACATAAGATTATCTCGGGAGCCTTTGATCAAATACAAGTTTTTGCCCAAACGCTCGGGGGCTACTTTGGAAAAAGAAAATTCGATCGACAAGATAGAAATGGCGAGAGCCTATGATCAAATACAAGTATTTGTTCATAGCCTCGGGGGCTACTCCCATCGGGAGCGCTGGTCGCGCACCCGATAAATATAAAAATATCGAGAAGGATTATAAATATAGCGGCAAGGAATACTAATCTGTGGAGCCTACACCCAAGCACAAGTCCTTGGCTGTAGCCTCGGGGCTACTCCCATCGGGAACGCTGTTCGCGTGCCCGATGAATTTTTATTAAAAGAAAGAAGTACGAGTGAGTATATTTCGAGTTATACAGATAACTCTACATATACTCCCATCGGGAAGACAAAAAAGTCATCAAATATGACTCGATAAAATGTGCTATTCCAGCAGTCGAAAAGCACTCGACAAAATATTCTCAGAGCGCTAAAAGTCGCGAATATATCTCTGAATGCCGCAAAACTTTGCGAAGGTAAGACCCAGATCCGTTCTGAGCGGCGTGGCACCGTCTCTGACGGCGGATTGCTACTATTTTCCGTATCAACAGATACGAAGAAAAATCCTAACGGACGCGTTAGGTACCCGATAAAATATGACTGGGACTCAACATAATGGTAAGACCTTAAGCGGCACTGTCGAAGTTTACACCAGTATCCCGAGATCATGTCCGGGACGTGATCTTGAAGTAGGTTTTTGCGGATTGCCACTAGAGCGTTTAACTAGTACCGACCCGTCGATGAACTAGCCCCAACTACCATCCCTGTACAACATAATATTTACATGTCGAAAGATTATGTAATGAGTAAAATTGGAGATTTTCCTTGATTCTTCGATTCAAGAAAAATCTCGGGGGCTACTGACATAGGCATCCCCAATGGGCTCCAAAGATGGTACCCGGGGTTTATTCAAGGCCCAAGACCCGAAAAATAAGAAGACTTGGAAGCCCATTTAGTGTTAAGAAAAGATAGTTTGTATTAGGAAAGATAGAGACTTGTAATCTTACGAGCTGGGTACGAAACCCTCTCGAACTCGTAACTTGTGTACGAATCCTCGGCTCCGCCTCCTATATAAGGGGAGTCGAGGGACAAAGAAAGGATCGAATCTGCTGTCAACATAACCCTAGTTTTCATAATCGTCGAGTACTTTTCGCCTGAACCTTCGAGATCTACTTGCCCTCTACTTCTAGCAAAACCCTAGTCTACAATCTGTAGGCATTGACAAGTTAATCCTTTGTCAGGTGGCTAGCCATTTCAAATTTCGAAGGAGGGAAACTTAGCAGTGGCGGGTGCGCCACTGCTAGCTTTTTTTGTGAAAAGAAAACTGTTGCCTGAAAACTAAAATCAGAAAAAACTCATGTTTCTGTTTTTATTTTTGGAAATCTAAAATTTGTCTAAATGACCATAGGTTGTTGAAATCCGATGTAAAATGCGTAGATAAATTTTGTACGAACAAACGTTTTCATCAAAGGTCGTTTGCAACTAAAAAACCGTTTTACCGATACATGACGCAATTTTGCAAGAAAAATGAAATTCATTTTTGTTAATTCCTCTTGCAACTAGATGGCATAACACAAGGTCATATCCAAGGATTTGATGTTTTGAAATTTCTAACATTCTTTTTAGAAAAAAAGGTGATTCCTAGGTGCACTAGTACTACTGTTGCCCAACATTCCCACCCCCTCCTATACATAGCAGTGGCGCACATATACATGGTACGCCATTGGTATGTCTAGGTGGTGGTCAAACCTTGGCCAAACTTAGTAGCGGCACACCGGGTGAGTAGTGTGCCATTGCTAGTTTTGATACCTATGACACACCATTTACATGTAGGGCACTCACCGCTAGCCCTTTTTCTAGTAGTGTCACAACTAGCTAGCATAAATTAAGATGTAATCAAATACTATGCTCTTGAAGTGGATTGAGTGTGTGGTTTACTAATGCACCACCTTCTGCTGGCGTGCGTGCTCGCCCAAGAGGTATGGGATCGCACTTCGACCCACTGGAGAATGTCGACACGGATGCTGGGCCGGACAAAGCGCTACTCCAATTGTGGTCCGAGCGGATAGCTCCGTCACGAAATAGGAGATATCTATGGAAATCAATTACACTGGTTTTGTGGTGCCTTTGATGGCATTGGAATGACGTGGTCTTCAATGGTACCTTGCCCTCGACGCAGATTGTCTTCCAAAAGACGAGGGTGGAGTCAGAGGCTTAGGACGAACGTGTCTTCTAAAATTTATCTTGTATCCAACAAACAACTTAGGTCTAGTATTTAGATGCTAATAAACAAGAGAGAATTCCTTATTTGGCCTTAGTTGAAACTTCAGTTCCTTTTTTGGCCCTTAAAAACTTTTGCTTTCCTTTTTGACACAGAATCTTCTTTTGGTTCCTTATAGGACCTTCTGTCCATTTTACTAACGGTGTTAAAATGACAGCTAAAAAGACCCTTCTGCCCTGCTGCCGTGTGGGACCTGCCTCATCCTCTCTCTCTCTCTCCTTATCTTCTTCTTCATCTCCTCCCCAGTCCCCATCCTCTGCCCGCCTTCATTGTTCGCATGCCCCGTGCCCGCGCTGGACTCTCCTCCATCTCCCTTCCTCCTCCCCATCTGGCAGGCCCACGCGCCCTTCAACCTGCTCCTGCCGGACTCTGAGCCGTTCATCCAATGGGAATCTCCATCCCAGCAGGATACCGCCGGCAGCTCGCCGCTCGGGGCCGGCCGCGGCGAGGAGGAGGATCTCGTGCTGGAGCTGCTGCTGGTGTTCGTGGTCCTCGTTCGCGAGCTTGTGGGGCTCAACCACGACAACATAGCTTGGGCCGCAAGCACCCTCTGCACCGCGGGAATTGACGTTGCCTCGCTCGTCCGCCGCAGACCAGCACACCCCGGAGGTCCCTGCTGCTTGCGCGGCTCCAGTGCCAGCCCAGGGTTTTGCTACGCCTCGGAGATCGACGTGCGTGCAGCTGGGCCTTTGCCTTCGCACTGGCAAATCGTGGTCGTCCTCCACCATGGGACCCCTGCCGCTCCCATCTGCCGCGTGCGGGTCGGCGGCCATTCCGTCCCGGGGTCAGCCTCCTCTCCACGCAAGGTCGCCTAGGCTGGGGATGGCTGGCTATTGTCCCCTCAGCTCCGGATGGTCGGGAGTCAAAGTCGCCGCGGCGTCGGGATGGCCCGAGGTGTGCCTCTGGAGCAACAAATTTTGCACAACGAAGGGGTAATATAGGACACGAAGCAAAAGACTGACAGGTTTAATTGGAAACTCAAACAGAACGGTTTAACCGAGTGGACGGAAGGTTATATAACGAACCAAATTTTGACTCAGAGCCAAAAAAGGAACGCAAAGTTTTTTAGGGTCAAGAAAGGAACTGAACTTTCAACTATGACCAAATAAGGAATTCTCTCAATAAACAAATTCAGATTAGTTTCAAAAAAAAAATGCAGATTAACACCGAAGCAACCGTCTAGTCAAACATCTAAAGGTATAATAGATGCCCCCCTATGGGGGTCTCACAGCGATTACCGCTTCTGGGCCATCGGATCTTATCAGCAGATGTCAGAAGTTGAATCTCATCCGTTTATTTTGGGCCAGCAGCGCGTCCATTGGTTGGTCGCGTGGTCGCGTGGGCAAGTTTCCCATTCGTTCCCCTTGCTAGAGGAAGCCATGGAACGTCGCTGTTTTACCCGCCTGCGGCTCCGTGTGGATCCCACGTTCGGCTGGGTCCGCTTGTCATTCGCTGGGTTGTGTTTGGGGTTGGTCACACGTCAATTTAGCCCGTGAAAAAGATCTTCTTCCATTGGGGTAGTTTGGGATTTTCGTCGCTGTCCCACACTCCCACCCAATCCCCTCACCCGTGGTCTCCCCAATCCCCACGTCTTGCAACTCCCCCAATGCTCGCCTCCTCCACTTCGTCCTCCTCCAATCCCCTTGCGCCGCCGTCACCAGTTCATCGCATCGCCGGCAGCACCTTGGCCTTCCCTCTTCGCCGTTCCTCCGCGTGAGATGCCGACAGCAGTAGGCGATTTCATGGCGGCGGTGGACGATTCCCTGGCGGTCGGTGATTCGTCTCCGGGATGCTCCTCGGTGCTGTTCTGGCAGACATAACCGTGCACCCCGGTCCCCTGAAGACTAGAGGTCAGACCCTAGGAGCGTGAGTGCCCATGGTACAGTTTCATTCTTCCATATATTTTTGACATCTCGATCCTTCAATTTTTGTCCTCCTCTTTTAATTCGTCTGCATCTGTAAGATCTGTGATACATCACGTTTCTTGGCTAGATTGGCATCACCATGAGGAAAGGATTAAAGCAGGTGGACTAGATGTCCCATGGGTTGCGGTAAGATCTGGCTACCTAGCTATTTTCTCGATCTGATCTATGGCCCTCCTCATGTCCTCTTTCTAGACAAATAAGGCAGCGTGAAAGGGGGTTGAACTAGGCATTAGTTGGTTGTGGTTGTGGAATTGGTGAAGAACATGATTTTGAATTAGGTATCTCACATTGTCATAGCTATGATGTGGACCTGTTTTATGTTTAGTCTGAGGTCGACGGCGACATTGAGGTTGAGGTGGAGCTGCAGCCTGCCTTAGCTACTTATCAAGCTTGGCTTCTTGTATATGGGTAGTAGTACTTACGTTTTATTTCTACGTAGCTAGCTTACTACAATCAGCAATTATACAATTAGTAAGTTACTGTAGCTAGATCTGGTTCTGTTTGTGAATTACTACATGCGGAACTCTGTTTGTTCATTAACCGGATACTGGCCATGCCCTCCTTAATTACGATTGTACATGTGTGAGTTAGTAGAATTTCTGATCTATCAATTGGTAGAAATATGGGAATTAATGGAGGAGATGTATGATTGTTGCCTATTGGGATTTTGGGACTATATTGCACATTTGTCATCTCGCAGTATAAAAGAGCATATAGTACTGGAATGACAATATGACCTTATTCAGATAAAATAATCACTGAGGGATAACATAGTTGGCACATGAGCCCAAACAAGCCTTCTTTCACCCTTGCGCTTGTCCGCACGGACCTCCACTGACTCCGGTGTTCCTGCTGCAGAGGTCATGGCCACCCACAACATGTACGACCATGGGTCACCAAGTTTTGCATCCTCGATTAACAATCAGTCGTGGAATATTGCTCAGGTGAGACTAAAAAAGCTTATTTTTGTGCTTTGCCATGTTCAGGAAGCCTGTGTATACTATACTAGCCTCTGCATTATGTCTATTGGTTGACCTTACTCTTCGTACATATAAGAATAATTATGTGCTTGCTTCATCAAGCAATCCTGCACTATTCAATATAAGGTACTATTTAGGGATACATGTAAAACATAATTTTTAGACCCAAAGAAATCATGATTAAAGATTTCAGAACATCTATGCCTATCTTTTACATTGACCAAGTTTGTATTGACCATACTCAGTTTAAAAGATTGGACTCAGTGTTGCTACCTTTTTTGGTTGATGTAGGAAACTCCCAAGGATGCATGGTTAGAATTCCCTGTCGAATGATGCTCGATCTTGGTGAAATGCTTGAGGCGTCGGCCGTGGTCTCTGCTCCCAGCGCTGCACCCTACCCACCTGCAGCACAGTCGACCTTCTTTGCTGCTTTAGTACCATTTGAAACAAAATGAATGCAGCCTCTGCTCACATGTGGATTTCTTCAATGTTGTTGTCTGATTTAGGTTCTATCAACTGCAGAGTTAGGTTTCATCACCTCGTGCCATAGTTCATTTTAGCTTCATTTCAAGTGCTCACGCTCTTCGTGATAGATTTTAATTTCTTTTTGTTTTTGTTGGTTTGTGTGATTAAAACGTTCGCTTGCTTTGGCAGGGCGCAATCGATTATTATTACATCTTTCTCTTTTGAAAGGCCTTATTTCTTAGGGTCTTTAAAGGTATGAGTGTATATTATGGAAATTTTACTTAGCTAACTGTATTATAGATGAAAATTTTCTTTTTTTAATCTGCAAGAGCACCTACTAGAACTACCCTATATCTGAGTTGCATACACATAAAGACAGATTCAGATGTGCTTATGTTCTATCTCATCTCATCAACCATAAGTTACTATGATTTTCCGAGTTTTTGTTACTACGAATTTTATCTAGAGCTTAAAAGATAGTCCTTTCAGTTCATATGATGTGTTGACTTTAATTATTTTATCAATGTGATCTGGGTGTTTAACGGTTGATAACAAACTAATTCATGGAGAGAAACAGATTAATTATAATAGTAGTTCCATGCCCAGATGAGGATGATTGTGTAGAACTTTTGTATATATTTCGTTAGTTCATTGCAACAAGCGCAGTCTGATATTATGAATAAATATGTTCAAAGAAGATGTTCTAAATTAGGTAGCTATTTATCTCACTTGTT
The DNA here is from genome assembly GCA_030979885.1 of Lolium multiflorum. NCBI lineage: Eukaryota > Viridiplantae > Streptophyta > Magnoliopsida > Poales > Poaceae > Lolium > Lolium multiflorum. The sequence continues at coordinate 135,732,886 of CM061747.1, read as the reverse complement.
CTTGTCCTGCTTATTTCCAACTTGATTTTTTCAGGTAGCGGTTCTTCAGTTAACTTCAGTTTATTCCTTATGTATTTGTTCAAAGGAGTGAGAGGGCACACACTGCGATTCTAGACGTATTTTCTACAGTTCATTTATTATTTTGCTTGTTTATTCTCGGTTTGGAGACCCATCATGCTGACTTGATCAGTACATGTTTTTTTGTAGCTCATTTCGCTTGCCTCATTCCGACAATATTAATCCATTCCTCTAAAGTTTGTCCAGCCTGCATTGTCACTGATCCTCATAAGGCCTTTGTTTTGTGCACTAATTATGTTATGCTTTCCATCCTGGTACTTCTGTTAGGCCTTATAGGACAATACCCAGCTTAAATTATTTACAAGTGGATGTTAATTGTTGTCGTGTATCATGGTGCTGAGTCTAAACTGTTTTCAGATGCAATTGCATTGTCTCTTGGGTTAATTATCATGTCCCTACTTCTTTCGCTTCTCTGATTTCTAAATTGATTTTGTGTGCATTGTACAACTAAACAAGCAGGCTTGCTGACATTATAATTTCTTTGGTTTTACACAATTAGCAGATCTTTATTTGTCTACGCACCTGGTGTGTGCCAAATGGTGCCTTTAGACCTTGAAATGCATGTAAGAGTGACTGCTGTGTACCAATTATTTACGTTAGACAAAAGTACTTCTTCCTTTTAGTCTTAGAGTTTGGACTTTGCATTAGCAACTTCCAAGATCTGAATTAGAATTGTAGAATTGGTCGATGAGAAATAGGTAATTCTACATCATAAGAGTGAATGCTCCGTTCGCTTTTTTTTTACAGTTGTTTCAAGTCTCAGGACTCTCAAAACACAGAGGTAGAAAATATAGGATTGCAATGTCACCGGCATTTGAATCGTGCAAGAAAATAGTTTGTTTTGTTATAATGTCAGGGAAACAAGGTTCTTCAGAAAGGTCTCATATTGAAAGTTTCCCTTTCGAATATAATGCAAGTAAATTCTTTGAAATCTTCAGATGGTTAACTAAATTCTAACTTATTTTTTGAAAGTTCTTCGAGAACATTTACAGCATATATTCAAATAAACAAAACATTATTTTAAGCTAATTCAGAGTTTTAGAGAGCTAACTCACAAATGTGGATTTCGGTGTTGTTTGAGATTCTCAGATTCACTTTCTGCAGGTCGAACCACAAATTGGGAAACTAATCCAAGTTATTGTTGAAATATCATATTTGATTTTCTGAACTTACCGCATGTTATGGAATTGGTTTCCTAATTTATTTTTGAAACATCATATCTATTTTTATAGGTAGCCCAGGAGATTTGAAAGCTTGTATTTTCTTTGTCTTGCGGGTTGTTGACTGTTTGAGTTTGGTGTGTCTGTGTGGATTCGTTTGGTCACATACGCCATCGTTGTGTTTCCATTTTGTTCAGGTCATCACCTCTCTTTCCTTCTTGCTATCACTGTTTTTAATTTCTCCTTCGTGGATCCACTATCTATCATTGCCGTGCCATAGGTTTCTCCCTTCACTTTTCTGGTTCAGTTGTTTTGGTTGTTCCTCCTTATTCTTATTTCTTGGTCAATTAATCTTGTCTTAATACTTCTATACATCATGCTCTGATCTTTCTCATGTTACTCTCTTTTGATTTAGTTCAAGCCCAACGTAAACTTTCTTTTATAGTCTTTTAGTTTTTCTACTGATTGTTGGTAAATAATCACAAATGAGTTGTTTCTTTAACAATTTAAACTGGTTGTCAGACCAAGTATTCTGCTTGTGTTGATTTTCGTGCATTCATACTATTGTGTCACATGGTTTTATCGTGTTTCTCTTTGTCCAGCTTGCGGTAGAGAGCATTCACTGTTTTCAGTTTTCCTAATTATGTTCCTGGTGCCTTTGTACATTACTATATCTGCTTGTAGTTTTACTTCTGATATTCTTCATCTTTGATGCTGATTTATTCTTGCTTTACGTTGTGTCCCCTTTGTGTCTTTCCCAGGATGTTTCACAATCTATTTTTATGATGATGTTATTGTTCCTATGGCATGCCTCCGTCTTGGCCACGAGGGAATTGGAAAGGAACTATGGGGAAAATTATCAATTTTCGATTGGTGTTCATAGTCCATTCTTTGGTGTTTAGTAGTTTATGGAAAGATTGTAGGATACTTTTATATACAACGGACGAAGAGCTCGCTAATTTGGTTAACATCCTCATATATTTTGTTAGTATTTCGTTTAAGAATATCTTATTTTTGGCATATTTTTCTGTAAAGCTTACAGAAAACATTCAATCATTTGTTAAATATTGCCTTCTATAGTGCAGTAGCAAGTTGAGCCAGAACGCAAGCTTGTTTCTTCACTTGAAGTTCTTGTATGTATTTGTTAGAATTTCATTTCTGAATTTCACATTTTTTGTGTTTTGTGGTAAACAATACCAAAGTTGGTTGCTTCTTCTATAGAAAGCATCAATAGAAGTGCAGCAACCGACAGTTAAATGATGGGTTTATTCATATTGATGGTAAATAGGCCAAGTCTGTGATATCCAGTCTACTTTTCTTCTGTACGATTTTGAATACCAATATGGATGAAAATATGCTCGCAATTTTTAGGTTATATATATATATATATGATGTTAATAAACGAGCCTTATTCAGCTATATCCTACGGAGCACATGTGGTACTTATCCAGGTTGGACTATCTTATTCTTCAGAGTTATCCTTAACCTGGATGGTTGAAGATTTAATAGGTTTCAAACTAATACTATTTTTTTGTGACATGAATAGTGATGGCAGTGACGAGACGCTATTCATTGTGGATACAAGGGCTGGTGACTCATCCACAATCGTGTCCTATCTATAGAGATGAATCTGGTGTTAATGATATTTAAGTGTGTATGTGTACTCTGGTATTAGTGGGTTATTAGGTAATTGCCAATCTGGAGTATATATTTGTTGGACGAAGTTTTATAATATATGCCCCATAATATTCACTGGTTTGCAAAGCCAACTTACACAGAACTCATATTCATATTGCAGAATTATAATGTAGCTTTTTCACATGGATGTAGTTCATCTGCTAGCATTCAGATTTAGTAGTCAATTCTTTTGGCGACGGTGTAGAATATTGTAGCTGAACAGGTTTGCATGTGTTTTGTGCATATATTTCTGCACACATGCATGATCTTCAAAGTTCAAGAACAACAACATTAAAGCCTTTTTCCCAATTAAATTGGGGTAGGCTAATGATCCGCAAATTTCTATTTTGGTAAATAGTACCAAATTTACAGTCAAGTAGTTCAATTAGTGCGGTTCATGGCAGTTCATGGAGATCTCTCTTGAAAACTATTTCCCCTCTTTATTACTTTGATTGACCCTTTTAGGATTTTATGTTGTTTACTAGCACGTCTGAGGGTGTGTGAAGTCCATTTCAAGATATTGGATCGGAGTAATTTGAGTTGGTGTTTTGAAAAATTTCACCTGATGGGTACTAGGGAAGACCCATGTTCCAGATTTAGGAAAATACTTTGCATTGCTACTTTAGATGGGGGGCTTCACCAGAGAAATTTGGTCGCTTCTGACACCGCCAGGTGTTCTCACCCCCAGTCTCTGATAGATTGAACTGCTATATGTGAATTTCATATTGGTTCAAGTAATTATGTTTAAGAAAATCTCAGTGCACAAGTTGCACCTTATATATATTATCTTGCTTCACTTTGTTGTCGAATTCTTCTCTAGCCTATTCTATGAGCTTGCTTAACACATCATTTTACAAAAATGCTTATCAGTCTGAAAGAACTTTTGTCTTTTGAACTTCCTTTTGGATTCACGAGACCAATTACAAGGTAGGATATATGTTCCTCAATAACGAGATTGATTTAATTTCCTAGATGTTGAAACTTCAAACCTCTTAAAGTCGGAGCTGCCTTTGGTTCAAACCTGAATATTTTTCATGTTGTGTTTCAGTCCTATTTTGTTTACACTCCTTGGAGTCGGTAACACCCCATGAATATCAGATGGAGTGGAGGGATCAAGGTTTTCATTTTTTCCTTTAGGTTACAAATGTTTAAGTGGACGTATAATCAGGTACTTATTGCTTGGTATTTTATGTAACCGGTTGTATACTTATTTTGTACTTAGGTTGTGATTTACTAAGTTACTGTCATTTTTGTTTCTTGCTTCAGATGACATCTGAAGCATCTATATGGAAAGGTGTCCAATAAGTTTCGGAAGCACGCTTCCTACTTATCTTGGTTTTTTTCGTTTATGAATAAGAAAATGCCCATTCTATATATTACAAAGCCTTAGGTGTATGCTTTCATATATTCTGTCTTACTCCTATACACAAGAAAGAAAGCAATGTGGCAAGTTTTAGATTTAGAAAATAGGTACAAAAGGATGCAGCAGTACTATGGGGATATATTCAGTATGGCTGCATGTATTACATTTTATTGAATAGTGGGATCTTTCAATTTTAATGCCATAATTTCAGACTTCCGCCTTAATATAGACACAAGGCAACAACGCAGAGGTTAACTATATTTCCAGGTTTTGGTTTCCTGTATGAGTAAGACCATCTACCTTTGTTATTTTGACATTGCCATATGCTTCACAAATACTGTATTTTGCTTAGGAGATTACTGATACTTTTTTTTTCTATGGGGGATACATAAAAAATTTGTTGGTATCAATATAGTACTCTGAAACTATCTTATGCGACCATGATATTGAATAGATGGCCGATAACTCTAAGTATATTCTATCATAATTTAGTTAGCTTGAAGCTGCAATTTTTTAAATGAAGTTCTTCAAATTTTCTCCACAACTTATATTTAATAATTACATCACTTTTGGCAATTTTCTGCTCCGTTTGTTATAATTTAGTTCTAGCAACTACTTTTATTTGTAAAATCTAAGAAATGTATTATCATATTGGTATTTATCATCGTCATCTCGGCACGAATTTTACGGGATCGTGCGCCAAGGCGCACATCTAAATCTAGTTGAGTTTATGCATAGTGCATGAATGGTCACCACGGCACCACCAAAATTGGCACCACACGACCCGAGCCACGCAACAAGTCAGCCCTGAATAATTCATATATACTATGCACAGCTCTTCTTCAGCACGAACACGGACCACAATACTAGTTCAAATTCTTCGACACGAAGTAGTACTAGCTAGAACTAGCAGATGGCCCGAGGCGGCGCAGAGCTCAAGCTGCTGGGCACGTGGGCGAGCCCGTTCGTCCTGCGGGCGCAGCTCGCGCTCAGCTTCAAGGGCCTGAGCTTCGAGAACGTTGAGGAGGATCTGCGCAACAAGAGCGACCTCCTGCTGACCTCCAACCCCGTGCACAAGGCGGTGCCGGTGCTCCTCCACGGCGGCAGGCCCGTCTGCGAGTCGCTGGTCATCGTGCAGTACGTGGACGAGGCCTTTTCCGGCGCCGCCGGCCCGCCCCTCCTCCCCGCGGACCCCTACGAGCACGCCGTCGCTCGCTTCTGGGTAGCTTTCATCGAGGACAAGCTGCTCGCGGCATGGCAAAAGGTGTTCACCGCCAAGACCGACGAAGAGAAGGCCGAGTGGATGAAGCAGACGCTGGCAGCGGTGGATGTTCTGGAGGGAGGCCTCAAGGAGTGCTCTAAGGGCGGGAGCTTCTTCGGCGGCGACCACGTCGGGTACGTCGACATCGTGCTGGGCGGCGCGGTGCCATGGGTGCACGCGACGGAGGTGCTCTCCGGCGCAAGGCTCTTCGACGCAGGGAAGGTCCCGCTCCTCGCGGCGTGGCTGGAGCGCTTCGGCGCGCTGAAGGAGGCCAAGGCGGTCATGCCGGACGTTCAGAGGCTGGTCGAGCACGCCAAGATGAAGCAACCTTGAGGCCGTGGCCGCAGGTGCGGCTGGCGATAACTGATCCCGTAACGCATCGTGGCTGTCTTTGGAATTTTAATAGAGAAAATAAGGACATGTGCTCACGAAAATATATAAGGATGATGATTGTAGCAAATTAAATTTTTTCAGTCTTGACTCTTGATACTAGTTTTCACTTCTGTATTCTTGGACCTTGGTTCTTTATATTGCATAGTAATGAAATTTCGATCAGGTTGTAATTGATACTCCCTCACAATGACATTTTTTTTAGGATGATTGGCATGGAAACTAGGTTTTATCCGGTTCCGTCGAGTCTAAATTTTCATGACTGATAATTAGAGCAATGCTACACCTACGTAATCTTTTTACGGGATCAGTTCTACGGGATGACGTGGGGGTTATGGGTTGGTGCAGTTTTTTTCTCCTTCCGTAATTTCAGGATCTTGAACCAGTCACTCATCACCACGTTAGCCCGTAACTTCAAGCCCGTAGGAATCCTCCCGTAAGTGTAGGATTATTGCTATTGTTTAGTATGTACGATCCTTCGATGAAAATGTACATGCAAGCGGTCGACCAACCCTCATCTCCCATATCAAAAGAGAGGGACGAGCGATGACATGCAGCCACTGCCACCGTCAACCTTCCACGTGCCCTTCCCCTTTGAAGACCCGCCTCGCGAAGACCATACCACGACAGCCCAGCCACCCTTGTTCCCTATAAAGACCACGTCGTGCCTTTCCCTTGGCACCCTCTCTTGTCCGCGTCGGGGGTTGGTGGAGCGTGAGGAATCGCCCAGGAGAGGATTCTATCGGGAACGAGAGATGATCAACGGGGAATGACAACACTCTATCCACTATTATTCGTGACGTCGGAGCCCTCCCCTCCCGAGCCGCCTCCCTATCGGGTGGCTCCGGAGGTTCCCCTGCCCCAACCCTAAGTCCCCTCCTCACACCACTCTCCTGACCACTATTGCTGCCAGCGCTAGCGGTGATGGCGGCGCCCATCCGGCCGTCTCGGCGGTGGGCAGGGGAGGTGCATCTCGGCCGCAGTTCATAGGGGACGGTGGGCGGCGGCAGAGGGTCATGGGCGGCGCGGCTGGGCTTGGCCGGGGCCTGAGCGCCTCCACCGGAGCGGCGACGAGGAGGAGGTGGTGCGCCGCCAGGCGGTCACCGCGCGGTGGAGATCTAGGTCGACTTGATCCGATCTGGGCATTAAACAAGATCTAGGCCGGTTGAGCCTAGGAAGGTGTGCGTTCCTAGTGTTGGTTATTGCCACGCCGATGGGCCATGCTTGGCTTCCCTCTCCATGTCGGCCGAACTGGTTGGTAGTTGACTGGTGGCGACGGGGTTGCTGGTCTTGCGAATAATGGTGGCAGTCCTCGAATTCATCTCACACCAAGGTGAAGATCTGTCGGATGATTGTTCCCATTAGTCTGGATGGATTGTCGTGTTCCGGAAGGCCTTGCCGGCGAAATTCATTGTGCGAATTATGCCTGAAGATTGCTGGATTTGGTGGTTTCGGTCGTGCGCACCTATGTATTTTATCTGACCATTTAGTTTCAGAGGGAGCGCTTCGAAGATCTGCTGGTTGTTAATATCATGAAGCTTGGTTTCTTTCTTTGGTGCAAGCGGAGAAGTTCATGAAAGCCGAGATCGGTGAAATAGCAATGGTAGTCGGATCTTGGTGGTGATGTGGAATTAGCTTGGTGCTTCGCGTCTTGAAATAGCGACATGTATGTGGGGGCGACTGCACAGGAGATGTAAAAAGTCTTATTTTTCAGGGTGAAAATTCAAGGTCTGGCCTTAAATGGTTGTGCCTGGCAATGTTCTTGTTGATGGCATTGTTTTGAGAGTGAAGCCTTTTTTCAGGGTGAAAACGTAAGATCCATGATCAGGCGACGGCAGCGTTTGTGCATTGTTTCCTTCTTGGAGGCGTTGTTTTGGTGGTGTCAGTATTGCCGATTCAAGAAATGGATTAGTGTAGCGGGACTTTTCTTTTTTATATTTTTCTCTTTTTTTTTTGGTTGTGTGCATCCTTTATGCCATTACTGGATGACGTTGTTGCAGAGGTTGTGTGTAATTGGTATCTCCGCCATATTAATATATGCTCTTTATCGGAAAAAATTATTCGTGACATTAGAGTCAATGACTTCAAGATTTGTGTAAAGCATTGTTTGGCCGATCGAAAGGGAGCTTTTTTTTAAAGTTTCCATAAAATATATTTGAGATGCCAGTCCCATATTATTTTGCTTCTGATCCCATATTTTTAATTTTATTAGTTTGGTTCCGTCTATTTATCACCATCAGATCGGGGTGGATGGACGGTTTCTAAAAATGCCAACCACTATAAAACTTGTCTCAGGCCAAATAAAAGTTAACCAAACATTTAGCAAAATCTATAGCAACTACAATATCCTATAATATCATATAAAAATATATTCACTGTGTATCTAATAATGTTGATTTTGTATTTTTTATGTTAGTACTTGGTCAAACTTTTAAATGGTTGATTTTTTGAAAAATAATACAAAGCCTTATTCAATTAAAGAAATAATATAAGCCATATTCAGTTGAAGGAGGTATTACGAAGTGCTAACCGACAAACACTAGTAGCTCTTGGTGCAAATTCGAAAGAAAAAAAAGTAGCTCTTGGTGCCGTGTAAAATAGTTTACACTTTGTTTGTTCCTGGGGACTGAGTGGGATCCTTCCTTCCGGAGATCTAGTCAAACTATACCTCTTTTTTTTTACGTGTAGTCAAACTAAATTTGTTTACCTGTTCACATCACACACAGATGGCAAGATGTACTTCCAAGGCTTCTTCTCCAAGATATACGCATCTCGACAGCAGTGCTGTTTACAAAGTCCAAATGCTGATTTTGGAATCGACCAACGCGGTCAAACAATTGTTGCATTGGAGTTACCAGAGGATTTCTTGCGCATGTAGCCAGCCAAACAATCCGTGGACTATATATTACACAGTGGTTCCCACTGCTCCGATCAAGAGCAGAATGGCCGGCAGAGGAGACGAGCTGAAGCTGCTCGGCACCTTCGCGAGCCCTTACGTTATTCGAGTGAAGCTGGCGCTCAGTTTCAAGGGCCTGAGCTTCGAGGTTGTGGAGGAGGATCTCGCCAACAAGAGCGAGCTCCTCCTGGCGTCCAACCCGGCGCAGAAGAAAGTGCCGGTGCTCATCCACAACGGCAAGCCCGTCTGCGACTCGCAGGTCATCGTGCAGTACATCGACGAGGTGTTCAGCGGCACGGGCCCATCTCTGCTCCCCGCCGACCCATCCGAGCGCGCCGCCGCTCGCTTTTGGGCCGCATACATCGACGACAAGGTATATATCGCTGTCAGTTCCATGCCCTGGATTTGAATCCTTACTTGGCTATTAGCTGACGCGCGCGATGTGTGTGCGGCGCGCGCAGCTCCTGGCGTCGTGGCTGCAGGCGGCGAGGGGCAAGACGGAGGAGGAGAAGACGGAGGGGCTGAAGCAGACATTCGCGGCGGTCGAGACCATGGAGGCGGCCTTCAAGACATGCTCCAAGGGAAAGCCTTTCTTCGGCGGCGACAGCGTTGGGTACCTGGACGTGACGCTCGGGGCTCTCGTCGCGTGGGTGCACGCCGGTGCGGCGCTGTACGGCATGCGGCTCTTCGACGACGCCAAGAGCCCTCTCCTGGCGGCGTGGGTGGAGCGCTTCGGCGCGCTGGACGCCGTGAAGGCTGTCCTGCCGGACATCGACAGGTTGGTCGAGTTCGCCAAGATGAAGCAGGCGCAGGCTGCAGCCGCGGCCACGGCACAGTAGACTGGCCATGCCATGTGGGGTAACATCAGGTCGGAACTTGTACTGTCATGTAACTCTAGAATCAGGGCATGTCGCTGATTGTTGTATTTCTCTTCCTCGTCCATATAAAAACACAACACATCAAATTTGAAGTTTGGTTTCTATATTTACACGGACCCAAATGCATTCGTTATCAGTTGGTCAGGGAATGGCATGGAGCCAAGGTAAGCCGTTCCGCCCATCTCATATCCAAAAAAAAGTCTTTGTCCGCGGAGAAACACAACCCACTAATCTACATGAAAAATTCCAAATATAGCTTCATCGCAAAATATGCAGCAGTAATATAAAAATAAGCACATGCACATTTGACATAAGAAATTTCGTAGAAAATCTCCTCGACATGAGGAGAGAGAAAAAAAACATGTGTAGACCAATCGATCCACGTAAGTTCCACTATAAGCAACCTAGGCATAGAATCTTCACTATAACATCTAGAGACTTGCAACATACTTCATTGAAGGGGATGGGTGTTAAAATTAAGCCGTGCATACTTTTTTTTTTATAAAGGGAATAAATTAATATAAAAAATAACAATTACATCCAGCCTCCGCAACAACGTAATACCCTAATTGCGGTACGGATTCACACAGCCAAAGAAGAGAAAAAGAAAATTAAGAAACAAAAGTCCCGCTACAGCATCCTAGCCCTATCAACAGCAATACATCCACCACCAAGACAACACCAGAAATACAGACTCTCCAAAAGCGACGCCTCCAATAAGAGAACAGTGCATCAGCGCCGTCGTCGCCCGATCAAAGATCTTAGGTTTTCAACCCGAATATAGTCCCCGCTTTTAAAACAATGCCTTCAACAAGGTCATTGCCAGACACAATCAATTAAGGCCAGACATTGGATTTCACCCTGAAAGGTAAGACTCTGAACTTTACATGTGTTGTCACCCCCACTTTCATACCACTGCTGCGAAGCCCGGAACACCAAGCAAGTCCCTCAACAGCGCGGAGACATGAACCTCCCTTTGCTAGTCCTCCAATCCACCTTCATGATATTCTCTTCTTCTAACTTCACCATGGACCAAAATGTCACTTGATGTCAATACAGAACAGAGCTTCGCGTCGCTCCCTCCGGAGCCAAACGACGGGAATTAAAACATGGGTGCGCACGACCAAATAACAACCGATCCAGCAAACTCTAGGCAATAGAAGCACTGTTACATTTGCCAGCGGCGCCTTCCGGAACTCAACACTCCGGCCAGATCACGAAGGGCATGCCTCGGGAGGTCTCCATCTCCGCACAAGAGAAACCCTAGGACCGACACCTTTATTTTGCGAAACAGACGAGCATACCCCCTCGCCGCCATCTACTAGCCAGCGACAACGAAGGAGCAATCGGTGGACGCAGCATCCAAGACCCACGCGACCCAGATCTCAGATCAGGCCTGCCACGCCACGCGGTCTTGGACGCCGGTACCACACCATCCACGCCTTGCAAGGTCGTTGCCCCTCCTCGTGTTGTCAGCTAAAAACCGACGACGGGTCTAGACGGGAAATAGACCCGCAGCCACCAGCACCACCCATCGCCGGAGAAGGCCATGGAGGGACCACCCGCCGCACATCCAGGGACCTCCGCCCCAAACGCCATACAAGCCTACCCCGCAGCCGCCCCAGCCGCCACCATGGATCTGTTGGGATTCGTTGCATAGAAAACAAAAAATTTCCTACCGCAAAGACGAATAAATCCAAGATCTAATCTATGGAACACCCAAGATCTAATCTACAAGATCGGAGCAACGAGATTGATATGAGACTAACCCTCGAAGATTCCAAAGCCTACGAGATTAATCTCGTTGTTGGTGTAGACGATCGTCCCCGGTGCTGCAATCCGGCAGCACTTCCGTACTCGGTCGCGCGTACGGTGTCGATGAAGCCCGTCCTCTCCCCGTTCCAGCGGGCAGCGGAGGTGTGGTAGATCCCCTCGGAATCCCAGCAGCACGACGGCGTGGTGGTGGAGGTGGAGGAGAAATTCTGCAGGGCTTCGCCAAGCCTGCGCAGAAGAAGAAGGAGGGAGAGAGGGGCGGCTAGGGCTTGGGAATGATGTGTTGCGCCCCAGCCCTCCCTCCCTCTTATATAGGCATGGGGGGCTTCCCCCCCTCCAAGCCTTTGGGTCGGCCAAAACAAGGGGGTGAAACTTCCCCCCAAGTTAAGCCCCTAATTTCAAGGGATTTGATCTTATCCACTTGGTACAGCCACATGGGCCTTGGGGGGCTGGTGTGTGATGCGCGTAGATGTACACGTCCGTTGGGAACCCCAAGAGGAAGGTATGATGCGCACAGCGGCAAGTTTTCCCTCAGAAAGAAACCAAGGTTATCGAACCAGTAGCCAAGAAGCACGTGAAGGTTGTTGGTGGAGGAATGTAGTGCGGCGCAACACCGTGAAACCGGCGCCAACATGGAACCTGCACAACACAATCAAAGTACTTTGTCCCAACGTAACAGGTTGTCAATCTCACCGGCTTGCTGAAAACAAAGGATTAAACGTATCGAGTGGAAAATGGTGTTTGTTTGCAAAGAACAGTAAAAGCAGTAGAATGTATTCATATGTAAAAGAATGGACAGCACAAATATCCTTAGACAAAGCATCAATGTTTTATCCCTAGTAGCAACAGCACATCCACAACCTTAGAACTTTCTACTGTCCCAGATTTAATGGAGGCATGAACCCACTATCGAGCATAATTACTCCCTCTTGGAGTTACAAGTATCAACTTGGCCAGAGCCTCTACTAGCAACGGAGAGCATGCAAGAACATAAACAACACATATATGATAGATTGATAATCAACTTAACATAATATTCTCTATTCATCGGATATCACCAAACACAACATGTAGCATTACAAATAGACGATCTTGATCATGTTAGGCAGCTCACAAGATCTATAACAATGAAAGCACAAGCGGAGAAGACAACCATCTAGCTACTGCTATGGACCCATAGTCCAATGATGAACTACTCACGCATCAATCCGAGGCGGGCATGATGATGTAGAGCCCCTCCGGTGATGATTCCCCGCTCCGGCAGGGCCGGAGGCGATCTCCCGAATCCCCGAGATGGGATTGGCGGCGGCCTCTCAGTAATGTTTTCCGTATCGTGGCTCTCGGTACAGGGGTTTTGCGATGGAGGCTTTAAGTAGGCGAAAGGGTAGGTCAAGTGGCGGCACGAGGGCCCCACACACCAGGGCCGCGCGGCCAGGGGGGCCGCGCCGCCTGTTGTCCGGGCGCCTCGTGGCCCCACTTCGTTTCCTCTTCGGACTTCGGAAGCTTCGTGCAAAAATAGGACCCTGGGCGTTGATTTCGTCCAATTCCGAGAATATTTCCTTACTAGGATTTCAAACCAAAACAGCAGAAAAACAGAACGGCACTTCGGCATCTTGTTAATAGGTTAGTGCCGGAAAATGTATAATAATGTTGTAAAGTATGTATAAAACATTCAAGTATTGTAATAAAAGTAGCATGGAACATAAGAAATTATAGATACGTTTGAGACGTATCAAGCATCCCCAAGCTTAGTTCCTACTCGCCCTCGAGTAGGTAAACGATAACACAAATAATTTCTGAAGTGACATGCTACCAACATAATCTTGATCAACATTATTGTAAATCATATGAGATGAATGTAGTGATCTGAACAAAAGATTGCTAACAAAGATAATGGCTAAACAAATGAATCATATAGCAAAACTTTTCATGAATAGTACTTTCAAACAAGTATCAATAAGACTTGCATAAGAGATAACTCATAAGCAATAAATTCTAAGTAGAATGCATTGAAGCAACACAAAGGATGATTAAGTTTTAGCAATTGCTTTCAACTTGTAACATGTATATCTCATGGATATTTGTCAACATAGAGTAATATAACAAGTGCAATAAGTAAACATGTAAGAATCAATGCACACGTTAACACAAGTGTTTGCTTCTAAGATAGAAGGGAATGGGTAAACTGACTGAACAATAAAGTAAAAGATTGGCCCTTCACAGAGGGAAGCATTGATTACTATTTTTGTGCTAGAGCTTTTGTTTTGAAAACATAGAAACAATCTTGTCAACGGTAGTAATAATTCATATGTGCTATGCATAATACTTCCTACAAGTTGCATGTCTCATGCATAGAGTACTAATAGTGCTCGCACCTTGTCCTACTTAGCTCGGAAACACGGATTCTCATCGCATAACATATGCTTCAACCAAGTGTCACAAAGGGGTACCTCTATGCCGCATGTACAAAGGTCTAAGGAGAAAGCACGCATTGGATTTCTCGCTTTTGATTATTCTCAACTTAGACATCCATACCGGGACAACATAGACAACAGATAATGGACTCCTCTTTTTAATGCTTAAGCATTCAACAACTTAATATTCTCATAAGAGATTGAGGTTGTATGTCCAAACTGAAACTTCCACCATGATACATGGCTTTAGTTAGCGGCCCAATGTTCTTCTCTAACATATGCATACTCAAACCATTTGATCATGAAATCGCACTTACTTCAGACAAGACGAACATGCATAGCATCTCACATGATATCCAACAAAGGTAAAGTTGATGGCGTCCCCAAAACATGGTTACCGCTCAACAAGCAACTTATAAGAATTAAGACACATAACTACATATTCATCACCACAATAGTTTTTAAGCTATTTGTCCCATGAGCTATACATTGTAAAGGTAGAGGAATGAAATTTTAAAGGTAGCACTCAAGTAATTTACTTTGGAATGGCAGGAAATACCACATAGTAGGTAGATATGGTGGACACAAATGGCATGGTGTTTGGCTCAAGGTGTTTGGATGCACGAGAAGCATTTCCTCTCAGTACAAGGTTTGGGCTAGCAAGGTTGTTTGAAGCAAACACAATTATGAACAGGTACAGTAAAACTCACACAAGAACATATTGCAAGCATTATAAGGCTCTACACTGTCTTCCTTGTTGTTCGAACACTTTACCCGAAAATATCTAGATTAGAGAGATCAATCATGCAAACCAAATTAAACAAGCTCTACAGTAGTTCTTCATTAATGGATTAAACTGCATGATGCAAGAGCTTAAACATGATCTATGAGAGCTCAAACAATTGCCAAATTGCCAAACCATATGCAGCATTTTCCAATTCCAACCACATAGCAATCTAACGAAGCAATAAGACTTCGCCATGAACATTAAAGCACAATTAAGAACACAAGTGTTCCATAAGAAAAAGCGGAGCGTAATATCTCCAATATAAGAATGGCGGGATCCAACTTTATTCAAAACAAAACAAAAATAAAAACAAACCGACGCTCCAAGTAAAGAACATAAGGATGTGACGGAATAAAAATATAGTTTCACTAGAAGTGACCTGATAATGTTGTCGATGAAGAAGGGGATGCCTTGGGCATCCCAAGCTTAGATGATTGAGTCTTCTTAAAATATGCAGGGATGAACCACCGGCATCCCCAAGCTTAGACCTTTCACTCTTCTTGATCATAGTATATCATCCTCTTCTCTTGACCCTTGAAAACTTCCTTCACACAAACTTCAAGCAAACTCATGAGAGGGTTAGTGCATAACCACAAATTCACATATTCAGAGGTGACACAATCATTCTTAACACTTCTGGACATTGCACAAAGCTTCAAAGTTAATGGAACAAAGAAACTCATTCAACCTAGCAAAAGCGGCAATGCGAAATAAAAGACAGAATCTGTCAAAACAGAACAGTCCGTAAAGATGCATCCGGACTGGGCACTTAACTTGCTCAAATGGAAAAACTCAAAACTAATGAAAGTTGCGTACATATCGAGGATCACGCTCGTAATTTTGGAGATTTTTTCGATTTTTTACAGAGACTTATGCCAGAATTCGTGACAGACAGCAATGATGTTTCGCAGCGATCCCAAATATAACATCAACTTTAGCATAGAAACTTTACTTGGCACAAAAACATGATAAGGAGAGGTTGCTACAGTAGTAAACAACTTCCAAGACTCAACAAAACAAAAGTTGTTGTAGTAAAATAAACACATGGGTTATCTCCCAAGAAGTGCTTTTCTTTAACGCCTTTCAGCTAGGCGCAGAAAGTGCAAATCAAGTATTTTCAAGAGATGATGCATCAACATCATAACTTGTTCTAATAATAGAATCAAAAGGCAACTTCATTCTCTTTCTAGGGAAGTGTTCCATACCTTTCTTGAGAGGAAATTGATATCTAATATTACCTTCCTTCATATCAATAACAGCAACCAACGGTTCGAAGAAAAGGTCTTCCCAACACAATAGGACAAGATGCATTGCATTCGATATCCAAGACAACAAAATCAACGGGGACAAGGTTATTGTTAATCGTAATGCGCACATTATCAATCCTCCCCAAAGGTTTTTTTAACATTATCGGCAAGATTAACATCCAAATAACAATTCTTCAATGGTGGCAAGTCAAGCATATCATAAATCTTTTTAGGCATAACAGAAATACTTGCACTAAGATCACATAAAGCATTACATTCAAAGTCATTGAATTTCATTTTAATGATGGGCTCCCAACCATCTTCTAACTTCCTAGGAATAGAAGCTTCAAGTTTTAATTTCTCTTCCCTAGCTTTAATGAGAGCATTTGTAATGTGTTTTGTAAAGGCTAAATTTATAGCACTGGCATTGGGACTTCTAGCAAGTTTTTGTAAGAACTTTATAACTTCAGTAATATGACAATCATCAAAGTCTAAACCATTATGTTCTACAGCAATGGAATCATTGTCACCAATATTTTGAAAAATTTCAGCAGTTTTATCACAAACAGTTCAGGCAATTTTGTACGCTTTGCACTAGGAGTAGAAACATTGCCAACACCAATTATTTTACCATTGATAGTAGGAGGTGCAGCAACATGTGAAGAATTAACATTACTAGTAGTGGTAATAGTCCATACTTTAGCTACATTATTCTCTTTAGCAAGTTTCTCTTTTTCTTCTCTATCCCACCTAGCATGCAATTCAGCCGACAATCTAATATTATCATTAATTCTAACTTGGATGGCATTTGTTTTAGCAAACCTAGCATCTTCAACTTTCTCAGGCATAACTTTCAACTTTAAAAGATCAACATCAAGAGCAAGACTATCAACCTTAGAAGCAAGAACATCAATTTTACCAAGCTTTTCTTCAACAGTTTTATTGAAAGCAGTTTGTGTACTAATAAATTCTTTAAGCATCACTTCAAGACCAGAGGGTACACTCTTATTATTATTGTAAGAATTACCATAAGAATTACCATTACCATTACCATTATTAGAAGGATATGGCCTAAAGTTGTTGTTACCATAATTATTCCTATAAGCATTGTTGTTGAAATTATTGTTCTTAATGAAATTCACATCAACATTTTCTTCTTGAGCAACCAATGAAGCTAAAGGAACATTATTAGGATCAATATGAGATCTACCATTTGCAAGCATAGACATAATAGCATCAATCTTATCACCCAAAGAAGAGGTTTCTTCAACAGAATTTACCTTCTTACCTTGAGGAGTTCTTTCAGTGTGCCATTCAGAGTAATTGATCATCATACCATCAAGTAATTTAGTCGCGGCGCCAGGGTGATGGACATAAAAGTACCTCCAGCAGCTGAATCCAATAGGTTCCTTGAGGAAAAATTCAATCCTGCATAAAAGGTTTGGATGATCATCCAAGTAGTCAGTCCATGGGTTGGGCAATTCTTTACCAAAGATTTCATTCTCTCCCATGCTTGAGCAACATGTTCATTATCAAATTGTTTAAAATTCATTATGCTACTTCTCAAAGATATAATCTTAGCAGGAGGATAATATTTACTAATAAAAGCATCTTTACATTTAGTCCATGAATCAATACTATTCTTAGGCAAAGAAAGCAAACAATCTTTAGCTCTTCCTCTTAATGAGAAAGGAAACAATTTCAGTTTTATAATATCACCATCTATATCCTTATACTTTTGCATTTCACAAAGTTCAACAAAATTATTAAGATGGGCAGCAGCATCATCAGTACTAACACCAGAAAATTGCTCTCTCACAATCAAAGTACTTTGTCCCAACGTAACAGTGAGGTTGTCAATCTCACCGGCTTGCTGAAAACAAAGGATTAAACGTATCGAGTGGAAAATGGTGTTTGTTTGCAAAGAACAGTAGTGAACAATGTATTCAGATGTAAAAGAATGGACCGGGGTCCACAGTTCACTAGTGGTGTCTCTCCAATAAGATAACTAACATGTCGGGTGAACAAATTACAGGAGCAATTGACAAATAAAGATTCAATACATATCAACGATGATTACTATGTGATTTAATCGGGCATTACGACAAAGTACATAGACCGCTATCCAGCATGCATCTATGCCTAAATAATCCACCTTCAGGTTATCATCCGAACCCCTTCCAGTATTAAGTTGCAAAAGATAATTGCATTAAGTATGGTGCGTAATGTAATCAACACAAATATCCTTAGACAAAGCATCAATGTTTTATCCCTAGTAGCAACAGCACATCCACAACCTTAGAACTTTCTCACTGTCCCAGATTTAATGGAGGCATGAACCCACTATCGAGCATAATTACTCCCTCTTGGAGTTACAAGTATCAACTTGGCCAGAGCCTCTACTAGCAACGGAGAGCATGCAAGAACATAAACAACACATATATGATAGATTGATAATCAACTTAACATAATATTCTCTATTCATCGGATCTCACCAAACACAACATGTAGCATTACAAATAGACGATCTTGATCATGTTAGGCAGCTCACAAGATCTATAACAATGAAAGCACAAGCGGAGAAGACAACCATCTAGCTACTGATATGGACCCATAGTCCAAGGATGAACTACTCACGCATCAATCCGGAGGCGGGCATGATGATGTAGAGCCCCTCCGGTGATGATTCCCCTCTCGGCAGGGTGCCGGAGGCGATCTCCTGAATCCCCCGAGATGGGATTGGCGGCGGCGGCCTCTCAGTAATGTTTTCCGTATCGTGGCTCTCGGTACAGGGGGTTTCGCGAAGGAGGCTTTAAGTAGGCGAAAGGGTAGGTCAAGTGGCGGCACGAGGGCCCCACACACCAGGCGCGAACAGGGCCTGGCCGCGCCGCTGTTGTCCGGCGCCTGGCCCCACTTCGTTCCTCTTCGGACTTCTAGAAGCTTCGTGCAAAAATAGGACCCATGATTTCGTCCAATTCCGAGAATATTTCCTTACTAGGATTTCTGAAACCAAAAACAGCAGAAAACAGAACTGGCACTTCGGCATCTTGTTAATAGGTTAGTGCCGGAAAATGTATAATAATGTTGTAAAGTATGTATAAAACATTCAAGTATTGTAATAAAAGTAGCATGGAACATAAGAAATTATAGATACGTTTGAGATGTATCAGTGTGCATGGCCCATGTGGGCCTATGCGACCCCTCTGGTCCATGTTGGTCGTCCGGGATAGGTGGGCTCCACTATGGTACCCTCCGGAACCTTCTAGAACCTCCGGTACAATACCAAAAAATCCTGAACTTTTCCGGTAACCCTGAAAATGACTTCCCATATATGAATCTTATTCTCCGGACCATTCCGGACCTCCTCGTGATGTCCTGGATCCCATCCGAGACTCCGAAAAAACTTCGTCTCCATACCATATTCCATATCTACTTATGCGACATCGAACATTAAGCGCATCACCCTACGGTTCGCAAACTATGCAGACATGGTCGAGACTCCTCTCTGAGCAATAACCAATAGAGGGATCTGGAGATCCATAATGGCTCCCACATATTCAACGATGACTTAGTGATCGATTGAACCATTTACATACGATGCCAATTCCCTTTGTCACGCGATATTTTACTTGTCCGAGGTTCGATCATCGGTATCTCCATACCTTGTTCAACCTCGTTACCGACAAGTACTCTTTACTCGTACCGTGGTATGTCATCTCTTATGATCCAATCATATGCTTGCAAGCTAATCAGACGACATTCCACCGAGAGGGCCCAGAGTATATCTATCCGTCATCGGGATGGACAAATCCCACTATTGATCCATATGCCTCAACTCACACTTTCCGAATACTTAATCCCATCTTTATAACCACCCATTTACGCAATGGCGTTTGATGTAATCAAAGTACCCTTCCGGTGTAAGTGATTTACATGATCTCATGGTCGAAGGACTAGGTAACTATGTATCGAAAGCTTATAGCAAGTTGAACTTAATGACTTGATCTCATGCTACGCTTATTTGGGTGTTTGTCCATTATATCATTCACCCAATGACATAACCTTGTTATTAACAACTGATGCGCGTAAATGTACACGTCCGTTGGGAACCCCAAGAGGAAGGTATGATGCGCACAGTGGCAAGTTTTCCCTCAGAAAGAAACCAAGGTTTAATCGGACCAGTAGGAGCCAAGAAGCACGTTGAATGTTGATGGTGGCGAAATGTGATGCGGCGCAACAACAGGGATTCCGGCGCCAACGTGGAACCTGCACAACACAACCCAAGTACTTTGCCCCAACGAAACAGTGAGGTTGTCAATCTCACCGGCTTGCTGTAACAAAGGATTAACCGTAGTGTGGAAGATGATTGTTTGCAAGAAAACAAGTATTGCAGTAGATTGTATGCTATGTAAAGAATAGGACCGGGGTCCACAGTTCACTAGAGGTGTCTCTCCCATAAGATAAAAGCATGTTGGGTGAACAAATTACGGGCAATTGACAAATAGAGAAGGGCATAACAATGCATATACATGATATGATAAATATAGTGAGATTTAATCCGGGCATTACGACAAAGTACATAGACCGCCATCCAACTGCATCTATGCCTAAAAAGTCCACCTTCAGGTTATCATCCGAACCCCATTCAGTATTAAGTTGCAAAGCAACAGACAATTGCATTAAGTATGGTGCGTAATGTAATCGACACAAATATCCTTAGACAAAGAATCAATGTTTTATCCCTAGTGGCAACAGCACATCACAACCTTAGAACTTTCTGTCACTGTCCCAGGTGTCAATGAAGGCATGAACCCACTATCGAGCATAAATACTCCCTCTTGGAGTTAAGAGTAAAAACTTGGCCAGAGCCTCTACTAATAACGGAGAGCATGCAAGATCATAAACAACACATAAACAATAGATTGATAATCACCATAACATAGTATTCTCTATCCATCGGATCCCGACAAACACAACATATAGTATTACAGATAGATGATCTTGATCATGTTAGGCAGCTCACAAGATCCAACAATGAAGCACAATTAGGAGAAGACGACCATCTAGCTACTGCTATGGACCCATAGTCCAGGGGTGAACTACTCACTCATCACTCGGGAGGCGATCATGGCGATGAAGAGTCCTCCGGAGATGAATCCCCTCTCCGGCAGGGTGCCGGAGGCGATCTCCTGAATCCCGAGATGGGATTCGCGGCGGCGGCTCTGGAAGGTTTTCCGTGATCGTGGCTCGGGGGTTTCGCGACGGAGGCTATTTGTAGGCGGAAGGGCAGGTCAAGGCGGCACGAGGGGCCCAGGACAGGGTGGCGCGGCCGGGCCCGGCCGCCGCCCTATCACTGGCCACCTCGTGCCCCACTTCGACTCCCCTTCGGTCTTCTGGAAGCTCCGTGCAAAAATAGGACCCTGGGCGGTGATTTCGTCCAATTCCGAGAATATTTCCTTACTAGGATTTGAAACCGAAACAGCAGAAAACAAGAATCGCTCTTCGGCATCTTGTTAATAGGTTAGTTCCAGAAAATGCGTAAATACGACATATAATGTGCATAAAACATGTAGGTATCATCAATAAAGTAGCATGGAACATAAGAAATTATCGATACGTTGGAGACGTATCAGCATCCCAAGCTTAGTTCTGCTCGTCCCGAGCAGGTAAAACGATAACAAAGATAATTTCAAGTGACATGCCATCATAATCTTGATCATACTATTTGTAAACATATGTAATGAATGCAGCGATCGAAACAATGGTAATGACATGAGTAAACAAGTGAATCATAAAGCAAAGACTTTTCATGAATAGTACTTCAAGACAAGCATCAATAAGTCTTGTATAAGAGTTAACTCATAAAGCAATAAATCAAAGTAAAGGTATTGAAGCAACACAAAGGAAGATTAAGTTTCAGCGGTTGCTTTCAACTTATAACATGTATATCTCATGGATATTGTCAACATAAAGTAATATAACAAGTGCAATATGCAAGTATGTAGGAATCAATGCACAGTTCACACAAGTGTTTGCTTCTTAAGGTGGAGGGAGATAGGTAAACTGACTCAACAATAAAAGTAAAAGAATGGTCCTTCAAAGAGGAAAGCATCGATTGCTGTATTTGTGCTAGAGCTTTTATTTTGAAAACATGAAACAATTTTGTCAACGGTAGTAATAAAGCATATGAGTTATGTAAATTATATCTTACAAGTTGCAAGCCTCATGCATAGTATACTAATAGTGCCCGCACCTTGTCCTACTTAGCTTGGACTACCGGATCTTTGCAATGCCATGTTTCAACCAAGTGTCACAAAGGGGTACCTCCATGCCGCCTGTACAAAGGTCTAAGGAGAAAGCTCGCATTTTGGATTTCTCGCTTTTGATTATTCTCAACTTAGACATCCATACCGGGACAACATGGACAACAGATAATGGACTCCTCTTAAATGCATAAGCATGTAGCAACAATTATTATTCTCATATGAGATTGAGGATATATGTCCAAAACTGAAACTTCAACCATGATTCATGGCTTTAGTTAGCGGCCCAATGTTCTTCTCTAACAATTTGCATGCTCCAATCATTAAGGTGATAGATCCTTCAGACAAGACGGACATGCATAGCAACTCACATGATATTCAACAATAGTTGATGGCGTTCCCCAGAAGCATGGTTATCGCACAACAAGCAACTTAATAAAAGATAAAGTGCATAAGTACATATTCAATACTACGATAGTTTTTAAGGCTATTTTGTCCCATGAGCTATATATTGCAAAGGTGAATGATGGAATTTTAAAGGTAGCACTCAAGCAATTTACTTTGGAATGGCGGAGAAATACCATGTAGTAGGTAGGTATGGTGGACACAAATGGCATAGTGGTTGGCTCAAGGATTTTGGATGCATGAGAAGTATTCCCTCTCGATACAAGGTTTAGGCTAGCAAGGTTATTTGAAGCAAACTCAAGGATGAACCGGTGCAGCAAAACTCACATAAAAGACATATTGTAAACATTATAAGACTCTACACCGTCTTCCTTGTTGTTCAAAACTCAATACTAGATATTATCTAGACCTTAGGGAGACCAAATATGCAAATCAAATTTTAGCAAGCTCAATGTATTTCTTCATTAATGGGTGCAAAGCATATGATGCAAGAGCTTAAACATGAGCACAACAATTGCCAAGTATCACATTATCCAAGACATTTTAGAATTACTACATGTAGCATTTTCCAATTCCAAGAAGAAACTTCGCCTTGAACATTATGAGTAAAGCCTAAGGACATATTTGTCCATATGCAACAGCGGAGCGTGTCTCTCTCCCACAAAGTGAATGCTAGGATCCATTTTATTCAAACAAAAACAAAAACAAAAACAAACCGACGCTCCAAGTAAAGAACACAAGATGTGATTGAATAAAAATATAGTTTCAGGGGAGGAACCTGATGATGTTGTCGATGAAGAAGGGGATGCCTTGGGCATCACCAAGCTTAGACGCTTGAGTCTTCTTAAAATATGCAGGGATGAACCACGGGGGCATCCCCAAGCTTAGAGCTTTCACTCCTCTTGATCATAGTATATCATACTCCTCTCTTGACCCTTGAAAACTTCCTTCACACCAAACTTCAAGCAAACTCATTAGAGGGTTAGTGCACAATTAATAATTCTCACATTCAGAGGTGACACAAACATTCTTTTCACTTCTGGACATTGCATAAAGCTACTGGACATTAATGGATCAAAGAAATTCATCCAACATAGCAAAAGATGCAATGCGAAATAAAAGGCAGAATCTGTCAAAAACAGAACAGTCCGTAAAGACGAATTTTAAAATGGCACCAGACTTGCTCAAATGGAAAAACTCAAAACTAATGAAAGTTGCGTACATATCTGAGGATCACGCTCGTAAATTGGCAGATTTTTTCGAATTTTCTACAGAGACTTGTGCCCAGATTCGTGACAGACAGCAATGCTGTTTCTGCGCAGCGATCCCAAATATAACATCAACTTTAACATAGAAACTTTACTTGGCACAAAAACATGATAAGGAGAGGTTGCTACAGTAGTAAACAACTTCCAAGACTCAAATATAAAACAAAGTACTGTAGTAAAAACATGGGTTGTCTCCCATAAGCGCTTTTCTTTAACGCCTTTCAGCTAGGCGCAGAAAGTGCAAATCAAGTATTATCGAGAGATGAAGCATCAATATTATAACCAGGGGTATTGGGAGTTTTCTCAACCAAGCATAGTATATTGGATACATAAGTTTTAGCGTCTCCCTTTTCATTAGTCTTGGGCTTGCTATTCTCATCGAACAAATTTTCAGGAACAAGCCAAGCATAGTTATTTTCTAGTGCATCATTCATAGCTAGGAGTTTACATGGTATTGGTGCTTTGATCTCCCCACCATCATTAATATTATTAGTGTACCTTATTCTATCCATGTCCATTTTTTCAAGGAGACCAACAAAATTAGTATGAGAACCTAGCATATTAAATTTAGCAAAAACCTTTCTAGCCTCTCTTGCTAGACTACCAAATTCTCTAAGAAGAGTTTCTAAAACAAAATCTTTCTTTTCCCCTTCTTCCATATCACCAAGTGTAAGAAACATGTGTTGGATTATAGGATTGAGATTAACAAATTTAGTTTCCAACATGCGAACTAAAGCAGCAGCAGCAATTTCATAGGTAGGTGCAAGTTCTACCAAGTGTCTATCTTCAAAATTTTCAGTAATACTAACATGATTGAAAAATTCTTCTATATTATTTCTCCCAACTATGGACCCACGTCCTACCGGTATGTCTTTTGTGGTAAAATTAAAAGGAAACATGATGCAATAAGCAAAAAGTAAACTAGGCAAACAAAGTAAAGACAAGTAACTATTTTTTTTGTGTTTTTGATATAGAGAGCAAGACAGTAAATAAAGTAAAACTAGCAACTAATTTTTTTGTGTTTTGTTTAGGTGCAGCAAACAAAGTAGTAAATAAAATAAAGCAAGACAAAAACAAAGTAAAGAGATTGAGAAGTGGAGACTCCCCTTGCAGCGTGTCTTGATCTCCCAGCGCCGCGACACAGATGCTGTATGTACACGTCCGTTGGGAACCCCAAGAGGAAGGTATGATGCGCACAGTGCAAGTTTTCCCTCAGAAAGAAACCAAGGTTTAATCGACCAGAGGAGCCAAGAAGCACGTTGAAGGTTGATGGTGGCGAAATGTGATGCGGCGCAACAACAGGGATTCCGGCGCCAACGTGGAACCTGCACAACACAACCCAAGTACTTTGCCCCAACGAAACAGTGAGGTTGTCAATCTCACCGGCTTGCTGTAACAAAGGATTAACCGTATTGTGTGGAAGATGATTGTTTGCAAGAAAACAGTAAAACAAGTATTGCAGTAGATTGTATGCTATGTAAAGAATAGGACCGGGGTCCACAGTTCACTAGAGGTGTCTCTCCCATAAGATAAAAGCATGTTGGGTGAACAAATTACAGTCGGGCAATTGACAAATAGAGAAGGGCATAACAATGCATATACATGATATGATAAATATAGTGAGATTTAATCCGGGCATTACGACAAAGTACATAGACCGCCATCCAACTGCATCTATGCCTAAAAAGTCCACCTTCAGGTTATCATCCGAACCCCATTCAGTATTAAGTTGCAAAGCAACAGACAATTGCATTAAGTATGGTGCGTAATGTAATCGACAACTACATCCTTAGACATAGAATCAATGTTTTATCCCTAGTGGCAACAGCACATCACAACCTTAGAACTTTCTGTCACTGTCCCAGGTGTCAATGAAGGCATGAACCCACTATCGAGCATAAATACTCCCTCTTGGAGTTAAGAGTAAAAACTTGGCCAGAGCCTCTACTAATAACGGAGAGCATGCAAGATCATAAACAACACATAAACAATAGATTGATAATCACCATAACATAGTATTCTCTATCCATCGGATCCCGACAAACACAACATATAGTATTACAGATAGATGATCTTGATCATGTTAGGCAGCTCACAAGATCCAACAATGAAGCACAATTAGGAGAAGACGACCATCTAGCTACTGCTATGGACCCATACACTACAAGAAAAGTTGCCATGGCCGACGAAGTTGAAGTCGCGCCGTGGTTGCTGGTGTACCATGGCCGACGATTTTGGTCCCTCCGTGGTGCATGTCAAAACTTTTTTTTCTCGTTTTTGAGGCCACCTAGCCCGACGAAAGCGGCCAAAACGTCGCGTATGGTGGCCCGGGACGTGGTGCATCTCGAAATCTCGGGTTCGCCGGCCGAGTCAACGCAAATCCGCACCGCCGAGGGATGTAGGGCCCAGATGGCAGCCTCTCTAGCATTGTTTTTTTCTAGATCGCGCCATCTCGTTCAACGTTCTCCGATCGAGCCGTTTACGATGCAGGATCATGGGTCCCGCATGTCATCCTCTATGAACCAAAATTCTTTTTTTGGATTTTTTTTTGACCCCCTGATTTCTGGCTACCTATCCTTTTGATCCTTGCCGTTTGTTGGGGTTGCTGGAATTTTGGGCATTTGGCCTTTGGCCCATGGCCCATTATCAAATTCTGAAACTCACATGGCCCATATCATAAATCAGTGGCAGCACTAGTGGGGGCTAAAGTTTAGTCCCACATTGCTAGTTGGGAGAGAGTTGGAGTGGTATATAAGGTGGGTTGTTCTAGTCCTAGTAAGTGAGTGAGAAGAGAGAGAGCCCTCGCGCACTCCTCCTCCTCCGCCGCCCGCCTCGCCACGCCTCGCCTCGTCACGACACGTCACGACGCGCCGCGGGTTGCGGGAATCTCGCCGAGCCGAGCTTATCTTTTTGCTGTTCGGGAAATTGATTGTGTAATCAATCACAATTATGAGTCATTAACGGACGCGTTAACTCAGCCGTTTTGCCTTCCGGATTTTCTGGATCGTGGCTGTGCCGACTCGGACGTGGGCTGCGCCCCACGACCTTCCCGAACCACACTATATAAGCGCGGACGAGAACCCTAGCCTGTACGTGCCACATATGCGACTACCTGTTTCCAGTTCATTGCGCCGCCGTTCGTCTTCCTCATCCCGTCCGTCGGCGTGCACCGACTGCCGGGACAGTAGGCCTCCGGAACCCTGCCTCTCGTGAACCTGTACGGGTGAGGGGCAATCAGGTTTTTGGGGAGCGCTCCGGCGCGACTACTGGCAGCACGACGTCGTCTTCGGACGACGAGTTTCTCCACACCGACAACTTCTTCCCGGACCTCAGCGACTTCTTCGACAACCTCAACATGGGCGACAACGACGCTGCTGCGAAGTATGTGATCTTGTCGTTTCTCTTTCAGTTTCTGTTAGAGTTTCTTCTTCTAGTTTCTGTGGTAGATGCGATCGGTTTGTCTTGTTTAGATGTGATCTGTTCATCTATCTTACTAGTCTGCATGATTAGTTTATTTGTTATTTCCCTAGTCATGATTTATCAATTACATCTACGGATTATTTCATATGGATATTTGCTTATATATTCAACAATCCAAAAACCTGATTATAGGCAAATCAATTCAAGCAGCATTGCTGCCGCTACTCGACCTCCCTCCTTTGATGGTATGCATTACAAGAGGTGGCGCACAAAGGCAGTCCTATGGTTTACAAACCTAGGCTGTTTTAGCGCCACAGATGCTAGACCTGAGGGGCCTCTCTCTGCAGAGGAGCAGGAAAAGTTTGAGAAGGTCGACGCCATGTTTAAGGCGGCCTTGTTCAGCATTCTTGGGGACAACATTGTTGACCCGTACATGGCTTTCGACCATGGTAAAGATGCGTGGGATGCGCTCGAGGCCAAATTTGGGGTCTCGGACGCTGGCACTGAACTGTATGTCATGGAGCAATACTATGACTACAGGATGACTGATGAGCGCTCCGTGGTTGAGCAGGCTCATGAGATTCAGTCCCTTGCCAAAGAACTCGAGCAGTTTAAGTGTACCTTACCGGACAAATTTGTGGCCGGTGGCATTATTGCCAAGCTTCCTCCTTCGTGGAGGAACTTTGCTACTTCTCTGAAACATAAGAGACAAGAGTTTTCCGTTTCGGATCTCATTGGCTCGCTTCATGTGGAAGAGAAGGCGAGAGCAAAGGACACACGCGCTCGTAGTTTTGAGGGAGGTTCTAGTGCCAATGTGGTACAGAAGAAAAACTTCCAATCTCACAAGTCTAAGAATAAGAACAATGGAAAAGGCAAGTTTGACGAGAAGAACAAAGCCTCCAACTCAACCAACTTCAAGAGGAAGACTCCTTATAAGAAGAAAGGGAATTGCCATGTTTGTGGCGCTCCTGGACATTGGGCTCCTGATTGCCCAGAACGTCATGATCGGCGTGGGAACAGCGGCAAGTCCGCAAATGTTGTTATTGGTGTTGATACTGAGATGAAGGACGTTGGGTACGGTATTTCTCCTACTGTCCTTTCAGTATGTAATTCTCCTGATTGGTGGATAGACACCGGAGCCAATACACATGTATGTTCTGATGTCTCTATGTTTTCTTCTTATCAGGTTGCAAGGACTTCCTCCGTGCTGATGGGAAACGGCTCACGTGCTTCTGTTCGTGGTGTTGGTACGGTGGATCTGAAGTTTACTTCGGGAAAGACCATCCAGCTGAAGAATGTGCAGCACGTTCCCTCCATTAATAAGAATCTCGTTAGCGGATCGCTTTTATGTCGAGATGGTTTTAAGTTGGTTTTTGAGTCCAATAAAGTTGTAATTTCCAAGTGTGGACAATTTGTTGGAAAGGGTTATGTGTGCGGAGGCTTGTTCCGCTTATCTCTGTCAGACATATGTACTCAAATTATTAATCATGTTTGCAATGATAGTGAGTCCGATATTTGGCATTCACGACTTTGTCATATTAATTTTGGGTGCATGACGCGGCTAGCGAATATGAATATAATTCCGAAATTTGCTATTGTCAAGAAATCCAAGTGCCAAGTATGTGTGCAAGCTAAGCAACCACGTAAGTCTCACAAGACTGCGGAGGCAAGAGACTTGGCACCGCTGGAGCTTATACATTCGGATCTTTGTGAAATGAATGGCGAATTGACAAAAGGAGGGAAAAGATACTTCATGACTTTAATTGATGACTCTACTCGATATTGTTATGTGTACCTCCTGAAATCTAAAGATGAAGCTCTTAATTACTTCAAAATCTTTAAAGCTGAAGCAGAAAACCAACTTGATCGAAAGATCAAGCGGCTAAGGTCTGATCGTGGTGGAGAGTATTTTTCCAACGAGTTTGATTCTTTTTGTGCGGAACATGGTATTATCCATGAGAGGACGCCTCCCTACTCACCTCAGTCAAATGGGGTGGCCGAAAGAAAGAACCGTACTCTAACTGATTTGGTTAACGCCATGTTAGATACATCGGGTCTATCCAAGGCATGGTGGGGGGAGGCGATATTGACTGCATGTCATGTCCTAAACCGTGTCCCCACAAAGAACAAAACCCTTACCCCGTTTGAGGAATGGGAAAGGAAAAGGTTGAAACTCTCTTACCTACGAACTTGGGGCTGTATGGCGAAAGTAAATGTGCCGATACCCAAGAAGCGCAAGCTTGGACCAAAAACCGTGGATTGTGTTCTTCTGGGATATGCATTTCATAGCATTGGCTACAGATTTTTGATAGTAAAATCTGAGGTATCCGACATGCATGTTGGTACAATTATGGAGTCGAATGATGCGACTTTCTTTGAGGATATCTTTCCTATGAAAGAAACGTCTAGCTCATCAATTCAGGAGATGCCCAGTTCATCTACTCAGGAATTATTTCCTGAACCTACCATGGCTATAGAACACTTTGAAAATCCTGTGGAGGATGACAATGAAGCTCCCAAAAGGAGCAAGAGACAGAGGACTGCAAAGTCCTTTGGACATGATTTCATTGTGTACCTCGTGGACGACACTCCCACTTCTATTTCAGAAGCCTATGCATCTCAGGATGCTGACTACTGGAAGGAAGCTGTCCGTAGCGAGATGGATTCCATCTTAGCTAATGGAACTTGGGAGGTTACTGATCGTCCTTATGGGTGCAAACCTGTAGGATGCAAGTGGGTGTTCAAGAAAAAGCTTAGGCCTGATGGTACTATTGAAAAGTACAAGGCACGACTTGTGGCCAAGGGTTATACTCAGAAAGAAGGCGAAGACTTCTTTGATACATACTCACCTGTAGCTCGACTGACCACTATTCGAGTACTACTTTCCTTGGCTGCCTCCCATGGTCTTCTCGTTCATCAAATGGATGTTAAGACTGCTTTCCTAAATGGAGAGCTCGATGAGGAAATTTATATGGAGCAGCCTGATGGATTTGTAGTAGATGGTCAAGAAGGAAAGGTGTGTAAGTTGTTGAAGTCTTTGTATGGGCTTAAGCAAGCGCCTAAGCAGTGGCATGAGAAGTTTGAAAGAACTTTAACCGCTGAAGGCTTTGTTGTAAACGAAGCTGACAAGTGTGTATACTATCGCCATGGTGGGGGCGAGGGAGTTATTCTTTGTCTCTATGTCGATGACATATTGATATTTGGGACCAGCCTTAATGTGATTAAGGAGGTCAAGGAGTTCCTATCTCGTTGTTTTGAGATGAAGGACTTGGGAGTAGCTGATGTGATCTTAAACATCAAGTTGCTTAAGGATGACGATGGTGGGATTACATTGCTTCAGTCCCACTATGTGGAAAAGATCCTGAGTCGCTTCGGGTATAGCGACTGCAAATCTTCTCCAACGCCTTATGATCCTAGTGTGATTATTCGTAAGAATAAAAGAATTGCTAGAGATCAATTGCGATATTCGCAGATTATTGGCTCGCTTATGTATTTAGCCAGCGCCACGAGGCCTGACATCTCCTTTGCTGTAAGTAAACTCAGCCGTTTTGTGTCTAGACCTGGAGATGTTCATTGGCATGCTCTTGAGAGAGTTTTGCGCTATCTAAAAGGCACTGCGAGCTATGGCATTCACTATACTGGGTATCCAAGGGTACTTGAGGGTTATAGTGATGCAAATTGGATATCTGATGCTGATGAGACTAAGGCCACAAGTGGTTATTTGTTTACACTTGGAGGTGGCGCTGTTTCCTGGAAGTCTTGCAAGCAGACCATCATTACGAGGTCAACTATGGAAGCAGAACTCACAGCATTAGACACAGCCACTGTTGAAGCAGAGTGGCTTCGTGAGCTCTTGATGGACTTACCTGTGGTTGAGAAACCAATACCCGCTATTCCTATGAACTGTGATAATCAAACTGTGATCGTCAAAGTAAACAGTTCTAAGGATAATATGAAGTCATCAAGGCATGTGAAGAGGAGACTGAAAACTGTCAGGAAAATGAGAAACTCCGGAGTTATAGCGTTGGATTATATCCATACGTCTAGAAACCTGGCAGACCCCTTCACAAAGGGACTATCACGAAATGTGATAGAAAATGCATCGAGGGAGATGGGTATGAGACCCACACTATGAGCTGTCCACGGTGGTAACCCACTCTATGTGATCGGAGATCCCGTGAATTAGAACTGGGAGACAAGCTGTTGGTCAGCTGAGAGGAGAGTATATATCCCTATAGCAATTTTACCACTCCGTAAGATGCAATACTCTCCTAATCTGCATGGCAGGTTGATAATTATCTTAATGTGTTCTAAGTGGCTTATTTTAGCAAAGATGTTGTCCTGCAGAACATCTTTTGAAGAACACACCTATATGAGTCCGATTGTTAAACGTCGCAATCTATGAGAGTTGGGTGCTCTCTAGTAAACTCATGAAAGGCCCTGGAGTATGACGTATAAGCTCCAAACCGCGAGGAAGCCTCGCGGCAGCCTAGTATCGGTCTAGGCTTTGTATGAAGCTAGTGCGCAGAAAACTTGTAGTTCAAGGCATAGTCCACTATCCAAGTTGCAATCTAGTGTAATATGAAGCTTTAAGTGGAAGTTCAACTTAACAGTCTCCACGACATACCGGTATATAAAACAATGTTCTGGAAACTTATTGATGAGATGTGCCAATGAGAGTTTGTGGGGGATTGCTGGAATTTTGGGCATTTGGCCTTTGGCCCATGGCCCATTATCAAATTCTGAAACTCACATGGCCCATATCATAAATCAGTGGCAGCACTAGTGGGGGCTAAAGTTTAGTCCCACATTGCTAGTTGGGAGAGAGTTGGAGTGGTATATAAGGTGGGCTGTTCTAGTCCTAGTAAGTGAGTGAGAAGAGAGAGAGCCCTCGCGCACTCCTCCTCCTCCGCCGCCCGCCTCGCCACGCCTCGCCTCGTCACGACACGTCACGACGCGCCGCGGGTTGCGGGAATCTCGCCGAGCCGAGCTTATCTTTTTGCTGTTCGGGAAATTAATTGTGTAATCAATCACAATTATGAGTCATTAACGGACGCGTTAACTCAGCCGTTTTGCCTTCCGGATTTTCTGGATCGTGGCTGTGCCGACTCGGACGTGGGCTGCGCCCCACGACCTTCCCGAACCGCACTATATAAGCGCGGACGAGAACCCTAGCCTGTACGTGCCACATATGCGACTACCTGTTTCCAGTTCATTGCGCCGCCGCCTTCGTCTTCCTCATCCCGTCCGTCGGCGTGCACCGACTGCCGGGACAGTAGGCCTCCGGAACCCTGCCTCTCGTGAACCTGTACGGGTGAGGGGCAATCAGGTTTTTGGGGAGCGCTCCGGCGCGACTACTGGCAGCACGACGTCGTCTTCGGACGACGAGTTTCTCCACACCGACAACTTCTTCCCGGACCTCAGCGACTTCTTCGACAACCTCAACATGGGCGACAACGACGCTGCTGCGAAGTATGTGATCTTGTCGTTTCTCTTTCAGTCTCTGTTAGAGTTTCTTCTTCTAGTTACTGTGGTAGATGCGATCGGTTTGTCTTCTTTAGATGTGATCTGTTCATCTATCTTACTAGTCTGCATGATTAGTTTATTTGTTATTTCCATAGTCATGATTTATCAATTACTTCTACGGATTATTTCATATGGATATTTGCTTATATATTCAACACTAAATGGGACCCGCATGTCATCCTCTATGTGCAATCAACTTTCTTTTCTTGGAGTTTTTTTTGGCACCTCAAATTTGGTCACTTGCCTTTTCTTTCGATCCCCTGCCGCCTCTCAAACGGTGATACCGCTGCTGCTAAATGGGACCCGCATGTCATCCTCTATGTACTATAAAACTTTCTTTTCTTGAATTATTTTTGGCACCACATATTTGGTCACTTACCTTTTTCTTTCGATCCCCTGCCGCCTCTCAAACGGTGATACCGCTGCTGCTAAATGGGACCCGCATGTCATCCTCTATGTACTATAAAACTTTCTTTTCTTGGATTTTTTTGGCACCTCATATTTGGTCACTTGACTTTTTCTTTCGATCACCTGCTGCCTCTCAAACAGTGATACCGCTGCTGCTAAATGGGACCCGCATGTCATCCTCTATGTACTATAAAACTTTCTTTTCTTGGATTTTTTTGGCACCTCATATTTGGTCACTTGACTTTTTCTTTCGATCCCCTGCTGCCTCTCAAACGTGATACCGCTGCTGCTAAATGGGACCCGCATGTCATCCACTATGTACTATAAAACTTTCTTTTCTTGGATTTTTTTTGGCACCTCATATTTGGTAACTTGACTTTTTCTTTCGATCCCCTGCTGCCTCTCAAACAGTGATACCGCTGCTGCTAAATGGGACTCGCATGTCATCCTCTATGTACTATAAAACTTTCATTTTTTGGATTATTTTTGGCACCTCATATTTGGTCACTTGACTTTTTCTTTCGATCCCCTGCCGCCTCTCAAACGGTGAGACCGCTGCAGCTAAATGGGACCCGCATGTCATCCTCTATGAGCAATCAACTTTCTTTTCTTGGAGTTTTTTTGGCACCTCATATTTGGTAACTTGACTTTTTCTTTCGATCTCATGCCACGTTTGAAACGTTGAGGTACCTGCTGGCTCATGGGACCCGCATGTCATCCTCTGTGTGCTATAAAAGTTTCCTTTGTTGGTTTTTTTTTCACCCTCTGATTTTTGGCTTGCCTTTTTCTTTTGATCCCCTGCCCCCTTTGAAACGTTGAGTAAGCTGTTGGTTCAAGGGACCCGCATGTCATCCTCTATGTCCATCAACTTTCTTTTCTTGGATTTTTTTTCACCCCCTAATTACTAGCTACTTTCTTTTTCTTTTGATCTCAAGCCGCATTACAAACATTGAGACCGCTGCTGCAAAATGGGACCCACATGTCATCCTCTATGTACAATAAATCTTGGATTATTTTTGGCTCCTGATATTTGGTCACTTGCCTTTTTCTTTCGATCTCATGCCGCCTTTGAAACGTTGAGTAAGCTGCTGGCTCATGGGTCCCGCATGTCATCCTCTACGAACAATAAAAGTTTCCTTTCTTGGAGTTATTTTTTACCCCTAATTTCTGGCTATTTGCCTTTTTCTTTTGATCCCCTGCCCCCGTTGAAACGATGAGGACGCTGTTGGCAGGTCGGTCCCACATGTCATCCTCTATGAACAATAAAAGTTTCCTTTGGTGGATTTATTTTTGACCCCTAATTAATTTCTGGCTATTTCCTTTATTTTTCTTTTGATCCCCTGCCGCCTTGGAATTGTTGAGAATGCTGCTGCCTCATTTTTCTTTTGGTCCTGTGCCGCCTTGGAAACGTTGAGACCGCTGCTACAAAATGGGACCCGCATGTCATCCTCTATGTACAATAAAGTTTCTTTTCTTGGATTATTTTTGGCTCCTGATATTATGTCACTTGCCTTTTTCTTTCGATCTCATGCCGACTTTGAAACGTTGAGGATGCTGCTGCCTCATGGGTCCCGCATGTCATCCTCTCAGAATGATAAATGTTTTCTTTTCTTGTATTTTTTTACCAACTGATTTTTGGCTTTTTTTATTTTCGATCCCCTGCCGCCTTTGAAACGTTGACTCCGCTGCTGGCTCATGGGTCCCCGATGTCAGCCTCCCCGTACAAGAAACATGTGATATTTTATTTTGCAGACAATAAACGTTGTATTTCGCTCTGAGCTATTGCAAACGGATAAATTAAATCTTTATATCTACATAAACAAACTTATATGTTGAATCTCCTTGTTTTTTGTTTTTGCGAAGCATAGGACTTTCCTGTTTTTTTTTTTTGAGAAAAATCCGACCTTTCCTGTTTTGGAGTGGGCTGAAATTGTACGAGTCAAAAGGCCCAGGATAGTTCGAAGGCCCAGATGTCCAGATACAGCCCAATTGAAATCTTTCTTTTCTTGGATTTTTTCACACCCTGATTTCTGGCTACTTCATTTTCTTTCGGTCTGTGCCGCCTTGGAAGCGTTGAGACCGCTGCTACAAAATGGGACCCGCATGTCATCCTCTATGTACAATAAAGTTTCTTTTCTTGGATTATTTTTGGCTCCTGATATTATGTCACTTGACTTTTTCTTTCAATCTCATGCCGACTTTGAAACGTTGAGGCTGCTGGCTCATGGGTCCCGCATGTCATCCTCTATGAACAATAAAAGTTTTCTTTGTTGGATTTATTTTTCCCCTAATTTCTGGCTATTTGTCTTTTTCTTTTGATCCCCTGCCCCCTTTGAAACGATGACGACGCAGCTGGCAAGTCGGTCCCACATGTCATCCTCTATGAACAATAAAAGTTTCCTTTGATGGATTTATTTTTGACCCTAATTAATTTCTGGCTATTTCCTTTTTTATTTTGATCCCCTGCCGCCTTGAAATAGTTGAGGATGCTGCTGCCTCATGGGTCCCGCATGTCATCCTCTCAGAAAGGTAAATGTTTCTTTTCTTGAATTTGTTTACCAACTGATTTTTGGCTTATTTTTTCTTTCGATCTCCTGCCACCTTTAAAACGTTGACGACGCTGCTGGCTCATGGGTCCCCAATGTCAGCCTCCCCATACTGCAAATCCTCTTTCTGCAAAGGTTGTATTTCTAGATAGATAAGGTGGATTCGAATCTGCCATGGTTCAGGCAGCTCAGGTAAGCCTTCTTGCACTAATTAATGGAAGTAGTGTATCGCAAGGTCAAGACATGTGGCTCGGTGTAATGAATCTATATGAATCATGTTGTGGGTTCAATCTGATAGTTCTCTAACAGGTCAGCCAAAATAGAAATTAAGTTTTTTTCTAAAAGGGAAATGCAAATTAAGATGAACACAAACATTAGTTATCATAATAGCTGATCATACATACATACTTGCTAAGAGCAAAAGCTTGCCAGAGTTTTACCACCCATACAATTAATTAGCAGTTCAGATAAGATAACCTTATATAAGTATAACTACAAATGCATTTGCTAAGGGCTCATGGGACAACAGAACTAGACAACCGCGAACTTTATGACCAGCATGTCACAGCGGCATCGAAAGATCTTGACCTTCAACTTTGATCCAATGCGAAGTTTGGCACCGTCAATGAACTTTTTCCACCTGGAAGTAACAGCCAAGCGGCCATCTGTGGGACTGACAGAGTACCGTCCCTCCACGGTGAGACCTTCACTCTCCATGACGAGGGATATCTTGCCCCTTCGGCCAGCATTGAGATCCTTGGAGATACTTTTAGGCAATTTCTGATTCAAAGCAAGAGATACCACCAAAAATTAGTCAATGGCACCAATGCACTGAACCATGTGAGACTTTGAGCAGAGAAGACATCAAGATAAGAGCAGTTATGCTGTCATATACTCACGAACATAGCCTTCAGATGCGTCCTGGTCACCACACGGGTGGCCACAGCAATGAGCTGAGACCTCGGTGATCTGGCTGGGGCAGGTGCATGAGCCTGGGCTGGTACACGAGCTGGTGCTGATGCAGGAGACTGCTGGGCAGGTGCAGTAAACGGTGCCTCTAGAGGAACCGGTGCTGATGCAGGAGACTGTTGGGCAGGTGCAGTAAACGGTGCAGCTAGAGGAACCAGTGCTGATGCAGGAGCCTGCTGGGCATGTGTAGTATATGGGGCCTCTACAGGAACCAATGCTGATGTAGGGGACTGCTGGGTAGATGCAGTAAACGGAGCTGGTACAGGAACCGGTGCTGATGCAGGAGAGTGGGAAGCCGGTGCCGGTGCTGGTGTGGTTGCCCTTTGTGACATCCGCTCCTGTTCCGTCAGGGGATCTGCAGCTTTGATCATGTTAAACCCAGCAAGCTAGAACAGAGGGAATGGTTTAGAACAACTGCTCAGAATGCAGTTATCAAAAGATATGAGTAGAAAAAAGTTACATATTATATATTTGGAAGTGTCTCCAACTCTGTAAGCAGTTACGTATATCTGCCCGTTTGAGTTTCTGATCCTCAGCTCGTCGCCCTTCTTCAGACCGTAGTCAAAAGCAAACTTTCTCCAATCATGTCCATACAAATATGTGATGGCCTGCGTCTTGTAGACATACACCTCATAGACCGTGTAGGTGTTCATCAATTTGCCATTGCCATGCATAGTGAAAGATCCTTCATGCGGACACATCTGGTTAATCATTGGACGAAGTTCACAAGGTACAGTCTGCATGTGAAAATTGATACAAATGTAAGAAGCAGGAAGACTAAAAACAAGACTTTACTATATGCCAATTCATGCTAAACCACTGAGAATACATACCTGTAACTCTGTGAAGGAGCTACTAGAAAGGTAGATAGAGCCATAGGAGGTGTTATATGCGGGGTATGTACATGGGCCCGCCATATTCCCGCAAGCTCGGCATCGGGATGGTGAAGGAAACATGGGAGGTACTACTGGTGCGTAGCGCTGAACGTAAGTGGAAGAATTAGGTTGTGTAAAGTGCATAGTTCAGAGCAATGCAAATGTTGACAAGCAAGTGCATAACACTATGTTACAAACTGAACAGTGAAAAATTAGTGTATGATGAATATAAGCATGCTAATTTGGTGTTTCCGAATTCCAAAAAGCATTAGACAGAGCCGGTGATAATATCAGACATAAATCATGGCATGTATATGTGGCTTAAGAAAATATACCCGAACCCTTGGATGGTTACGGCCCGGCTGATCCTTGGACTTGAGCTTATATAAGCATCCAGAAGGTGGGGCTGACAGTAACTTGGTGGCAGCCTCTGCAGATGCCTCATCAGCAGCAGTTGCAATCCTTTTGACCAATGAAGGCTTAGCAGTTTCAGTCTGCATATAAAAATTGAAGAGCAACAGACATCAGCAGTGATATATAAAATGAATCTATGAGACACTGATGCATATAGTGCTGGATGTAAGTGGAAGAATAGGTGTGTGTGTTTCTGAACTATTGGTAAGCATTAGACAAAGCCGGCAATAAACAGACAAAAATCAAATCATGTATGAGGATTAAGAAAATATACCTGCTTACTGAAAAGGGTACCACCCAGCTGGCCCGTGGCCTTGTGCTTGAGGAGGTTTTCAGAAGATGGTGGCAGCACCATCGTCTTCACAGCAGCCTCATCAGGATCATTTTTTATCCATTTGAGTAGAGGAACAGAAGTTTCATCCTGCATATGAATAGCAACAGAACTCATCATTGATATTTAATAAATCTATGAGATAGACTGATGCAAATAGTGCGGGGTGTAAGTGGAAGAATAGGGTTGTGCATAGAGAACAGTTGACAACAATGCAAATGATTACAAAAGAAGCCAATGGAAATCAACAGTTTATATACTGGATGAGACAGACTGAAAAGTGAAAAATTAGTGTATGATGATTGTAAGCAAACGCAGTGTTTCTGAACTTTTGGTAAGCATTAGACAAAGCCAACAGTAATTAAACAGATAATAATGAAATCATGTATGTGGATTAAGAAAATATACCAGATTCATTAAAAGGTCACCACCCAGCTGGCCCATGGCCTCGTGCTTGTAGAGGTTTTCGGAAGATGGTGCCGGCACCATCGTCCTCACAGCAGCCTCATTAGCCCCATTTTGCATCCACTTGAGTAAAGGCGCAGCAGTTTCAGCCTGCATAAGAATGGGAACAGATCTCAGCAGTGATATTGAATGACTCTGAGACAGACTGATGCATATAGTGCTAGATGTAAGTGGAAGGGTATGGCCGTGTATGGACAACAGTTCACAACAATGCAAGGGTGTGTTCGGTTCTGAAACAGCGTGGAATGGAATGGAATGGTTCCATTTCAGAGGAATGGAATGGTTACATTTTTGTTCGGTTGGGAAAAATGGAGAGCAGAAGAGATCGAGGTTAAACTAACCAATTGTCTCAAAATTGTAATTAACAATTGCAAATGACATTTTAATCTCAAAGTCGTAATTAACAGCGCCTAATGGTGCTCTTTTAATCTAAAAATCGAAATTAACATCATTTTATGTTGGGTTAGGGGAACTGGAGTAGATGAACATTACTGTATGATGATTGTAAGCAAACGAATTTGGTGTTTCTAAACTTTTGGCTTCGAGATCTTATGGGTTTCAACTCTAGCCTACCCCAACTTGTTTGGGACTGAAAGGCTTGGTTGTTGTTGTTGTTGTTGTAAACTTTTGGCAAGCATAGAAAAAACCGACAATAAACAGAGAAAAATCAAGGCATGTTTTGTGGATTAAGAAAATATACCATATTCATTAAAAGATCACCACCCAGCTGGTGCGTGGCCTTGTGCTTGTAGAGGCATTTAGAAGATGGGGGCGGCATCAACATACTGGCAGCCTGATCAGCCGCAGTTTTGATCTTCCTTTTGAGTAAAGGCCCTAAAGTTTCAGTCTGCATATGAATAGCAAAACAAAAGGCAGACCTCAGCAGTGATATTGAATTACTGTATGAGATAGACTGATGCATATAGTGGATGCTCTTAGCCTTTTGCAGCGTGAACACTAGCTATGGACAGACAAAAAAACTAGTTAACTCAGCTTTGTCTAGATATGAATGTACTACCACCATCCAAAAGCTTAAGCCTTATTTATTTTTGAGAAATCAAAACAAGCAAAGTTTGACCAAAATTTTAGAACATTCTATCAACAAATATAATACTGTGTAGATACCGTAGGAAAATATATTTTATTATCTATTTAATGATATTAATTTTGTATTTTGCATGTTACTGATTTTTGGTAAAAGCTTAGTCAAACATGGTATAGTTTGACTTTCTAAAAATAATATAAGCCCAAAGCTTTGGGATGGAGGCAGTAGTATCTAGAGCTAAAACACATCTAGATACATCCGTATCTACAGATAGTTGAGTCAATTAATTTGGATCTGAGGGAGTATCAGATTCAGACTACATCATGGTAAGTTGGTTAAAAAAATTACCCCTGGGCGGTCCCTGCCCAGCTCGGCAGTGGCATTTCGCTTCTTGTGCTGCAGATCGGGCCATGCTCCTGCAGCAGGTGGGGCGCTATTCTCGTTCCCCATAGCCTCAGCACGGAACCTGGAGGTACCAACCTGATACAGAGAATATAGAGCATGGTGTCACAGAGGCTTTACGCACAAACAGCTGAAGACATGTGCTACTTTAAGCATATTCCAGAACAGGAACAGATTGAGGATGCAGAGACCAGAGAGACACTTAAAAGGTAAAGAGTGGATAAGCAAACGGAGTACCTGCTTCGCGGGGCTGGGGACGCAGCTCAGGCTCAGCCAACTGCCCACATGCGTGGTGGCCTTACGCTCCATTGCCCCCACCGCCGAGGTCTTACCTTTCCTGTACAAGCTGACAAAAGATACAGTGAG
Organism: Lolium multiflorum; assembly: GCA_030979885.1. Taxonomy (NCBI): domain Eukaryota; kingdom Viridiplantae; phylum Streptophyta; class Magnoliopsida; order Poales; family Poaceae; genus Lolium; species Lolium multiflorum. Next base: position 135,692,259 of record CM061747.1, on the reverse strand, counting down.
GATCAGCAGAAACTACAAAGGTTGCAAATGTCGACAAATAAAGGAAGAACACCCCAATCCAAGCAAAGGTAGCCCCCGCCCCCCACCCCCATCAATCACTCCCAGCTCGAGGGTGACCAGAAAGACACCCCTTTGCCCAGAATAGGAAAGAGATGCGCAAGATATCGAGGAGAGGAAAAAAGAACCGATCTCGAGAAAGGAGAGAACATTACTAGTCCTACCTAATCCGCTTGGGCTAGATGCAGCTTGCCCCTCCAAGCTGGATGCCTGGACGGTGGAGGCGAAAGGAGGGGATCGAGCTAGCGGCTTGCATCCGTCGGCAATCGGCACTCGATCGGGAGAGAAGGGGTGCTACATAAAGGGGAGGGGTAACATATTTTATTACACAGTGAACTTACTGATGTGACTAGTCATTACATGTCTCACTGAAACTAGGGCCCATAGTGTGGCACCCCAAATTTACTTGAAGCTGCCCGGCGGGACGCATTGGCGCGTCAAGAAACCCCCGAATTGTAGCGGGGAAATGAAACATTTCACAAAAATTCGAAATTCAAGCACACCGCCACGCGCCAAGCACGCGGCTGTTCCTTCCTCTTCCTCGGTTCCTCCTCCCCTATCCGAAAAAACCCCAAATCCCAAGCTCAAACCAAAAAAAAAACAAAAAACAAATCCCCTGGCCGCCATGCATGTCCTCGTTAACCCGCTGGAGATCGTTCCCGGACGATGCGGACCACCCGCCCTGAGATCCAGAATTCCGTCCACCTCGAGGCACTGCGTGCTGTCTCGCAGCAGCGGCTTGAGGGCGCTGAAGAGGAAGTTCCGCCGGAAAGTGCTCATGGCAACCGTGCAAGCTCACCGGCGTGCTGTATCCCGAGAGGAACTGGTCAAAGCTTTGCTATTCGCCACACACAAAAAATTGCGGGCCAAGATCTGGTCAAAGCTTCGTCGATGGCTTGCCGCGAGAGGCTTGGAGTCCAGAGTCAATAAACTAGCTGCTCGAGGACTTGGGCGGTTTACACGGATTCATATTAACTGACTCAAGTTTGTTAGTCTAGTTAACAAATGCATCTAGATACATCCATATCTAGACAGAATTGAGTCAATTAATATGAATCAGAGGGGAGTACCTGAAAGTGTTTCATGCTACCAACTAATGCGCTGGCAGGAATCGCTGTAGAAGTAATTGTGCTACTACTCGTACGATGAACTGATTGTGTGGGTGTCGAATTTTGCAACGCGATCATCCACTGAATGCTTAATCTAGCGCCAAAGGCGTACAAATCATAACATACTACAGCACCAGAACATAAGAGTACGAATCATAAAGTAGCTCAACATTTTGCATCAGGGCTGGGTGGTCCTGAGACTACCGGGACGCCCCTGATGATCTCCGGGTGTGCATCCTCTTCAACGCAAAGCTGTGTACTCGGTCCACGGCCTCCTTCTGTAGGCTGGATAATCTCAGGTGCAGGACCTTCGTCTATGAGAGGCTCGTCATCAGTACCATCCACAGGTGCATCAGGGCTGGGTGGTCTTGAGACTACCCGGACGCCCGTGATGATCTCCGGGCGTGCATCCACTTCAACGCAAAGCTGTGTACTCGGTCCACGGCCTCCTTCTGTAGACTGGATAATCTCAGGTGCAGGACCTTCGTCTATGAAAGGCTCGTCATCAGTACCATCCACAGGTGCATCAAACTGAGATTCATCTTCAAATCTCCCATCAAACTGAGAGACCTCTTTAACTCTATGCTTCTGCAATTAGTACATCAACCGATTAGACAAACATCTAAGGGATGCAACCTGAACAAATGCCGTTTTACATATTTACCTTCTCATCTGGCACAGCACATGTCCCAGAGCTGAAACCCGTTTCCTGAAGCAAGCGCTTTTTCTCTCCTTCCCGTCCATCCATCTGCAACAAGTTAAATTTGAGTACAGAACCTTGCACAGCAATGCAAACTATTGATTGAAACAGCGGCAGCATCAATATAAATAATTAACTACATATGCCAGCACACATACAGTGTGAGCAAGATCTGCTTCTCCTGCTAAAGGATCATTATATGGTTCACCATGCTAAACCCGCCTAACATATGTGCGGTCCATCCCAAAAATGTGTAAATGATCTGCCACTACAGGGTGAGGCCTCTTCTCACCATTCATACATGTGCAGCGCGGGCAATACACGTCCAGGTTGTGACCATCATGAGCTCTAATAAACCCCATAAAGGGTTGAACACCATTTATATATGAAGGGGAACATAAGTGTCCATGCAGTTTCCAAGTTCTGTCCATCTGTTTAATTATGAGATACAGTGGTTGGTGATTAATTTAAGGCGAAGTAGGAAATGTATATCCATCGAGTACAAAACTATACTACATGATTATGCATTTCAGCAATCATGTCGAGTACAAAACAAAAAATGCCCATCGACATTTTAGCAAACAGATCGTGTACAAAACTCTGCCATGGCATTTCAGCAAATTAACGGATCGAGTGCAGAACTGACTCTATATGCCCACGCAAATGAACAAATTGATCGATGACAAATCGAGCGGAAAACTATAAAGTGCCAATTAGTTCGAGCATACTGACGAATTTTTTTAGCAGCATCAAGAAAATATAAATCGTTAGGCTGTCTTGCCCGATACATGATTGAGCTAGAGATAGCAGCCCTACCGTGGATCAACTTGACCGCCGGTGCGTCTCGAGAAGAACGACGGGGAGGGGAAGCTTCTTCTTCGCACGGACGGGACGGGGAGGGGAAGCTCTTCGCACGGACGGGGATAAGTTGTGTACGGGTGGGTGGGGGGTCATGCGGCCGGGCCGCCGGGGTGATAATTAAGGTCGGTAGGTGGCGTTTAATGGAGTTGCGTGTGTAATTTGCCGTGCACAAGGTTGAGGAATAGGCGGTTCCCTTTGCCGCGCGCACAATTCAAACTATCCCGCCCATGTAGTTTAAATTCGCCATATTTTCGTTAAATCGACATAAAGTCATGTGAGTGGGGGAAAATTAGCAAAGTTGCTTGAAAAATAGTAAAACTCTGGAATTATCCTTTAAATATGCTCTACTTCGTGTGAAAATCGGGGTGTGGAAGCATGTTGAGCTGTTTTATTTGTACTTTCTTCATTAAAACTCCCATTTTATGCACTTTGGATGGAAAGAAATCATTTGTACATAAATTTTGACAACGCCATTTGCAAACACTAATTGTTTACATGCCAAGATGCACCCATCCACCAAATATATATGTGGCAAAAGTTTATCACAATCTAGCAGATATGCATAATTAGTGAGGGACCCCTTTTGATTTTGTGCAATTTCCACTAATTAGGTAGAGATCGAGAAGGGTTAATTAATTAGGCCATGTTAGGGGTTATGTGTTTTAGATTAGGTTGTGTGGATTCAAATACAACTTCTTTATTTGTGTGCTATGATTAATCAAAACTAGATCGATCGACTGCGCACACATTATTAGAGGCGCATGCCTTTGCGCACAAAGTGCATGTGTGTGTTGTTGGCCACCAACGAGAGAGAGAGAGAGAGAGAGAGAGAGAGAGAGAGAGAGAGAGGTAGAGAGAGCTACATACGAGAGAGCGATTGAAATCCCCAAATTAAACACATATATATGCATGGCACATTTAATTTAATTAGAGGACCGCGAGGCACCCCTGGCCTGCTTGATGCATAATTAAGTGTCATTGGCCTATATATAGGGTTTAATTAGGGTTTAGGGTTTAGGGTTAGGAGGTTAGGGTTTAGGGTCTAGGGTTTAGGGTTTAATGTTTATGGTGTTTAGGGTTTAGGGATTAGGGATTAGGGTTTATTTAGGGTTTAAGGTTTAGGGATCATCGATCGAGTGCGCACACACACATTATTAGAGGCACACGCGCCTTTGCGCATAAAGTGCATGCGTATATGTGTGTGTTTTTTGGCCACCAACGACATATAGATGATCGAGAGAGAGAGATTGAAATCCCCCAAGAATATGTTCAAATATATATTAAAATATATGCACGAATTAATGCATGCATGGTAGGCCATGCATGCACACTAATTATATATATATTATGAGGAAACTTAATCAAATGTGTTTTCATTCGAGAGAACTTGTCAAAATTCAAGTTAATTAATTTATCATCGATAATTATATAATTAATTAATGAATCTCAGGGAGATGTTATACAACATATGATCGATATATAGGCCATGTATATATTAATTGGTTTTAATCTACCGTTTAATTTGCTAGCTAGCTGCATGCTATATATAGAGCATGTTTTTATTAGATCGGGTTATAGCTAGTATAGTTTAGGGTTATGTGTTTTAATTAACTAGGGTTTGATTAGCTAGGGGTTAGTTATATATATATGGTTTAGGGTTAATGCATGTCACATTTAATTTAACTAGAGGACCGCGAGGCACCCCTGGCCTGCTTGATGCACAATTAAGTGTCGTTGGCCTATATATATAGGGTTTAATTAGGGTTTAGGGTTAGCTAGCTGGGTTTAGGGTTTAGTGTTTTGGGTGTTTAGCTAGGGTCTAGGGTTTAGGGTTTAGTGTTTACGGTGTTTAGAGGGTCTAGGGTTTAGTGTTTAGGGTGTTTAGGGTCTAGGGTTTAGGGTCTAGTGTTTAGGGTCTATGGTTTAGGGTTTAATTAGTGTTTAGGGTGTTTAGGGTTTAGGGTTTAGTGTTTACGGTGTTTAGGGTCTAGGGTTTAGGGTTTAGTGTTTAGGGTCTAGGGTTTAGGGTTTAATTAGTGTTTAGGGTGTTTATAGGGTTTAGGGTTTAGGGTTTAGGGTTTTAGGGTTTAGGGTTTAGGGTTTAGGGTTTAGGGTTTAGGGTTTAGGGTTTAGGGTTTAGGGTTTAGGGTTTACGGTGTTTAGGGTCTAGGGTTTAGGGTTTAGTGTTTAGGGTGTTTAGGGTCTAGGGTTTAGTGTGTTTAGGGTGTTTAGGGTTTAGGGGATTAGGGATTAGGGTTTTAGGGTTGTTTAAGGTTTAGGGATCATCGATCGAGTGCGCACACACATTATTAGAGGCACCCGCGCCTTTACGCATCAAGTGCATGCGTATATATGTGTGTTTTTTGGGCCACCAACGATATATAGATGATCGAGAGAGAGAGAGATTGAAATCCCCAAGAATATGTTCAAATATACATTAAAATATATGCACGAATGCATTGTAGGCCATGCATGCACACTAATTATATATATTATGAGGCAACTTAATCAAATGTGTTTTCATTCGAGAGAACTTGTCAAAGTTCAAGTTAATTAATTTATCACGATAATTATATAATTAATTAATGAATCTCAGGGATATGTTATACAACATGATCGATATAGGCCATGTATATTTTAATTGGTGTTAATCTACGGTTTGCTAGCTAGCTGCTATATATAGAGCATGTTTTTATTAGATCGGGTTATAGCTAGCTAGTATAGTTTAGGGTTATGTGTTTTAATTAAGTAGGGTTGATTAGCTAGGGTTAGTTACATATATATGGTTTAGGGTTAATGCATGGCACATTTAATTTTATTAGAGGATCACGAGGCACCCATGACCCGCTCGATCGATGCACAATTAAGTGTCGTTGGCCTATACATAGGGTTTAATTGGGGTTTAGGATTAGCTAGGGTTTAGGGTTAGGGTTAGGGTTAGGGTTAGGGTTAGGGTACGTTTAGGGTCTAGGGTTTAGTGTTTAGGGTGTTTAGGGTTTAGGGATTAGGGATTTAAGGTTTTAGGGTTGTTTAAGGTTTAGGGATCATCGATCGAGTGCGCACACACATTATTAGAGGCACCCGCGCCTTTACGCATAAATTGCATGCATATATATGTGTGTTTTTTGGGCCACCAACGATATATAGATGATCGAGAGAGAGAGATTGAAATCCCCAAGAATATGTTCAAATATACATTAAAATATATGCACGAATGCATTGTAGGCCATGCATGCACACTAATTATATATATATTATGAGGCAACTTAATCAAATGTGTTTTCATTCGAGAGAACTTGTCAAAGTTCAAGTTAATTAATTTATCACGATAATTATATAATTAATTAATGAATCTCAGGGATATGTTATACAACATGATCGATATAGGCCATGTATATTTTAATTGGTGTTAATCTACGGTTTGCTAGCTAGCTGCTATATATAGAGCATGTTTTTATTAGATCGGGTTATAGCTAGCTAGTATAGTTTAGGGTTATGTGTTTTAATTAAGTAGGGTTGATTAGCTAGGGTTAGTTACATATATATGGTTTAGGGTTAATGCATGGCACATTTAATTTTATTAGAGGATCACGAGGCACCCATGACCCGCTCGATCGATGCACAATTAAGTGTCGTTGGCCTATACATAGGGTTTAATTGGGGTTTAGGATTAGCTAGGGTTTAGGGTTAGGGTTAGGGTTAGGGTTAGGGTTAGGGTACGTTTAGGGTCTAGGGTTTAGTGTTTAGGGTGTTTAGGGTTTAGGGATTAGGGATTTAAGGTTTTAGGGTTGTTTAAGGTTTAGGGATCATCGATCGAGTGCGCACACACATTATTAGAGGCACCCGCGCCTTTACGCATAAATTGCATGCATATATATGTGTGTTTTTTGGGCCACCAACGATATATAGATGATCGAGAGAGAGAGATTGAAATCCCCAAGAATATGTTCAAATATACATTAAAATATATGCACGAATGCATTGTAGGCCATGCATGCACACTAATTATATATATATTATGAGGCAACTTAATCAAATGTGTTTTCATTCGAGAGAACTTGTCAAAGTTCAAGTTAATTAATTTATCACGATAATTATATAATTAATTAATGAATCTCAGGGATATGTTATACAACATGATCGATATAGGCCATGTATATTTTAATTGGTGTTAATCTACGGTTTGCTAGCTAGCTGCTATATATAGAGCATGTTTTTATTAGATCGGGTTATAGCTAGCTAGTATAGTTTAGGGTTATGTGTTTTAATTAAGTAGGGTTGATTAGCTAGGGTTAGTTACATATATATGGTTTAGGGTTAATGCATGGCACATTTAATTTTATTAGAGGATCACGAGGCACCCATGACCCGCTCGATCGATGCACAATTAAGTGTCGTTGGCCTATACATAGGGTTTAATTGGGGTTTAGGATTAGCTAGGGTTTAGGGTTAGGGTTAGGGTTAGGGTTAGGGTACGTTTAGGGTCTAGGGTTTAGGGTTTAGTGTTTAGGGTGTTTAGGGTTTAGGGATTAGGGATTTAAGGTTTTAGGGTTGTTTAAGGTTTAGGGATCATCGATCGAGTGCGCACACACATTATTAGAGGCACCCGCGCCTTTACGCATAAATTGCATGCATATATATGTGTGTTTTTTGGGCCACCAACGATATATAGATGATCGAGAGAGAGAGAGAGAGATTGAAATCCCCAAGAATATGTTCAAATATACATTAAAATATATGCACGAATGCATTGTAGGCCATGCATGCACACTAATTATATATATATTATGAGGCAACTTAATCAAATGTGTTTTCATTCGAGAGAACTTGTCAAAGTTCAAGTTAATTAATTTATCACGATAATTATATAATTAATTAATGAATCTCAGGGATATGTTATACAACATGATCGATATAGGCCATGTATATTTTAATTGGTGTTAATCTACGGTTTGCTAGCTAGCTGCTATATATAGAGCATGTTTTTATTAGATCGGGTTATATCTAGTATAGTTTAGGGTTATGTGTTTTAATTAAGTAGGGTTGATTAGCTAGGGTTAGTTACATATATATGGTTTAGGGTTAATGCATGGCACATTTAATTTTATTAGAGGATCGCGAGGCACCCATGACCCGCTCGATCGATGCACAATTAAGTGTCGTTGGCCTATACATAGGGTTTAATTGGGGTTTAGGATTAGCTAGGGTTTAGGGTTAGGGTTAGGGTTAGGGTTAGGGTACGTTTAGGGTCTAGGGTTTAGGGTTTAGTGTTTAGGGTGTTTAGGGTTTAGGGATTAGGGATTTAGGGGTTTTAGGGTTGTTTAAGGTTTAGGGATCATCGATCGAGTGCGCACACACATTATTAGAGGCACCCGCGCCTTTACGCATAAATTGCATGCATATATATATATGTGTGTTTTTTGGCCACCAACGATATATAGATGATCGAGAGAGAGATTGAAATCCCCAAGAATATGTTCAAATATACATTAAAATATATGCACGAATGCATTGTAGGCCATGCATGCACACTAATTATATATATTATGAGGCAACTTAATCAAATGTGTTTTCATTCGAGAGAACTTGTCAAAGTTCAAGTTAATTAATTTATCACGATAATTATATAATTAATTAATGAATCTCAGGGATATGTTATACAACATGATCGATATAGGCCATGTATATTTTAATTGGTGTTAATCTACGGTTTGCTAGCTAGCTGCTATATATAGAGCATGTTTTTATTAGATCGGGTTATAGCTAGCTAGTATAGTTTAGGGTTATGTGTTTTAATTAAGTAGGGTTGATTAGCTAGGGTTAGTTACATATATATGGTTTAGGGTTAATGCATGGCACATTTAATTTTATTAGAGGATCACGAGGCACCCATGACCCGCTCGATCGATGCACAATTAAGTGTCGTTGGCCTATACATAGGGTTTAATTGGGGTTTAGGATTAGCTAGGGTTTAGGGTTAGGGTTAGGGTTAGGGTTAGGGTACGTTTAGGGTCTAGGGTTTAGGGTTTAGTGTTTAGGGTGTTTAGGGTTTAGGGATTAGGGATTTAAGGTTTTAGGGTTGTTTAAGGTTTAGGGATCATCGATCGAGTGCGCACACACATTATTAGAGGCACCCGCGCCTTTACGCATAAATTGCATGCATATATATGTGTGTTTTTTGGGCCACCAACGATATATAGATGATCGAGAGAGAGAGAGAGATTGAAATCCCCAAGAATATGTTCAAATATACATTAAAATATATGCACGAATGCATGGTAGGCCATGCATGCACACTAATTATATATATATTATGAGGCAACTTAATCAAATGTGTTTTCATTCGAGAGAACTTGTCAAAGTTCAAGTTAATTAATTTATCACGATAATTATATAATTAATTAATGAATCTCAGGGATATGTTATACAACATGATCGATATAGGCCATGTATATTTTAATTGGTGTTAATCTACGGTTTGCTAGCTAGCTGCTATATATAGAGCATGTTTTTATTAGATCGGGTTATAGCTAGCTAGTATAGTTTAGGGTTATGTGTTTTAATTAAGTAGGGTTGATTAGCTAGGGTTAGTTACATATATATGGTTTAGGGTTAATGCATGGCACATTTAATTTTATTAGAGGATCGCGAGGCACCCATGACCCGCTCGATCGATGCACAATTAAGTGTCGTTGGCCTATACATAGGGTTTAATTGGGGTTTAGGATTAGCTAGGGTTTAGGGTTAGGGTTAGGGTTAGGGTTAGGGTACGTTTAGGGTCTAGGGTTTAGGGTTTAGTGTTTAGGGTGTTTAGGGTTTAGGGATTAGGGATTTAGGGGTTTTAGGGTTGTTTAAGGTTTAGGGATCATCGATCGAGTGCGCACACACATTATTAGAGGCACCCGCGCCTTTACGCATAAATTGCATGCATATATATATATGTGTGTTTTTTGGCCACCAACGATATATAGATGATCGAGAGAGAGATTGAAATCCCCAAGAATATGTTCAAATATACATTAAAATATATGCACGAATGCATGGTAGGCCATGCATGCACACTAATTATATATATATATTATGAGGCAACTTAATCAAATGTGTTTTCATTCGAGAGAACTTGTCAAAATTAAAGTTAATTAATTTATCACGATAATTATATAATTAATTAATGAATCTCAGGGATATGTTATACAACATGATCGATATAGGCCATGTATATATTAATTGGTGTTAATCTACGGTTTGCTAGCTAGCTGCTATATATAGAGCATGTTTTTATTAGATCGGGTTATAGCTAGTATAGTTTAGGGTTATGTGTTTTCATTAAGTAGGGTTGATTAGCTATGGTTAGTTACATATATATGGTTTAGGGTTAATGCATGGCACATTTAATTTTATTAGAGGATCGCGAGGCACCCCTGGCCTGCTTGATGCACAATTAAGTGTCGTTGGCCTATATATAGGGTTTAATTAGGGTTTAGGGTTAGGGTTAGGGTTTAGGGTCTAGGGTTTAGTGTTTAGGGTGTTTAGGGTTTAGGGATTAGGGATTAGGGTTTCAGGGTTGTATAAGGTTTAGGGATCATCGATCGAGTGCGCACACACATTATTAGAGGCACCCGCGCCTTTGCGCATAAAGTGCATGCGTATAGTTTAGGGTTATTTGTTTTAATTAAGTAGGGTTTGATCAGCTAGGGTTAGTTACATATATATGGTTTAGGGTTAATGCATGGCACATTACATATAGTTTAAATCTCAAGAATGTTTATACATGATAGGCCATATGTGCAAAGGAATTTTTTTCCTCGTGAACTTGTCAAAATTCAAGTTTATCAGTGCCAATGGAAACTAGTCCAAAAAATTACATAGAGGACCAAAAGTACTAGACAATAACTAATAGAACCTGCAACTTTACAAAAAGGACCCCAAAACATATAGAAGAAAATCAATCGAGTCCTTCTCGACCGCACATCAGATCTCTGCTCCGCATCCTTTCCAGCAACTCCGTCGCCGGGGACGCACCACTTGGGACGGTGTCGCCGGTAGTCGCCAGGACGAAGGAGAAGAAGGGCCTCAGCAACGGCATATTGGCTCTGAGAAGGGTCGCTGAAAGTCCAAGATGTGCACGGGCAAGACGGATGACGCCGTCGTATGCCCCGAGCTTGTGAACTTTAGCAGCTTGACTTCCCCATTGGCCAGATCTGAAGCACTGACCAAAGCAAGCCTCACCGTTAGCGCCATCACATTGATGGCACCAGATCGGGGTTTGGCCGGCAAGATCCGCCAGATTCACCATAGGCCAGATCTGAAGCCGATGACGAGATCCCCGACTCCATTGCGCCATTCTGCTCATGGGAAACACTGGATCTAAGCTTACAACAACACTAACTCCCTCGGATCCAAATTAGCTGACTCAACTTTGCTTATCTAAATATGGATGTATCCACACATGTTTTTACTCTAGATACATACACGTCTAAGGAAAGTTGAATCAATTAATTTAGTTCGGAGGGTGTACAATATACAGAGAGAAGTCGGCCTCGTCTCCGGCCGGCGAGGCCGCCGGAGAGAAGGGGGAGAGGAGCCGGGGGAGTGGGAGAGACTCGAGAGAGAAAGAGAAGAGGAAGAAATGAGAGCTCCCTGGGGAAGAACATTATTTTTGTCGTTCTGCTCGTACTGTAGCTTGAAACTGAAAATTTCGGCCACGCGCCAAATCATCCCGCCGCATCCATTCGAAAATCCCGTGACCAGTTTTACCCTTTTAACCCTGGTCCGGAAGCTACAACCCACCGACCATGGAGGGCTCATTCGGTAACAATGAAATATCTTGCCTAGATCCCGAACCCTCCCCACAGGCCCACACCCACCCACCAACCATTCGCCCCATTAGCTCAAAAATACTCTCACACGCCAAAGCTCTGACTCTCTACAGTACTAGATCTGCTTCGCCGCCGGCATACTCCTCCACAGCGTAGCCTTGATCGTGTTGGCTGTCCACCCACCTGATCCGCTCCCCCGCCGCCCTCGTCACCGACGGATCTGCTTCACCGCCGACCTCGCCACCGACGGATCTGCTTCACCGCCGACCTCGCCACCGACGGATCTGCTTCACCGCCGACCTCGCCACCGACTACCTCGCCGCAGCGGCTGTATCAACTTCACCGAATACCTTGCCAGCCAACCAGATCTGCTTCACTAACGCCCGCTTCTACTGAAACAGGGTCGATTCATCGTCTCCCGCGTTCGCCGCCGCTGGAATGCAAGTTGCCGCCCCCGTCCACCCCGCCGCAGCTTGGTTAGTACGCTGGCCCGTTAGATCGCGGTGTTTCTTTAGCCATGTTTTGTGTAGTTATTTGCAGATCTCATATGCCGTTAACTTTCTTGATGTGTTGCTTCGCATGAAGTTTGTTTAAATGTTGTACAGTACAAAAGCATTATCCGGTCGCTACCATCCTGTTCATTCTACTGACACCTGTGTGCATCCACATATTTATAGCCTTGTACCCATTCATTTGCTGCCAACTGTTTTTGTACTGCATGCTATTGTCGCACTGCTTTTATAGTCGTGCTATGGGCATTTCCAATCTGCTTGTTCTTATACCACGTCATTAGCTCACCGCTAGCTGTTTTCTCGTGTCTGCTATTCTCACACTGCTTTTATAATCATGCTATGTGCATTTCCAATCTGCTTGCTCTTATACCTCGTCTTTAGCTTATATAGTTATTGCTGCGTGCATGTCTGGTCTTTGTATTATCGTAGACTGACTTGTCAATGTTATTTTTCCTAGGGATTGATCATGCGAACCACTTATTAGAACATCCAACATTAACAGCGGGGACGCTAGGTAAGGTTGGAATCTGAGTTCGTGGTTGGTAATTTTGGCAGTTTACTTCCGTTATTATCTATAACCTATATGCATTGTTCCTTATGCAAGAGATTAACACTTGGAACCCTGCCATAGCAATGCCATTCATGCTTTACTATGTTTCTGCCTATTTGATATGCTTGTCTTGGAGAAACTTCGAGGGTGATTTGAACCTGACATTTGGTCATTCTTAATGCCAGTTTACTTTATGTGTAAAACCTTGGCATTACCCTACTCTAAATCTGAATGTCTGAAATTCGTATCTCATGCAAAGCAACATCTAGTTGGTTTTAATCTGATATCTGGTAACTATTGGCTTATTCATTTGGCAGCTCAAGTTTTTTGTTATTTGAAACCAGCTGACTTGGTCTTAAATGTGATATCTAAACACAGATTAAGGACAATGGAGCAGGAGGATTAGCATTTCACTTGATGGCTGAACCTAAAATGATAGGCATGTTGACCACGACTAGTGCACGCAAGAGAAGGACCTGCAGTGAGCCAGTATGTGCTTAGTACATGCATCTTATCTTATCTTGTGCTTATTTCTGCTACATGCTGTTATCTGATCTCTACATTGCGTAATACATGTTTGAATAGTTAATTGTTGTAACTATGTTTACAATGTTACCAGAATGCAGTTTTAATGAAGCAGTCATCATTAGAAGATAGTCGCCAAAAAAGGATCTGTAGCGACCCTGTGCAACATTATGATGTAAGTTTGTGCTTAGTACAAGTTCCATACATGTCTTATTTATGCAACTTGTTATTATCTTATATCTACATTGCATAATAAATGTTTGCATAGTTCATCGTTTAACTCTTTTTGCATTATTATCAGAATGCAGTTGTGATGAAGCAATCTTCATTACCAGTGAGGCCCACAAAAAGTTCTGATCTTTCTTCTGATGCATCTTCTCATAGCCGTCAACCTAGACCATTTCTTTCATCAGACAGTAAATATCTCAAGGCTGTACTTTATAAAAGACATGGTATTGCTGCTTTAAGATCTGTAGCTGATATGTTGACAAAGAGTACACAAGATTCAATCAAGGCGATTGCCAAATGTCAACGTGTTATTGATGATGCTAATAGAAGTCCTCAATGATTCTATGTAATTTTTTTATTTGGGCACATTAATTGCCTTGTAATTTTCCTATTTGTTTTATTTGTGTATGTACTTGTGTGTATCATTGAAATCAGATTTTAGGCTCATGAAATTTAATGCAAGTTGACTAGTCAAACAAGTAGGGCCCTACAACAGATTGGGCCGGCCCACTTACAGTAGTGTGGGACCCACTTTCATTTTGGGCCGGCCCACTTCTTTAGTAGGCCGGCCCGGTTACACGATAATGGGCTCCACATGCTTATTGGGCCGGCCCACTTGCTCTATGGTGGTCCCACATGGTAAATGGGCCGGCCCTTTAATAGGAAGGTGGGACCCACCTGTGTTTTTGGCCCGGCCCACTATCTTGTTGGGCCGGCCCACTTTCTATATGGTGGACCCCACACACCAAATGGGCCGGCCCTTTAATAGGAAGGTGGGACCCACCTGTGTTTTTGGCCCGGCCCACTATCTTGTTGGGCCGGCCCACTTTCTATATGGTGGACCCCACATACCAAATGGGCCGGCCCATTAACAGGAATGTGGGACCCACCTGTGTTTTTGGCCCGGCCCACTATCTTGGTGGGCCAGCCCACTTGCTATATGGTGGGCCCCACATACTAAATGGGCCGGCCCAGGAAAGTGGGACCCACCTGTGTTTTTGGCCCGGCCCACTATTTTGTTGGGCCGGCCCACTTGCTATATGGTGGACCCCACAAACTAAATGGGCCGACCCTTTAACTGGAAAGTGGGACCCACCTGTGTTTTTGGCCCGGCCCACTAGCTTGTTGGGCCGGCCCACTTGCTATACGGTGGACCCCACACACTAAATGGGCCGGCCTTTTAACAGGAAAGTGGGACCCACCTGTGTTTTTGGCCCGGCCCACTTGCTTCTTGGGCCGGCCCAGTTGCTGTAAGGTGGACCCCACATGTTAAATGGGCCGGCCCATTTAAGTTTTGACCAGTCAACCTTAGAGGTTAGGCCCGGCCCACGTAACTAATGGACCAGCCCAGCTATATAGTTGACCGGTCAAACTATGTCATCTGGCCCGGCCCGCTTAAGACGTGGCAGGCCTCGTGTGGGCCTACCATCTACCACGGGGTTTCAGCCGGTTAACGCCGTTAACTGGCAGTTAACGGCGTCTGCCACGTGTCAGTTTGCATGACGTCAGCAGTCAACGGGCTCCCGAAAACACTTCCGCAACGGTCCGATTTTCCGTGGCGGAAGGGCGCCCAAGCGCGACGGACCGAAAAAATCGTCGTTGGACTTTGCCTGACGCAGTTTCGACAACGGAACCCATATCGTCGGGTTAGGCCCATAGGCGACGAAAAATGCCCCTTAGTTGACGATTTTGGGACGTTGTCTATCAGAACTTTTCTTGTAGTGATAGTCCAGGGGTGAACTACTCACTCATCACTCCAGAGGCGATCATGGCGATGAAGAGTCCTCCGGGAGATGAATCCCCTCTCCGGCAGGGTGCCGGAGGAGATCTCCTGAATCCCGAGATGGGATTCGCGGCGGCGCGTCTCTGGAAGGTTTTCCGTATCGTGGCTCTCGGTGGGGGTTTCGTGACGGAGGCTATTTGTAGGCGGAAGGGCAGGTCAAGAGGCGGCACGAGGGCCCAGGACAGGTGGCGCGCCAGGGCTGGGCGCGCGCCCTATCACTGGCCACCTCGTGGCCCCACTTCGACTCCCCTTCGGTCTTGGAAGCTCCGTGCAAAAATAGGACCCTGGCGGTGATTTTGTCCAATTCGAGAATATTTCCTTACTAGGATTTCTGAAACCAAAAACAGCAACTGGCTCTTCGCATCTTGTTAATAGGTTAGTTCCGAAAATGCGTAAATCCGACATATAATGTGCATAAAACATGTAGGTATCATCAATAAAGTAGCATGGAACATAAGAAATTATCGATACGTTGGAGACGTATCAACATCCAATGTTCATGATCACGAAACCATGATCATCTATTAATCAACAAGCTAGTTATACAAGAGGCTTACTAGGGACTCCTTGTTGTTTACATAACACACATGTATCAATGTTTCGGTTAATACAATTATAGCATGGGATGTAAACATTTATCATGAACACTAAGATATAACAATAACTAATTTATTATTGCCTCTTGGGCATATCTCCAACAGTCTCCCACTTGCACTAGAGTCAATAATCTAGTTTACATTTGAAAAGATATAACACCTTGGCCTTCTGGTGCTTATCATGTTTTGCTCATGGGAGAGGTTTTAGTCAACGGATCTGACATGCTCAGAAACGTATGTATTTTGCAATTCATTTGCGTCTCAACGCATCACTCATTTTCCAAATGAGTCGGCATTAATTGTATATGCTTAGTCCTCTGGTGGAACCTTAATTCCGCGGTCTGAAATATGTCACTAATATTGTCATACACAATATAGCTTCAAAGTTCTGACACTATCGGAACTACACCAAGTTCTCAAAGAACTCCTCGACTTAACATCCTCAGTCATTGTCAAAACAATGACATACTCTGCCTTCGTTTGTAGAATCCATCACAATATTTAGAACTCATCTAAATCTAGCATAGACTTCTTCTAGCTCATTGTGCTACCTTATAAACAACACTTAGCCTAATTGAGATTGAAATTTTATTTTTATATGTGACCAAACTAATATCGGTGCAACACCTTACAGCGATTTGTTTGTCATTACCCATACAAAACTATATATATATCCTTGGTTCTTCTAAAGCACTCAGGGATATTCTTACTGTTGTCCAATGATCATTACATGAATCATTCTGGTATATGCTCGTAACACTTTAGAGCACAGGACATCTGACTTTGTACATATTATTCGTGATCTAAAATCACTCATGTGTTTTTACTCATCGAGTGTCAAATACACTCAAGTCTTGTTAAACCTTCACATGGAAAAGAACACCTTCTTAATATTTTATATTGAACTACTTCAATATTCATTCTATGTACTTTGACTTAAACTTATTATGTGTTTCAATCTATCTTCATAGATCTTGACACTAAATATGTTTCAGTCCATATCCTTTCATTGAAGTTAATTCTCAATGAAACCTTTTAATCACATCAAGTATATAATTACATCATTTATAATCAATGATATGTCATCCACATATAATATTATAACTATGTCTCAGCGCTCCCACTTAATTTCTTGCAAATGCAAGCATCTTCATCATTTCTGATGAAATCAAAACTCTTTGATTATTTCATCCGGTGAAGATTCCAACTCCGTGATACTTACTTCATCCAATTGAAGTTTGTATACCTATCTAGTATTCCACGGACCAGCAAAACTCTTGGTTGTATCTAGTATACATCCTTCATACACACTTCTGGTAAGGAATGTATTTCTGCCATCCTACTATCATATCTCATAAAAGAAATATGTAGCGATTACTAGAATAATCCACATAGACTATAAGCATCGCTACGGAAGATCTAATCTTATCGTAGTCAACTCTTTGAACTTTGTCGTAAACAACTTTTCGACAAGTCGAGCTTCTTCAAGGATATTCCATCCAAGTCCATCAATTTTATAGATCCATTTACTTTCAAAAAGTATTCATCTATCTTGGATTTCATGGCGCATAGCCATTTTAACGGAGTCAGGGCCCATCATAACTTCTTTGTATGTAGTTGGTTTATCATTGTTCAAAATCAATCCTTTGTCCACAAATCATTTATTTGATCACAAAGTAAACCAAATCTACAAGGTTCAATAGGTACTTTGATCTCCATGACTATAACACTTTATAGACATGGGAGCCATGATCGTCGTGGCCGCTTCCGGAACCATTTCCGATGCTGCGCTACTCTGATCATCATGCTCAGGTTCATAAACCTTATCAAGTTCCATTGTCCTCCCACTCAAATACTTCGCTAGAAACAATTTCTTGGAAATAAGTAAGAAACATCGACAAACACTTTTGTCTTTGACTTCATAGTGGAAAGAATTCCCAATCAATTCTCTGGGATAACCAACAAAGACATTCATCCGATTTTGGTTGTAAACTTATTTACTTATGCTATGCATACCAAAATTTAAGAAAGGACTATTAGGGTTTATACCCATGCCATAACTCGTATGGTGTCATTTCAACGGATTATGATGATGCTCTATTTAGTGTAAAAGCGGTAGTCTCTAAAGCATAATCCACAAAATATAATGGCATCATTTTATTTTATCTCATCATTAACCCAACAGGTTTGGATACGTCTCTCGGATACTCCATCATCACTATGATACTCCAAGAAACGTGAGGTTGTAGAACAATTTCATAACTCTCTTAGATGTTCGCTAAAACTCGTAATTCAAATATTTCCACCATGATCCAATCACAGATATTTGACTTTTCTATTACGATGATTTCCACTTCATGCTGAAATTTATTTGAATCCATTCAAATGTTTCAAACTTCTTCCTTATCGAATAAATATATCCACATATATATACTCAATTCATTGTTGGAAGTTTTCATGAAGTAGAAGAATCTCCCGCACACAACTATGCCCAGTGAACCACATACATCATCATGTATGTTTCCACTAAGTTAGTTGCCCGTTCAACTCTTGGCCTATGAACGGTATTTAAGTCATTCTCTTTAGAAGAGATTTGCAAGCGCCAAACGATTCAAAAATCGAATGACTCCAAAAATCCATTTGCATGGAGTTCCTTCATGCGTTCCTTTCTAACATGACCTAAATGGCGGTTCCACTAATGAGTGGAATTCACATCATTTGCCTTATGGCATTTTAGCGTCAGTGTTATGTATGTGTGCTTCACCATAAAGATTTATAATAACTTATCCATCGTACATGGAATATGTCATAATTTGAACAACTCATTGTTTTCATTTGACTAGAACATAACAACAATTGTAAAGTTCTTTATTATAAATCTGAAGGGCTAGGTAGAATGCCAACGACGAACACAATAACACTTTATTTTGTTCCAGACGTGCATTCCTACCATATTCCTTGTCAGTCACTTAGGCCATTGTATTCTTGTATTGCGTTGTTTTGTATGACACCTCATACCAACCAATATGGTACAAATACCCAAGAATTTTATTGTGTGACCAAACAAGGAATACATTCATAACATGTATATCATCTATATACACCTGAGCTAGACTTTCTAGTCTTTTCTTTCTTTCTGCCAAAATATCTTTTGTAGTTTCTCTTTTAGCTTTCCTCATTCTCAGAAAACACTTCACCTTCAATAACTTCTAGGTCCATTGGTCAAATACCAATAACCTTGAGGTTCTTACTTTGAAGTTGATCATCACATGACAAGTGTTCCAGATTTCACTATTAGTAACCTTTTAATGTGATGAACAATTTCACTCATAATTTTTATCCATCAAATCATGACGACTTTCCGAGACCATGTCTGTACATGCTAGGCTCGTAAAGTTTAACCTTAGTATTCGCATGTGCAAATCTGGCTTGCACCCGTTGTATGTCTACTCACGCTTCTTTTCCTAGACAGTGTTGGCCTCCAAGAGCAGAGGTTTGTAGAACAACAGCAAGTTTTCCCTTAAGTGGATCACCCAAGGTTTATCGAACTCAGGGAGGAAGAGGTCAAAGATATCCCTCTCAAGCAACCCTGCAATCACGATACTGTTGGAGATATGCCCAAGAGGCAATAATAAAAGTGGTTATTATATATCTTTATGTTTATGATAAATGTTTATATACCATGCTATAATTGTATTAACCGAAACATTGATACATGTGTGATATGTAAACAACAAAGAGTCCCTAGTAAGCCTCTTAACTAGCTTGTTGATTAATAGATGATTAGTTTCATAATCATGAACATTGGATGTTATTAATAACAAGGTTATATCATTGTATGAATGATGTAATGGACACACCCAATTAAGCGTAGCATAAGATCACGTCATTAAGTTATTTGCTATAAGCTTTCGATACATAGTTACCTAGTCCTTATGACCATGAGATCATGTAAATCACTTATATCGGAAAGGTACTTTGATTACATCAAACGCCACTGCGTAAATGGGTGGTTATAAAGGTGGGATTAAGTATCCGGAAAGTATGAGTTGAGGCATATGGATCAACAGTGGGATTTGTCCATCCCGATGACGGATAGATATACTCTGGGCCCTCTCGGTGGAATGTCGTCTAATGTCTTGCAAGCATATGAATAAGTTCATAAGAGACCACATACCACGGTACGAGTAAAGAGTACTTGTCAGGAGACGAGGTTGAACAAGGTATAGTGTGATACCGATGATCAAACCTCGGACAAGTAAAATATCGCGTGACAAAGGGAATTGGTATCGTATGTGAATGGTTCATTCGATCACTAAAGTCATCGTTGAATATGTGGGAGCCATTATGGATCTCCAGATCCCGCTATTGGTTATTGGTCGGAGTGAGTACTCAACCATGTCCGCATAGTTCACGAACCGTAGGGTGACACACTTAAAGTTGGATGTTGAAATGGTAGTACTTGAATATGGAATGAAGTTGGAATATTTGTTCGGAGTCCCGGATGGGATCCCGGACATCACGAGGAGTTCCGGAATGGTCCGGAGAATAAGATTCATATATAGGATGTCATTTTATGTGAATAAAATGATGCGGAAGGTTCTATGGAAGGTTCTAGAAGGTTCTAGAAAAGTCCGGAAGAAACCACCAAGGAAGGTGGAGTCCACATGGGACTCCACCTCCATGGCCGGCCAACCCTAGTGGGGGAGGAGTCCCAAGTGGACTCCCCCTTAGGGGGCCGGCCACCCCCCCCATGGAAGGTGGAATTCCCACCTCTAGTGGGAGGGAAAGTTTCCCACCATATGGAAGGTTTTGGTTTCGGGTCTTATTCGAAGACTTGGACACCAACACTTGGGATCCACCTATATAATGAGGGGCCAAGGGAGGGGGCCGGCCACCCCAAGACCACAAGCTGGCCGCCCCCCATAGAGTGGCCGGCCACCCCCTCCCAAACCCTAGCTTTGCTCCTCCACTTCATATTGCCCGCATAGCTTAGCGAAGCTCCGCCGGACTTCTACACCGCCACCGACACCACGCCGTCGTGCTGTCGGATTCAAGAGGAGCTACTACTTCCGCTGCCCGCTGGAACGGGGAGGTGGACGTCGTCTTCATCAACAACCGAACGTGTGACCGAGTACGGAGGTGCTGCCCGTTCGTGGCGCCGGAACCGATCGTGATCAAGATCTTCTACGCGCTTTTGCAAGCGGCAAGTGAACGTCTACCGCAGCAACAAGAGCCTCCTCTTGTAGGCTTTGGAATCTCTTCAAGGGTGAGTCTCGACAATCCCCTCGTTGCTACCGTCTTCTAGATTGCATCTTGGCTTGGATTGCGTGTTCGCCGTAGGAAAATTTTTGTTTTCTATGCTACGTTATCCTACAGTGGTATCAGAGCCGTGTCTATGCATAGATGGTTGCACGAGTAGAACACAATGGTTTGTGGGCGTTGATGCTCTTGTTATCTTTAGTTGAGTACTTTGCATCTTTGTGGCATAGTGGGATGAAGCGGCTCGGGCTAACTTTACATGACCGCGTTCATGAGATTTGCTCCACGCTTGACATGCAACTTGTATTGCATAAGTGGCTTTGCGGGTGTCTGTCTCTCCTACTATAGTGAAGATTCAATTTACTCTTCTATTGACAACACTAGTATCACCGTTGTGGTTCATGTTCGTAGGTAGATTGGATCTTGCTCGAAAACCCTAAACCACGTAAAATATGCAAACCAAATTAGAGAACGTCTAACTTGTTTTTGCAGGGTTTGGTGATGTGATATGGCCATAATGTGATGATGAATATGTATGAGATGATCATTATTGTATTGTGGCAACCGGCAGGAGCCTTATGGTTGTCTTTAAATTTCATGTTGAGTAGTATTTCAAAGTAGTTGTAATAGTTGCTACATGGAGGACGATCATGAAGACGGCGCCATTGACCTTGGTGCTTCGCCGACGATGATGGAGATCATGCCCGTTGATGATGGAGATCATGTCCGTGCTTTGGAGATGAAGATCAAAGGCGCAAAGACAAAAGGGCCATATCATATCACATATGAACTGCATGTGATGTTAATCCTTTTATGCATCTTATTTTGCTTAGATCGCGACGGTAGCATTATAAGATGATCCCTCTCACTAAAATCTCAAGATAATAAAGTGTTCATCCTTAGTAGCACCGTTATCAAGTCTTATCGTTTCGAAGCATCTCGTGATGATCGGGTGTGATAGATTCGATAAGTACATATAACGGGTGCAAGACAGTTTTGCACATGCGGATACTAAGGTGGCCTTGACGAGCCTAGCATGTAAAGACATGGTCTCGGAACACGTGATACCGAAAGGTAGAGCATGAATCATATGATTGATATGATGAACACTTTGAGTGTTCGCCATTGAAATTACATCTTGTCTCGTGATGATCGGGCATAGGTGTGATGGATTTGGTTCGTGTGATCACTAAGACAATGCGAGGGATATTGTTTTGAGTGGGAGTTCACCTAGATTTTTAATTATGTAGAATTAAAATTTGAACTCAATTTGTCATAAACTTAGTCTAAACTATTGCAAATATGTTGTAGATATGGCGTCCTCAATCAATTTTAACCAGTTCCTAGAGAAAGAAAAGCTTAAGAGCAACGGTAGCAACTTCACCGACTGGTTCCGTCATGTGAGGATCTTCCTCAATGGCGGAAATCTGCAATATGTGCTTGATGCACCGCTAGGTGACCCTCCTGCAGAAACTGAAACCGATGAAGTAAAGAATGTTTACATGACTCGGAAAACTCGGTACTCTCAAGTTCAGTGTGCCATCTTATGCAGTCTGGAATCCGATCTTCAAAAACGTTTTGAGCACCACGATCCTCATGAGTTGATAAAAGAGTTGAAGACTATTTTTGAGACTCATGCGGCCGTGGAATGCTATGAAGCATCGAAACACTTTTTCAGCTGTATGATGGAAGAAGGCAGCTCCATCAGTGAGCACATGCTCGTTATGACCGGGCATGCGAAGAAACTCAGTGACTTGGGAATAGTGATTCCTAACAGACTGGGGATTAATCGTGTCCTTCAATCACTGCCACCAAGTTATAAGAACTTTGTGATGAACTACAATATGCAGAACATGAACAAGGAGTTTCCTGAACTCTTTGGCATGCTAAAAGCTGCTGAGATTGAGATCAAGAAAGAGCACCAAGTGTTGATGGTCAACAAGACCACCAGCTTCAAGAAACAGGGCAAGTCTAAAGGCAAGAACAAGAAGAGTGGCAAGAAAGCTGCCACGCCTCCTGTGAAACCTAAGTCTGGCCCTAAGCCTGATGCTGAGTGCTATTACTGCAAGGAGAAGGGACACTGGAAGCGTAATTGCTCCAAGTATTTGGCGGATCTGAAGAGCGGCCTTGTCAAGAAGAAGAAAGAAGGTATATCTGATATACATGTTATAGATGTTTATCTCACTAGTTCTCGTTCTAGTACCTGGGTATTTGATACTGGTTCGGTTGCTCATATTTGTAACTCGAAACAGGAACTAAAGAATAAACGACAACTGCTGAAAGATGAAGTGACGATGCGCGTTGGAAACGGATCCAAGGTCAATGTGATCGCAGTCGGGACACTTCCTCTACATCTACCTTCGGGATTAGTTTTAAGCCTAAATAATTGTTATTATGTACCCGCGTTGAGCATGAACATTATATCAGGATCTTGTTTAATGCAAGACGGTTATTCATTCAAGTCTGAGAATAATGGTTGTTCTATTTTTATGAATAATATCTTTTATGGTCGAGCACCACAAAAGAATGGCTTATTTCTGTTAGATCTCGATAGTAGTAATACGCATATACATAACATTGATGCTAAGCGAATTAAATTGAATGATAATTCTACTTATATGTGGCACTGTCGTCTTGGTCATATTGGAGTGAAACGCATGAAGAAACTCCATACTGATGGATTACTTGAATCACTTGACTTTGAGTCACTTGATAGATGTGAAGCATGTCTGATGGGAAAAATGACTAAGACTCCATTCTCGGGTATGATGGAGCGAGCTACTGACTTATTGGAAATCATACACACAGATGTATGTGGACCAATGAGTGTAGCATCGCGCGGTGGTTATCGTTATGTTCTAACCTTCACAGATGATTTAAGTAGATATGGGTATATCTATTTAATGAAACATAAATCCGAAACTTTCGAGAAGTTTAAGGAATTCCAAAGTGAAGTAGAAAATCAACGTAACAAGAAGATTAAATTTCTACGATCTGATCGCGGAGGTGAATATCTGAGTTATGAGTTTAGCATGCATTTAAAGAAATGCGGAATACTTTCACAATTGACACCGCCGGGAACACCACAACGAAATGGTGTGTCCGAACGTCGTAATCGAACTCTCTTAGATATGGTTCGTTCTATGATGTCTCTTACTGATTTGCCGTTATCATTTTGGAGTTATGCATTAGAGACAGCCGCATTCACTTTAAATAGAGCACCATCAAAATCCGTTGAAACGACACCGTATGAATTATGGTTTAATAAGAAACCTAAGCTGTCGTTCCTTAAAAGTTTGGGGTTGCGAAGCCTATGTAAAAAAGTTACAACCGGACAAGCTAGAACCCAAAGCGGAGAAATGCGTCTTCATAGGATACCCTAAGGAAACTATAGGGTACACTTTCTATCACAGATCCGAAGGCAAGATATTTGTTGCTAAGAACGGAACCTTTCTTGAGAAAGAATTTCTCACTAAAGAAGTGACTGGAAGAAAAGTAGAACTCGATGAGATTGAAGAATCTCTACTCGTTGATCAGAGTAGCGCAGTACCGGAAAATGTTCCTGTACCACCTACACCGGCAACAGAGGAAGCTAATGATAATGATCATGAAACTTCAAATGAGACAGCTACTGAACCTCGCAGATCGACAAGGGATCGTGCCACTCCAGATTGGTATGATCCTTGTCTAAATGTCATGATTGTGGATAACAATGATGAGGACCCTGCGACGTATGAAGAAGCGATGATGAGCCCAGATTCCAACAAATGGCAAGAAGCCATGAAATCCGAAATGGGATCCATGTATGATAACAAAGTATGGACTTTGGTAGACTTACCTGATAGCCGCAAGGCTGTCGAGAATAAATGGATCTTCAAAAGAAAAACAGATGCTGATGGTAATATTACTGTCTATAAAGCTCGACTTGTCGCAAAGGGTTTCCGACAAATTCAAGGTGTTGACTACGATGAGACTTTCTCACCTGTAGCGAAGCTAAAATCTGTGAGGATTTTGTTAGCAATAGCTGCATTTTTCGATTATGAGATTTGGCAGATGGATGTCAAAACGGCGTTCCTTAATGGAGACATTGAGGAAGAGTTGTATATGGTACAACCCAAAGGTTTTGTCGATCCTAAAAATGCTGACAAAGTATGCAAACTTCAGCGTTCAATCTATGGACTGAAGCAAGCATCGAGAAGTTGGAACCGACGCTTTGATAAAGTGATCAAAGACTTCGGGTTTATACAGTGTCATGGAGAGGCCTGTATTTACAAGAAAGTGAGTGGGAGCTCTGTAGCATTCCTGATATTATATGTAGATGACATATTATTGATTGGGAATGATATAGAACTATTAAGCAGTGTAAAGGGTTATTTGAATAATAGTTTTTCAATGAAAGACCTTGGTGAAGCATCATACATATTAGGCATCAAGATTTATAGAGATAGATCAAGACGTCTAATAGGGCTATCACAGAGTACATACCTGGACAAGATTCTAAAGAAGTTTAGAATGGACGAAAGTAAGAAAGGATTCTTACCTATGTTACCAGGCAAGGTCTTGAGTAAGACTCAAGGACCGGCTACGGCAGAAGAAAGAGAAAGGATGAGTCAGATCCCCTATGCCTCGGCAGTAGGCTCTATCATGTATGCCATGCTATGTACAAGACCGGATATAGCACATGCTGTTAGTTTGACTAGCAGATATCAAAGTGATCCAGGAATGGAACACTGGACAGCGGTCAAGAATATCCTGAAGTACTTGAAAAGAACTAAGGATATGTTTCTTTGTTATGGAGGTGACCAAGAGCTCGTTGTAACAAGTTACACCGATGCAAGTTGGAACACTGATCCTGATGACTCTAAGTCACAATCTGGGTACGTGTTTATATTGAATGGTGCTGCAGTAAGCTGGGCAAGCTCGAAGCAGTGCATCGAAATACCTCGGAGGAGGGATCCTCACGAGGGGGAGAAGAAGTAGGGGCCATAGGGCGGAGTGCACACGGGATGGTGGTACGCGAGTTACCCAGCTTCGGAACACCTGCACGATGACAGGGCCTACTGCTGCTTGTCTGGAATTATCTGGGCGCTTGCGCGTTGTTACAATGGTTGTGGTTGTGCCTCTAGGGCTCCCAGGATCCGGCTTATAAAGGCGCCCGGATCTAGGGTTTACATGGAGAGTCCTAGCCGGAATACAAGTTGCCTAACTACGGTACAATATCTTGCCGTGTACGTCAAGGATCCGCCTTCCTTATGGCCGTACTGGATCCGGATACTTTATGGGCTTCCACGGATCCGGCCTCCTTCGTAGGTCGGTTAGGATCCGGCTCCAAGTTCCTGGACTGGACTTCATCCTTCTTGATCAACAGCAACTGGGCCGCCCGATGGGCCCCATGCCACCATCACCGTCTGTGGGCCACCCGGGCTTGCCGGATCTAGGCCATGTCGTTGATATACCCATAAAGTATACCCACAACAGTAGCCCCCGAAGTTCTCCGAGATTCATCATTCTTCCGCCTTCATATAACTCGGAACCGAAGAGAATCTTGAAGAGCTTCAAAACTTTCCTGTTTCCGATATCATTCAATCGGAAATCTTCTCGTCTTTCAGTTTCGATAATGTAACGGAGTTTGCACTTTTCCCGCGCACAACTTCCTATCTTCCCGCGCTAAATTTTCGGAGATGCGAATCTTTAGCCGGAAATTTCGGGAGCGCACGGTCAAATCACCTCCACGTCATTTTACCGTTTTTAACCTAAGACACGTGTCATGCATCCAACGGTGAGACCGTTCAGTTTCCGCCGTCGGATCCGGAACGCGAATCTCCGCGCGCGGTCTATAAATACCCCATCGCGCGGTGACTTCCCATTCGTTTCACCCTTCTACCACTTCATCTTCTTCCTCCCGACGCGCCGCCGGCCAAATCTCAACTCCGACGAGCTCCGCCACGGTGACCTTCGCGCCCAATCGCTCCAAGCTTCCCTTCGCTCCAAGATCGTCGCGGTTGATCGGGAAATCTTCCCCGCCGCCGATTCGTGGTCACGCGGGCCGCTTTGCAGCAAGTTCGGCGACCTTCAATCTCGCCGGAACATCGTCGGACCGCCGCGCCATTAACGGTACGTGCGCCGGACTCGTAGAAGAAGAAGTAGTGTAGGATAGATTCCGGTTACTCAAACACTTTGCATGGGTGCAGCCGGAAGCATGCCGATCGACTCACAGTGTACTGGTAGTTCTCCGAACAGCCCGGATCCCAGTTCATTAGAGCCTATCTGTCCGGATCCCATAGCTTATCTACCACCATATGTTTCCGACATCCGGCTAGCTCAACCTTTTTCCGCATCTTCCAGCACCAAGCTAAGCCGGATCCCAACCGCGCAAGAGATTGAAGAAGAACTTCAAGGGCAAGCTAGAATGGCTGCTAAGGTGCAAGAGACGGAAAATAAGAAGGCTTCCAAGGCCCGGAACCGCGAAGGAGAGCGGGGTCAATGGTGGCCCTGCGAAACCACTGATACGGAGCTTAGAGAGCTCCAGAACGAAGGTATGATCTCCGCTCATTGGAGTTTCATACGCGACACAATCGTCCCTAAGCCTGGAGTCGGAGAAGTGGTCATGACCAAGGCTTGGGTGGAACGCGGACTGTCGCTTCCTTGTTCGGAATTTTTCCTCTCCGTCCTCAACACATATGGGCTTCAGCCCCACAACATCTGCCCCAACTCCTACCTTCTGCTGTCCAACTTCGCAACTCTCTGCGAAGGGCATCTCGGAATCCGGCCAGACATCAAATTATGGCAGTTTTTCTTCCGAGTGAAGAAAGAAACAAAGGACAAAGCCATGCTGAACTGCGGGAGCATGACCTTCATGCTCCGACCTGGTCGTATGTACCCTCCACACGACTCGCACGAATCCGTCCGGTACTGGAACGCCGGATGGTTCTATGAGAAGAACGTGTCAGTTCCGGAGATCCACGATGGTCTCCCCAAGTTCAACAACGAACCTCCGGAAGAGCTCGCAAGCTGGAGCTTCATCCCGCCGCTTCCCTAACTCCCATTCTGGAGAAGGCAGCGCGGAGAATCTCCTGGTTAGTCCACGACGGGCTAACCGGAACCCAGCTTACGTTGAGCTGGTTCACCAGCGGATCCAGCCTCTCCGATACAACGCGCGATTAATCTGCGCATACACCGGGGCGGACGACCAGCTCCGAGCTACCCGCCACGATCTTCCGGCTGATTCTCTCAAAAGGAGATTCAAGACGCTGGTGAAGGTGGGCCGGGGTCAACCGATCCCGGAACTAATAAAGGACATCTACACGAACGACCAATGTCCTCCGGTAAGCCTTGACTCTTTCATCACTTCAGATTTCACAAGTTTTTGGACATTGACTAACACTTGATAGCTTTTCCTCCAGCTCGCTACATTGGCGGAGGAAAACCTGCGCACCATACTCCGCGTCCCTGTCAGCGGCGACACGGCGGAGGAGGTTCCGGAGGACGAAGAGGAGGAAGAGGAGCCCCGCAAGGTAGCTCCTCGACCTGCGAAGCGTCCCCGCGCCAAAGCTTCCGGCTCTGAAGCCGGAGCCAGCGGCGAGGCCTCCGCCAAGAAGCCCAAGGTCACCAAGCCCCCTCCGCTCGATTCAAGGAAGGCGGAGCGGGAGCGTTTGAAAATGCTTTCAACAGCAGGCAAACGCTCACGCCCCAACATCCCCGGCGCCCCGTAAGTTTCCGGGTATGGTACATATTTACTTTGATGCATCTGTTACTTATGCGATCTTCTTTTATCTGTTCGCAGTACTCCGACTGCCACTCGGACCGCCAGCCAAGAACCTATCACAAAGTTCCTGAAGAAATCTCCGGCTGTCGGTCCTCCGACCCCTGCACCACCAAGCGCTTCCCACACTGCTCCCCCATCGTCCCCTCCTCAGGCGGATCAATCTCCCCCTCCTGCCGCAAACACTCCACCGGAGATAATTCCGGTTAGCAGCGAGAAAGTGGGCGGAGAAGATCCCAAGGCCAAAGGCCCTGCTCAAGAAGAAGCTCAAGATCAAGGAGAGGCGGAAGTCACTTCCTCCGAGAAGGCCGGAGCCGGTGCTGGCGACGTCGTCGTTTTTCCGAAGAACTTCGGAGATCCGGCTGACCTCACTTCCACCCCCAAGGCATATGCTACCAAATTCTTCAAGCAGCTCACGGAGCCGGAGAAATGGGAGCTTGAGCAAGACTTGCTCAATGCTATGCTAAACAATGCTTGGGGGAAGCCGGATGCCGGAACATCGGAAATCCAGGACTTCAAGAAGGGCGTCGGCGAGTTCCTCGACAAGCTCATCTGCAAACAAAAGGTACTCCCCAGTAGCCCCCAAGCATGTAAGCGGAAACAAGTACTAGTTAGCGCTTAGATGCTTTAGAGTATCGCCACTTTTGGGAAGATTTATTTAAAATGTTACAGTAGCCCCCAAGCATGATGTCGGAAAGATTCCGGCAAAAATGCTTCAAAGGACACCACTGTGTTGTAAGCGGAATTTTTACTCCTGCTCTGTCTTCTTTTACAGGAACAGCAGGCACTGCACTATGAGCTGCATAAAAACATTGCTCTGCAGCGCCGCGTTACCTTGGGTCAAGCGGAAAACATCCGACCCTTAAAGAGAAAATGCGAACTGAACAAGCAGCTGGCGGACGCCCAAGGTTTGGTTTCCGACCTTTCTTGCTATCAGTTCACGTTCCGACTTTGAACTGTATCTAACTTGAATCCTTGTAGGCGCATCTTCCTCCCTGGCTACGACCTCCTCCGAGCTGGAAAACCTGCGCTCCTCCTACCAAGAACTGGAGCTAAAGCTGAAGGAGGCGGAGCAGCAGAAGGAGCATGCCGAGAAGCAGCTGGCGGAGAAAAACTCCGAGCTTATCAGGGAGAAAGGCGAATTCTTGCTGAAGCGAAATGCTGATAGCGAGACCATCAAGAGGCAGCAAAAGGAGCTCAATGGACTCCGGAAGTATATGGAGACCGCGGAGCACCATTGGGACCTGCTGGCCGAAAATATTCTGGGTACTTATACTCGGAATTTCTTGTCTTGATGCTTTTTGTTTTCTCGTGCTCAACTTGAATGTTTACTTATTGTATTTTTGTGCAGAGCCACTTGGATACCCTGAAAAGCGCCGGAACAAATTCCCCCGGGACGATGTTCTTTCTCTCGCTGGTGATGACTGCAAGGATCTTATATCCGCTTCTCGGAAAATATGCCATAACTTGTCCCTGAAGAGGAGCCGCACATGCAGTCTGCGCAAGCTGATCAAGCGTATGGATATTCTTCCGGAGCTGGTGACCGATCTACAAGCGTCATCTGCCCGAGGTGCAGCTGCTATGACTCTAACCATGTGCTTGGCGCATCACCCAAAGATGGATCTGGATCGGGTGTCTTCTGGAGTTCCTCCGACCGCAGATGTCGAAAAGCTTCTCGATGCAGTGAGTGGTTATGACACCCGCATCGCGCGGAAGATCCGTCATGAAGAGTTTTACGACAAGGTGGTTCTCCCAGCAGACGAGCCCCTTGAAGATGAACTCCAAAAAGAGCGCGACGCGGAGGCCCGACCTGCGGAATCCGGATCCCAGTATACATGGACCAGCTCCAAGGATGCTCCCGAAGAGGAAGAGCCCAAGACCAGCGCTGCAACCTCCGACGAAGATGAAGAGAGCGATGAAGACGTGTCGTCTCCGGCTGAAGGCGCCAAAGGAAAAGATCCAGAAGCCACTGCTTCTCCGTCCAAGGCGGAGTGAAAACGTTTATGTCCTGCGGGATAAAACAATGCATCATTTTGGCCCCAGCGAGGGTTTGTAATATAACTTAAATTCTTAAGTAGTTAGGGACGAAACAGGCATGCATGCGTGGGCGGAAAAAACTTATCCTGCTATCCGTTTATATATTATTTGCATGTGTTGTTTCTTGAAAGCAAGTGCTGGTTTGATGATTTCCGGCTTGCCCACTTGACCTTCCACGAGCCGGAAAACCCGTGCCGGAAACGCTCGCCAGCGGCGACGAAGCCCAATGGCAATCCGTCAATAACCGCGGAAACAAGCCCCCAGCCCAAGTGCCGGAAGTCGCTACCAGGAATCCATGGGTTCGCAACAGAAAAAATTTCCGCCAGAAAACTTAAACTTACGTCCTAAGGGACGATTTTGAAAATCACAACTTTCATACACGCCTAGGCGGAAAGATCCAGCTCTGCGGTTTTAGTCGGAAAAACATACACGATCCAGAAATGAAAAATTAAAGGAGGTAAAAGACTCTAAGAGTGAACCAAAAGCTTTATTTCATTGATCATGTATCATAGATATTACAAGGTATGTAATGCGTAAAGCGCTAAGTGTGGAAAGGACGTAGCTGTGCTATGTTCCAGGGACGATCTGTTTCATCATATATGTCACCCGGATCTTCTCGTTTTCGTTTCCGATGCCAGTTGGCAGGTCTATCCTTTAGTTCCCGGAAATCAACGAGATAGTAGGATCCGTTGTGTAGTACTTTGCTGATGACAAAAGGTCCTTCCCATGGAGTCTGCAACTTGTGATCTTTCACCTGACGAAGGCGGAGGACTAAGTCTCCGACCATGAACGAGCGGTTCCGAACTCGACGGCTATGATAGCGTCGGAGCTTCTGCTGGTAAATGGTGGAGCGTTGGTCAGCTAGATTCCGAGCCTCTTCGATCAGGTCCACAGATAGCTGTCGAGCCTCGTCAGCAGTTTCTTCATTGTAGGCGGAAACTCGCGGTGAATCATGGATGATGTCAGTGGGAAGCACGGCTTCGGATCCGTATACCAGGAAGAAAGGAGTAAATCCTGTTGACCTGTTAGGGGTAGTTCGTAAACTCCACAGAACAGAGTCCAGCTCATCAGCCCAAGCTCCGGCTGCGCGGCGCAGCGGTTCTTCAAGGCGAGGTTTGATTCCGGCTAGTATAAGGCCGTTGGCTCGTTCAACCTGACCGTTGGATTGTGGGTGAGCCACAGATGCAAGGTCAAGCCGGATCCCAACTTCATCGCAGTAATCCTTGAGTTCTCCCTGCGCAAAGTTTGTGCCATTGTCTGTGATTATGCTGTGTGGGATGCCGAATCTCGTTACGAGGCTGCAGACAAATTTTAGTGCCGTAGCACCATCGGCTTTTCTCACTGGCTTTGCCTCGATCCACTTACTGAACTTATCAATAGCGACCAGGAGGTATTCATGACCGCCAGGAGATGATTTCTTTAATTTACCAACCATATCGAGCCCCCAGACCGCAAATGGCCAGGTGATAGGTATGGTCTTCAGCTCTTGGGCTGGAGCGTTTGGTTGAGTAGCATAGTACTGACAACCGCGGCAAGTTTTCACCAGCTTGTCAGCATCCTCTTTAGCTGTTAGCCAGTAAAATCCTAACCGGAAAGCTTTTGCAACGAGGGACCTGGGGGCGGCATGATGCCCGCAATCCCCTGCATGGATCTCTCTGAGGATTTCAATGCCGTCTTGACTGGAGACGCATTTGAGAAATACCCCATTTGCGCTTCGTTTGTAGAGCTGTCCATCAACAATTGTGTAGGATCTTGCTCGCCTGATGATCTGTCGTGCGTGGACCTCGTCCTCCGGCAACTTTTGATCAATGAGGTAATCCAAGAACGGCTGAGTCCAGGCCGGAATGACTGCCATCACTTCCTTAGCCGGAGAAACTGCCAGATCAGGATTTTCCGGGTTTGCACCCTTCACCGAGGGTACTCGCAGATGCTCAAGGAAAATTCCAGGCGGAATTGGCTTCCTGCCGGATCCGAGCTTGGACAGCATGTCTGCTGCTGTGTTATCGTCTCTCCTGACGTACTTGACTTCGTATCCGAGGAAGCACTTGGCGATCTCGTCCACTTCGTCTCTGTAAGCCGCCATGACGGAGTTTCTGGCGTTCCAGGTTCCGGCTACTTGTTGTGCCACCAGGTCGGAATCTCCGCAGCATATGATGTGCTTGATCCCAATTTCCTTAGCGATGCGCAGACCGTGTAGTAGAGCCTCGTATTCCGCCATGTTGTTGGTTGCTTCGAAGTGAATCTGCAGAACGTACTGCAGTTCTTCTCCGGTAGGTGACTTCAGGGTAACTCCAGCCCCCGAGCCTTGATGTTGCTTGGAGCCGTCAAAGTGCATGACCCAAGCTTCAGGTTCCGGCACAGGCGTGCCCTCCGGCGCTTCAGTCCAATCCGCGATGAAATCCGCTAGAATTTGAGACTTAATTGCAGTTCGGGCTTCGTAGTTGATGTCGAAGGCAGATAACTCGATGCCCCATTTTGCTACGCGTCCTGTTGCGTCGGAGTTGTTGATGATCGTTGCCAGGGGAGCCTTGCTCACCACTGTCATTGGGTGCTCCTGGAAGTAGTGTCTCAGTTTCCGGCTTCCTAGGAAAACTCCGTAAGCCAGCTTCTGAAAGTGAGGGTATCTCTGCTTGGATTCCGTCAAGACTTCGCTAATGTAATAGACAGGCCTTTGGACTCCGTGCTCAAATCCTTCTTCCTTTCGCACCACCACGATTACGAGGCTGATAACTTTGTTGGTAGCCGCTATGTAGAGGAGCATAGGCTCTGACTCAGCTGGAGCTGCCAATATAGGTGGGGAGGAGAGTATGTCCTTCAACTCCTGAAGTGCTTTATCTGCTGCTTCATCCCAGACAAACTTGTCGGTTTTCTTCAGCAGCTTGTATAGAGGTAAGGCTTTCTCGCCAAGACGGCTAACAAATCTACTGATTGCCGCAACGCAACCAGTTAATCGCTGCACATCTTTGAGACAAGTTGGCCTTTTGATGTTCAGGATAGCCTTGATTTTTTCCGGGTTAACTTCAATGCCCCTGTGAGAAACAATGAAGCCAAGGAGTTTTCCTGCTGGTACGCTGATGACCCACAAGTATAGGGGATCGCAACAGTCTTCGAGGGAAGTATTACCCAATTTATTGATTCGACACAAGGGGAGACAAAGAATACTTGTAAGCCTTAACAGCGGAGTTGTCAATTCAGCTGCACTGGAAACAGACTTGCTCGCAAGAGTTTATCAGTAGTAACAGTTTTATGGCAGTGGAAATAGTGAAATAGCGCGGGTGAAATAAAGACAGCGTAGTGATTATAGTAAACAGCAGGATTAAAATACTGTAGGCACAGGGACGGATTTAACGGGCGTTGCATGGATGAGAGAAACTCATGTAACAATCAAAGCATGGGCATTTGCAGATAATAATAAAACGGTATCCAAGTACTAATCAATCAATAGGCATGTGTTCCATATTTAGTCGTACGTGCTTGCAATGAGAAACTTGCACAACATCTTTTGTCCTACCAGCCGGTGGCAGCCGGGCCTCTAGGGAAACTACTGGATATTAAGGTACTCCTTTTAATAGAGTACCGGAGCAAAGCATTAACACTCCGTGAACACATGTGATCCTCACATCACTACCATCCCCTCCGGTTGTCCCGATTTCTGTCACTTCGGGGCCATTGGTTCCGGACAGCGACGTGTGTATACAACTTGCAGGTAAGATCATAAACAACGAATATCTTCATGAATCAATAACATGTTCAGATCTGAGATCATGGCACTCGGGCCCTAGTGACAAGCATTAAGCATAACAAGTTGCAACAATATCATAAAAGTGACATCTACGGATACTAGG
This sequence comes from Lolium multiflorum, assembly GCA_030979885.1. NCBI lineage: Eukaryota > Viridiplantae > Streptophyta > Magnoliopsida > Poales > Poaceae > Lolium > Lolium multiflorum. Next base: position 135,657,613 of record CM061747.1, on the reverse strand, counting down.
CACTATGCCCTAACAATCTTATGACTATTACATGACCAATCTCATCCAATCCCTACCATCCCCTTCAGCCTACAGCGGGGGAATTACTCACACATGGATGGGGGAAACATTGCTGGTTGATGGAGAGGCGTTGGCGGTGATGGCGGTGAAGATCTCCTCCAATTCCCCGTCCCGGCGGAGTGCCAAACGGAGACTTCTGGCTCCCGCGACGGAGTTTCGCGATGTGGCGGCTTTCTGGAGGGTTTCTGGCGATGTCGACTTCTCCCCGTGCGTTTTTAGGTCGAGGCGAATAAGTAGTCCAAAGGGGCGTCGGAGGCCGGCCGAGGGGGCCACACCATAGGGCCGCGCGGGCCCCCCCTGGCCGCGCCGCCTTATGGTGTGGGGCCTTCGGGCCTCCACCTCTTTTGCCCTTCTGGCTCCGTCAGATTCTGGTAAAATAGGGCCATCTGAAGAAATTCCGAGGATTTTCCCGAAAGTTGGATTTCTGCACAAAAACGAGACACCAGAGCAATTCTGCTGAAAACAGCGTTAGTCCGTGTTAGTTGTATCCAAAATACACAAATTAGAGGCAAAACAATAGCAAAAGTGTTCGGGAAAGTAGATACGTTTTGGACGTATCAACTCCCCCAAGCTTAGCTTATTGCTTGTCCTCAAGCAATTCAGTTAACAACTGAGCGATAAAAGAACTTTCACGAACACATTTGCTCATATGATGTATATATTCTCATGCTATGGCTAATACTTAAGCAGTTCATAATGAGATACATGCAAATAAGATCATCCAACAGCTATGTCAATCATGGAGAAGTACCAACAATTAATAATAAGCATCATGAATCATGTATGTAAGCAAGATTGCAATGTTCATAAGAGAATATGATAAAGTGGTATCTCGCTTGCCTGTATTTGATCGGCAAAACATAAATGCCGAGGCACCTCTGAGTTCATAGACAGACTAGAAGTAGTGATTTGTCAAAGATAAAAGCATCAAAGTTATACCACAATCAATCATATTTTGAGACAAGCATATTATATTAAGAATGACAGTTGTGCTCTCAAGATAGTGCTCGAAGAAAGAATGGAGACACAACATAAAAGTAAAAGATTGACCCTTCGCAGAGGGAAGCAGGGATTAACATGCGCTAGAGCTTTTTATTTGTAAAACAGGAGTAAAATTATTTTGAGAGGTGTTTGTTGTTGTCAACGAATGGTAATGGGTACACTAACTCCCTCATCAACCGGACTCACAAGAGCGGCTCCCATTTATTATTTTTGGTTGGCACTCCTTCCAACCTTTCTTTCACAAACCATGGCTAACCGAATCCTCGGGTGCCTGCCAACAATCACATACCATGAAGGAGTGCCTTTTTATTTAAGTTTTATTATGATGATGACACTCCCCCAACCTTTGCTTACACAAGCCATGGCTAACCGAATCCTTCGGGTGCCGTCCAACAATCACAAACCATGGAGGAGTGTCTATTTAAGTTAATTAATTTGGGACTGGGAATCCCATTGCCAGCTCTTTTTGCAAAATTATTGGATAAGCGGATGTGCCACTAGTCCATATGAGAGTCCGTCAAAAGTAAATGACAAGGTTGAAAGCTAAACACCACATACTTCCTCATGAGCTATGAAACATTAACACAAATTGAGAAGCATTTTGAAAGTTTTAAAGGTAGCGCATGAGAATTTACTTGGAATGGTTTGAAATGCCATGCATAGGTATTTATGGTGGACACTTTTGGAACAACTTGGTTTTTAGGTGTTTGGAAGCACGAGCGGCGTCACCGCTCAGTACAAGTGAAGGCTAGCAAAAGACTAGGGAGCGACAAATCAAGAGAGCAATAACTGTCATAATCATGCTTGCGGCAAAATAAATTAACGGAGGCATAAAAGTGATACAAGAACTCTGAAGCAATTATAAATCATCGAGGCTTAATTGACTTTTTGTTCAGTCATATGCATGCGTGAGCATGTGCCAAGTCGATATAAATGAGTTATTCAGAGGAGGATACCACAATGCCATACTTACTTATGAATAAAACAATGCAAGCAAACATCCATGACATGCTACTCATATTAATAAATCGGAACCAAACATGAGAGATCATGAGCTACTAGACTTTCTCAAATAACATATACCTCACATGAACCAACTAAGCATGCTCATATGGATGAGTATATGTACAAAAATGAAAGCAAATAGAGTTCATACCAGCCTCTCACCACAATCAGATTGTCGTAGATCGTCATTATTGCCTTTTCACTTGTGTAGCTTGGATAATATAAAATGAAAACCACGCTCCAGCCACCGAAGACCATTGAACTCATGATGAACTTTACAAACCAAAGAAGAACAGCAAATATTTTTGGTGTTTTCGAATTAGAAACAAGAACGAAAGAAAACAAGCAAACAAAGCAAAATCTTTTTGGGTTTTCTCATAGCAAACTAACGATAGCAAATAAAGCAAACTAAGAGCAAGGTACCAAATAAATAAATGGTGAAGAGAAACAACAGAAATATTTTTGGTCTTTTTGTGTTTTAGGAAAGAAACAAAGTGAAAACAAAAGAATGCAAACTAACAGAAACACAGAAAAGCAGGATGACAGAAATCTGCCAAATCCTGACAGCAGTACAGAAATCGAATTTAACAAAAATCTTCCATTGCTCAGACCAAAAAGTGTTCAACTAATGAAAGTTAGATAACAACCTGGGGCACATGCTCAAAAATTGGCAACTCAAAATAACGTTCTGGCTGTGCGTACGAATTTTTTTGGTAACAGCACAGAATCTGTTTTTGGACAGCACTTCCCCAAATATCATCTCCCTCTCATTAGAAAACCACTCTAGAGACTAAACAAGTATGTACAAGTATCCAGCAACCATAATATGCAAAGAATGAGTGATGCCGGTATACCTCCCCCCAAGCTTAGGCTTTTGGCCTAAGTGGAGTTCATTCCCAACGAGGGTCGGGGTTCCACGCCGGTGGATCATACATGGAGTGGTAATAAGGCCCCTGTGCAGAAGAATATCGTGGAGGCTCCACGTGACCATGATGTTGATATGAGGAGCTTGCTGCATCGGATGAAGAGTCGGGATGCTCCTCGGTCTCCTCCACATCTTCCCTCGCACGACGGCTTTCTCTTTCTATGTATGCATTTAGCTCATTTTCTGTGATCGACCACCCGTCCCTGGCATCAAGGTTAAACAAAGCAGGTGCAGGCAATCGTACTAGTTTTTCAATTTTCTTAGTTATACTCCATTTTTTCTTATATAAAGTTATCCTATAATGCAGGTTGTTCAAGTTAGATGCATCTGAAATAAACTCATGTCTAATCATGGAAACCACATCAAGCTTCTCTATAGAAAGCGGAATATCTAAATGGTGAGGTTCTACACCATGCATAGCTAATAAGCGAGAGGCGATAAGACCTCCACAAATTCCTCCTTTCTCACGGTTAGTAGCAAGTCTACAAGCTATTAAAGCACCCAAATTATAAGTCCTATCCTGTTGCAAAGCAGCAGCTAAGAAAGCCAAGTCTGGGACAGATAATTTACCTCCAGTCCTTCTTGCAAGGACGCACTTTGTAATGAAATAGGCAAAGTAGCGGATGGCTGGATGTTGAATGCTACTAATCTTACCATCATCATTGGAGAGGCTCCTCCCATTACAAATCCTTGTATAAAGATCTGAGAGCTCCCGCGGTGTTCCCCTGATCTTCTCGCAGGATCCCCATTGCGGTACTCCAATTGCTGCACAAAAAACACCAAATGGCAAGTTGACAGCTTTATTGTAAATTTTATACTGGACCATGGGGTCGGACCGCGACCAATTGAACTTGAAGTCCTGCACAAAAGACATAGTTAATTTTACATATTGTCTTGGCTCTCCTTCAACAAAACCACTCAGCCCTGCACGAGAGATTAGAGTTTGCACATCTTGTAAAATCCCCGCACTTCTCATAAAGTCCACGCATGGGTAGTAAGAGGGGTATACTCCCTCCTCACGATTGACTCTTGAAACTTGCTGGACTTCCAATTCTTCTTGGTTCAATTGGGGCACACCTTCTTCCATTTTCTGAAATTTTCAACAATCATTATAAAATTTGATTTCAAGGTGTGTAATTGAAGGGAACTACTATAGGAACTTGCTAGAGTACTAAACATGCATCAAAACTAATTTCTACCACTTAGAACAAGCATGCAAGCTCACTAAACATGTTATCTACAGCAGCAAAATATTCAAGATATACTCAACCAAATGAAATTCTAATTGGACAATCAAAGGAGTCACATACCAAGGAGTAAATGTGCCAAATTTCAGACAGAAATCTGGGCTGAGCAAGGAGATCGAAAAATCGCGAGTTCTTGAGCAGAAACACGAGTGAGAGAAACTTGGTACGAGTTTTTTCGGGAGAGAGAAGGTGCTGGGAGAAAGAGATGAAGAAGTGGGGCAAGGGGTGGCCCACACCACATGGTGGCGCGGCCCCCTTGCTGGCCGCGCCGCCCTATGGTGTGGCACCCCCTGGTGCCCCACAGGTCATCCTCTGGTGCTCCCAGGTGCCTCGTCGAAAAATAGGACCAACGGTGTAATTTTTGTAATTTTTAGAGAACTTTGAAAAATGCACATTTCTGGGTATTAAATTAATGATTACTGCGCAGGAAAATGATTTCTAAAATCTTAAATGACCTAAGCATATTGCAAAATAAAAGTGCTACAGCAAGTAAAATAAGTGAAGGGAGAGAGAAAGAAAGAAGTGTTGTTTAGCTCTCCTATGCAATAAAATATACTTGTTAACAAGGTTGATCAAGTCTTGCTACCAAATAGATTTTATATGACATAAGAAGAAATAAACCCCAAATCAATCATGTTACCTTATATTGAATTGATATGGATCCAATCACAAGAGTTTGATATTCTTCTTTAGGCTCATATACAGGACAATCAATGGATCCCACTTTGATAGTTTTCACATTAAAAATTGTATTGACTCCACATACTTTATCAATCCTCTTGGGAAAATAGACAGTGTGTTCCTTATTATCAACATTAAAAGTAACCATGCCTTTATTGCAATCAATAACAGCCCCTGCAGTATTAAGAAAGGGTCTTCCAAGAATAATGGACATATTATCATCTTCAGGCATTTCCAACACAACAAAATCAGTTAATATTAAGCAATGTTGAGTAACTTGAACAGGAACATTTTCACATAAACCAACAGGAATAGCAGTAGATTTATCAGCCATTTGCAAAGATATATCAGTTGGTATCAATTTATCTAAATCAAGTCTCTTATAAAGAGAAAAAGGCATCACACTCACACCTGCTCCCAAATCACATAGAGCAGTTCTAACATAATTATTCTTGATGGAACAAGGAATAGTCGGTATACCTGGGTCGCCCAACTTCTTTGGAATCTTACCATTGAAGGAGTAATTAGCGAGCATAGTAGAAATTTCCTCATTGGGGACTTTCCTTTTGTTAGTAACAATATCTTTCATATACTTTGAATAAGGAGGCAATTTAATAGCATCAGTCAAAGGGATTTGCAGAAATAAAGGTTTCATCCAATCACAAAATTTATTATAATGTTCCTCCTCCTTTGATTTTAGTTTCTTAGCAGGAAAAGGCATTTGCTTTTGAACCCAAGGTTCTCTTTCATTACCATGCTTCTCAGTAATAAAATCTTCTTTAGTATACTTTTTATTTTTAGCATGCTTTTCAGGTTCTTTTTCAATTTCTTCTTTATCAGGAGTATCATTCTTATCATTATCTTCCTCATGTTCATTACCACTTTCAGTTTCAGCATCAGAAATAGAAATACTATTAGGATCACTAACAGGTTCAGAGGATTCTACAACATTCTTATGTTTCTTTTTCTTTTTCTTAGATGGAGCACTAGTTTTAATTAGTTGAGAATCTTGTTCAATTCTTTTGGGATGCCCTTCAGGATATAGAGGATCCTGGGTAGAAACACCACCTCTAGTTGTTACTTCACAAGCATGTTTTTCTTTAGAATTATTTCCCAACAAGTCATTTTGCACTTTAGTAAGTTGATCAATTTGAGTTTGAACCATTTGAAAATGTTTAACAAGTATCTTAACATCATTGGAGGTTCTCTCCACAATACCATGCAATTCACTAATAGCTCGGGAATTTTCCATTAAATGATTCTCTACTCTCATATTAAAATTTTCTTGCTTAACAATATAATTATCAAATTCATCTAAACATTGAGCAGGAGATTTTGAATACGGAATATCTTCCCTAGTAAAGTGTTGAAGCGAGTGTACCTCAATCATGGATGAAGGGGGAATTGTCTCACATATATCTTCTATAGGAGGTAAATTCTTCACATCTTCAGGTTTAATACCCTTCTCCTTAAGAGACTTCTTGGCTTCCCTCATATCTTCATCATTTAATTTAATCATACCCCTCTTCTTCACTATCGGTGTCGGGGTTGGTTCAATTGTAGACCAATCATCATGATTCCGGCCTATTTTAGCCAATAATTCTTCAGCGTCGTCTGGAGTTCTTTTCCTGAAAACACAACCAGCACAACTATCCAGGTATGCCCTAGACTCAATGGTTAGTCCACTATAAAATATATCAAGTAAATCATTCTTTTCCAAATCATGGTCAGGCTGAGCTCTAATAAGAGAACAAAATCTAGCCCAAGCCTCAGGCAATTTCTCTCCATCTTCCTGGTCAAAATTATAAATTCTCTGCAAAGCAGCATGTTGAGCACTAGCAGGAAAGTATTTACGGAAGAAAACATCAAGCAATTCTTTTGGACTTTTAATAGAACCAGGAGACAAATTATTATACCAAGTTTTAGCATCATCCTTTAATGAGAAAGGGAAAATTTTAGCGACAAAATAAGTACGCATCTTAATATCATCAGAAAACAAGCCACTAAGAGTAGATAACTCAGTCATGTGTTCAACAGCACTTTCTTTTTCAGTACCACAAAAGGGTGTTTTCTCAACAATAGCTATATGAGATAGATCAAGAGAAAAATCATAATCTTTATCCCTAATGCTTATAGGAGATGTGGCAAATTTAGGATCAGGAGACAGTTTATATCTAACAGCATGTTCTGCAAGCAACTTTTTAATTTTTCTTGCATCAGTAGTAGCATTGCATTTTTCAATAAAATCATCATTAAGCTCTACATAATCCTCATCAAGATCATCACTAGAATATTCAACAGACTCAGGTGAATTAACAGGTGTAGCAACATTAGGAGTTTCAGTATTTTCAATTTGTCTAGACTTAGCAATTGTAGCATCTAGAAAAGATCCCAATGAACCACTATCATCAAGCACAGCAGAAACATTATCAATATTATGAGAATTCTCAGATTCAGCAGAAGTACCAGCACGCGAAGCATGTGGCGGTGAAACAAGTTTATCAATCACAGATGGTGAATCAAGAGCAGCAGAGGTACTCAGAGTTGTACCTTTTCTTGTAGTGGATGGTAATATGGCGATCTTAGTATCGCGAGGTTTACCCATAATGGAGAATTTGCAGCGAACAATATCAATCCAAGTGAACTTCCAAATAAAGCTATGCTCCCCGGCAACGGCGCCAGAAAATAGTCTTGATGACCCACAAGTATAGGGGATCGCAACAGTCTTCGAGGGAAGTATTACCCAATTTATTGATTCGACACAAGGGGAGACAAAGAATACTTGTAAGCCTTAACAGCGGAGTTGTCAATTCAGCTGCACCTGGAAACAGACTTGCTCGCAAGAGTTTATCGTAGTCAGTTTTATGGCAGTGGAAATAGTGAAATAGCAGCACGGTGAAATAAAGACAGCGTAGTGATTATAGTAAACAGCAGGATTAAAATACTGTAGGCACAGGGACGGATTTAACGGGCGTTGCATGGATGAGAGAAACTCATGTAACAATCAAAGCATGGGCATTTGCAGATAATAATAAAACGGTATCCAAGTACTAATCAATCAATAGGCATGTGTTCCATATTTAGTCGTACGTGCTCGCAATGAGAAACTTGCACAACATCTTCTGTCCTACCAGCCGGTGGCAGCCGGGCCTCTAGGGAAACTACTGGATATTAAGGTACTCCTTTTAATAGAGTACCGGAGCAAAGCATTAACACTCCGTGAACACATGTGATCCTCACATCACTACCATCCCCTCCGGTTGTCCCGATTTCTGTCACTTCGGGGCCATTGGTTCCGGACAGCGACGTGTGTATACAACTTGCAGGTAAGATCATAAACAACGAATATCTTCATGAATCAATAACATGTTCAGATCTGAGATCATGGCACTCGGGCCCTAGTGACAAGCATTAAGCATAACAAGTTGCAACAATATCATAAAAGTGACATCTACGGATACTAGGCACTATGCCCTAACAATCTTATGACTATTACATGACCAATCTCATCCAATCCCTACCATCCCCTTCAGCCTACAGCGGGGGAATTACTCACACATGGATGGGGGAAACATTGCTGGTTGATGGAGAGGCGTTGGCGGTGATGGCGGTGAAGATCTCCTCCAATTCCCCGTCCCGGCGGAGTGCCGAACGGAGACTTCTGGCTCCCGCGACGGAGTTTCGCGATGTGGCGGCTTTCTGGAGGGTTTCGGCGATGTCGACTTCTCCCGTGCGTTTTTAGGTCGAGGCGAATAAGTAGTCCAAAGGGGGCGTCGGAGGCCGGCCGAGGGGGCCACACCATAGGGCCGCGCGGGCCCCCCCGGGCCGCGCCGCCTTATGGTGTGGGGCCCTCGGGCCTCCACCTCTTTTGCCCTTCTGGCTCCGTCAGTATCTGGTAAAATAGGGCCATCTGAAGAAATTCCGAGGATTTTCCCGAAAGTTGGATTTCTGCACAAAAACGAGACACCAGAGCAATTCTGCTGAAAACAGCGTTAGTCCGTGTTAGTTGTATCCAAAATACACAAATTAGAGGCAAAACAATAGCAAAAGTGTTCGGGAAAGTAGATACGTTTTGGACGTATCAACGCCAAAGACGCACTTTAGCGGATTCAACATCATCTTGTACCGTCGGAGATTATCAAAGGTTTCCTTGAGGTCGCTCAGCAGGTCGGATCCCTTCCGGGTCATGACCGCGATGTCGTCGACGTAGGCGTGCACGTTCCGACCAATTTGGTCCTTCAGGCACCGCTGCATCGTCCGTTGGTATGTGGCACCTGCGTTTTTCAAGCCAAAAGGCATGGTGACATAGCAGTATGTGCCAAAGGGTGTGATGAAAGAGGTCGCCTTTTGGTCAGACTCCTTCATCAAGATCTGATGGTACCCGGAATATGCGTCAAGAAAACATAAAAGCTCCGCCCCTGCCGTCGAATCAATGACTTGGTCAATGCGCGGCAAAGGGAACGGATCTTTCGGACAATGCTTATTCACGCCGGAGTAATCGATGCACATTCTTAGTATTTCAGAATTCTTTTTAGGTACAAGGACGGGGTTTGCGACCCAATCAGTATGGATAACTTCTACTACAAAACCTGCCTCTAGTAACTTTGCTAACTCCATTCCTATGGCGCGGCGCTTCTTATCTCCAAAGCGTCGCATAGCTTGCTTCACCGGTTTTGCACCCGGATTTATGTTGAGGTAGTGCTCGGCGAGTTCCCTTGGTACTCCGGACATGTCAGAAGGTTGCCATGCGAAGATATCCATGTTAGCTCGGAGGAACTCGACGAGCGCGCTTTCCTATTTGGGGTCCATGTTGGCTCCGACTGAAACCTGCTTGGAGCTGTCTCCTTCAATGAGGTCATGCTTCTTGGTTTCTATCGCGGCCTTGAACGAGGTCTTCTGTTCGGAGATCTGCTTCTTGGTGGTCTGCATCTCAGTCGGATCCACCGCGGCTCTGTAGCCTTGCAGCTCCTCTCCAGATATGACGGATTCTGCAAAGGCGGCTTCGCCCTCCTCGCAGTCCCTAGCTTTCTTGTAATCTCCGGATACGGTGATCCAACCGTTAGGACCCGGAATCTTGAGCTTGTTGTAGATGTAGCATGCCCTGGCGTGGAACTTGTGGTAGGTGGGCCTGCCAAAGATCACGTGGTAGGAGCTTTTGAAGGGCACCACTTCAAACGTGATCATCTCTTCGCGGTAATTGTTCACATCGCCGAAGGCCACGGGAAGTTTGATGCTGCCCAGAGAGTTTGCCTTCTTACCCGGAACCACGCCATGAAACTCAGTGGTGCTGTGCTTGAGCTGGTCCTTGGTGAGGTTCATCTTCTCCAGGGTCTCCAGGTACATGATGTTCAGGCTGGCTCCTCCGTCCATAAGACACTTGGAAAAGTCATACCCGTCTATGCGGGGACTTACAACCAGAGCGTAGCACTCTTTGGGGATGACGGCCGGATGATCCGACCTGTCAAAGGTACAGGCTTTCTCCGACCACTTGACATACTGCGGCACAGCCGGAACTGTGGCGTTCAAGATCCGGAGCGCCGATTTTTTCGCGCGGACAGTGGGGGTTCCGAGGAAGGTGTGGTAAGTTCCGACACTCTTTCTGCCAAAGGGGTTGGACTTGTTTGCTGCGGTACCCTCCTTGGGTTCCGGCGAAGCGTCATCCTCGTCCATGGCCTCGGAACTGTCCTCCTCTTTGTCCTTGTTCTTGCCCTTGCCTCCTTTGCCGCGTGGGCGGTGCTTCCGGGCTCGCTTGTATCCTGCCTCCGGGTCATTCTTCAGATCATTGACCCACTTGCAGTTGCGATTTGTGTGGGTGGATTTGCCCGTAGCCGGATCCAGATGAGCCAGGCACGGCATATCCCTGTATTCTTCGTACGTTTGGGGGGCGCGGGATCCGGCTGCGGTGACCGTCGCGCGCTGCTGGCCCCTGCCTGCTCCGCCTCCACGTCCGCGGCCTCTTCCGCCTCCTGGACCTCCGCGTTGGAACGTCATGGCTACCATGTCGGATCCTCCGCCCTTCTGGTCTTCAGGGGGGTTCTTCCGCTTGTTGCTGTTGCTGACGCCGTTATCACGGTTTTTCTTCTGTTGGTGCAGGGGTATGGCTGTTGCGAGATCTCCGCCTGCGTCATCATCGGCGGCAGTATGATCGCTGGCGATGTTTATCATCTCATCAAGAGTGAGTTTGTTTGCATTCACCAGGCAGGTAAGCTTATGGCGCAGCAGCCCCCCACGCTGCAAACCACCGATGAAGGCGTGCATTGCTGTGCGGTTATCTACGTTCTCGCACTCATTCCTGGTTGCCAACCATCGGGTGAGGAAACTCCTGGATGTCTCACCCTTCTTCTGGATGCAAGCTTGAAGATCGCTGGTGGTGGCCGGTCTCTTGTAGGTACCCCTGAAGTGGTTCTCGAAAGCCTTCTTCAAGTCCAACCAGCAAAAGATAGTGTTCTCCTCGAGGTCGCTGAGCCAAACACGAGCTGGACCAATAAGGTACAACTGGAGCATGCGGCAGGCTATATTCGGGGTTCCTCCGGCGAAGGTTACTGCATTGTAGTAATCCTCAATCCAGGTATCCGGCCTCTCGCTGCCATCATAATGCTTCAGGTTTCCTGGTAGCTTAAGGTTCAGGCTTCTTGGCTTTGGTTCCTCTCGGATCATCTGGCCAAAGCACCTTGGACCGATGTAGTCGGATCTGTACTCGTTGAGGCGATCACGAGCATCACGGGGGGCACCACCGGGTGACTTCGAGCGGGAACGGGATCTCCGGCCTCTGCCTCCGCCTCCGCCTCCACCTCCACTGGGTGGCGGTGAGGGAGATCTGCGAGGGGGCCTGTAAGACGTTCTTCCGCCTTCAGATTCTCGGCGTGGCCCGCGGCTGGCTCCGGCTTCGGTGGCTCCTTTCCTCTTGGTGGTGGTCGCCTCCGTCGTTCCGGCTCCTTCGTGGCTCAGGTGCGTATTCCTCGTTCCGACTCCTCCTGGGTTCCGGGTCGCGTCCTTGGCTTCTGCGAGGCTCAGGGTCGCGTTCTTGACTCCGACGAGGCTCAGGCTCGCGGTTTTGGTTCCGGCCTCTGAGTTGCTCCAGCGTACGCTCCCTGTTCCTGTCTCTAGGAGCTGCATCGCGTCGCGATGTTAATTCCGCCTGGCCCATGGGGCCTGGGGTTTCCGGCAGGACTGCGACGTCGAGGGGGTAGCGGAGGACGCGAAGCTCGGGGTGGTGGTGACGGAACACGATATTTGTCTCTGCCAGTGTACATCGCACCCTTTCCCTTTTCCTGATCTTTTGGAGTTGAATCCGATGGTATTGGGATTGGATTTGGATGATCCCTGACTTTCCGCCTGCGCTCCGTAGATCCGGTGCGCGACTCGTCGTCACGATGTTGACTTGGTATGGCGTCCTTCTGCGCGGTAGATATGCATTGTTCCGGATTGGATGCTAACCTGCGCGAAGTGTCTGCCTTGCTCTGTTGCTGCATTGCTGAAGCAACGAGCTTCCGGACGTAGTTGATGTCAATCTCCTCGTCCTTCTTTTTTAGGAGCTCTGCAGCCTTCTTCATGTTATCCTTTGGAGTTGCGAGCGGCTGCTGCTCTGTGGGCGTTGCGAAGGTAATCTTGCGGGGAAGGATGGCCTCTCGCCTGATTCTAGCTTCTTCCTCCTGCACAAATTTTACCTTGGCCTCCCAGTGCTTCTCGAGTTGCCTGACCTTTTCGAGAGATTCATCAACCTCGCGGTCCTTCTTCTGAAAGTGGTCCACGAAGTTTGCCGCTATGGTTCTTTCTTCTAGCATCGCGGCTGCGGTCGTGGCAAACTTCTGAGCTGTAGCTAGCATCTCCTGTCTCTTGGCTTCTAAGGCCTCCGGATCTGCAGCTTCCTCGGGAGTTATTGGTTTGTTGAGGATATCGGACTTTGCGACTAAATCCATGCGTGCTTGCTCGACCATCTCTTCTGGAGACAGGACGTCGTTTCGCGGTCGTGCCCGATCTAACGGAGACCTTACGTTGGATGGTCCTGGGTCGGAGTTGGAGGCTTCGTCTTCCGTTTCCGGCTGATCCAGCGGTGCCACGGTTGCAAGAACCTGCATCGGCTGGGCGGATTCCACTTCAGCTTGCTCGCCGCCTCCGAGTTCCTCGAGCTTGCGGTTGAATTCCTCTGTATTCATGGATGAAGCGCCGTCATCTTCTTCCCCAATTGCGAGCTCCTTCGTCAAGCGATTGTATTCTTCTGTGCCTATTGAAGAGGCATCATCGGAATTTGGGCTCAAGTTTCCGAGGATTGATTCCTCAGGGTTTCCGGCTTCTTCTTGTCCCGGAGAGTCGCTGTCTCCGACTGCTTCTGGCAGATCCGGAGCTACGTTGTTTCCGGGTGCCTCAACCTGCAATGGATTGGCCTCCTCCTGATGGAGGGCGTCTCCTGCGGTATGGGCCAAGAAGTGCACGAAGTGACACCTTTGCTTCTCTAACACCTGGGAGACCCAGGCGGATCTGCATTGGTCTTCCACCGTTTTCTCCTGCTCAGGGGCGGATTGGGTGGGTTTTGATTTTTCCTGATCTAAGGCGGAATCTTCCTTAAGAAGCTCCTGCGACTCAGATCGGATCTTCGCGACGGCGTCCAGCTCAGCGGCGGACGCGTCAGCGTTACTTACCAGTGCGTTTCCGTCGGAATCGACGGTCTCGCCGATGAAGATGTGGATGCCGCCGATTGGGACGATGGAGAGCTTGACGGGGTTTGACCTAGCCGGAATCCAGAATTCGTCCGGAGGGACGATCGGAAAATTCCCGGCGTAAAGTACGCGCCCCACAGCGATCGAGTCGTCGTAGCTTCCCATGGCGGAGCCCTCCCGGTTCCGGCCTCCAGACGCCTCAGGCCCCACGGTGGGCGCCAACTGTCGTTGCCTAATCGACAATACCTCGGAGGAGGGATCCTCACGAGGGAGAAGAAGTAGGGGCCATAGGGCGGAGTGCACACGGGATGGTGGTACGCGAGTTACCCAGCTTCGGAACACCTGCACGATGACGGGCCTACTGCTGCTTGTCTGGAATTATCTGGGCGCTTGCGCGTTGTTACAATGGTTGTGGTTGTGCCTCTAGGGCTCCCAGGATCCGGCTTATAAAGGCGCCCGGATCTAGGGTTTACATGGAGAGTCCTAGCCGGAATACAAGTTGCCTAACTACGGTACAATATCTTGCCGTGTACGTCAAGGATCCGCCTTCCTTATGGCCGTACTGGATCCGGATACTTTATGGGCTTCCACGGATCCGGCCTCCTTCGTAGGTCGGTTAGGATCCGGCTCCAAGTTCCTGGACTGGACTTCATCCTTCTTGATCAACAGCAACTGGGCCGCCCGATGGGCCCCATGCCACCATCACCGTCTGTGGGCCACCCGGGCTTGCCGGATCTAGGCCATGTCGTTGATATACCCATAAAGTATACCCACAACACAGTGCACGGTGGCGAAATCCTCAACAGAATCGGAGTACATAGCGGCTTCAGAGGCTTCATCAGAAGCGGTATGGATGAAGAGGTTCATTGTAGAGCTCGGTGTGGTTCCTAGTGCATTGGACCCATTTGTCATCTACTGTGATAACATGGGTGCCATCGCCAATGCACAAGAGCCAAGGTCACACAAGAGGCTGAAGCATATCAAGCTGCGTTACCACTCGATTCGCGAGTACATCGAAGATGGAGAAGTAAAGATTTGCAAAGTACACACTGATCTGAATGTAGCAGATCCGTTGACTAAAGCTCTCCCTAGGGCAAAGCATGACCAACACCAGAATGCCATGGGTGTTAGGTATATTACAATGTAATCTAGATTATTGACTCTAGTGCAAGTGGGAGACTGTTGGAGATATGCCCAAGAGGCAATAATAAAAGTGGTTATTATATATCTTTATGTTTATGATAAATGTTTATATACCATGCTATAATTGTATTAACTGAAACATTGATACATGTGTGATATGTAAACAACAAAGAGTCCCTAGTAAGCCTCTTAACTAGCTTGTTGATTAATAGATGATTAGTTTCATAATCATGAACATTGGATGTTATTAATAACAAGGTTATATCATTGTATGAATGATGTAATGGACACACCCAATTAAGCGTAGCATAAGATCACGTCATTAAGTTATTTGCTATAAGCTTTCGATACATAGTTACCTAGTCCTTATGACCATGAGATCATGTAAATCACTTATATCGGAAAGGTACTTTGATTACATCAAACGCCACTGCGTAAATGGGTGGTTATAAAGGTGGGATTAAGTATCCGGAAAGTATGAGTTGAGGCATATGGATCAACAGGGATTTGTCCATCCCGATGACGGATAGATATACTCTGGGCCCTCTCGGTGGAATGTCGTCTAATGTCTTGCAAGCATATGAATAAGTTCATAAGAGACCACATACCACGGTACGAGTAAAGAGTACTTGTCAGGAGACGAGGTTGAACAAGGTATAGTGTGATACCGATGATCAAACCTCGGACAAGTAAAATATCGCGTGACAAAGGGAATTGGTATCGTATGTGAATGGTTCATTCGATCACTAAAGTCATCGTTGAATATGTGGGAGCCATTATGGATCTCCAGATCCCGCTATTGGTTATTGGTCGGAGTGAGTACTCAACCATGTCCGCATAGTTCACGAACCGTAGGGTGACACACTTAAAGTTGGATGTTGAAATGGTAGTACTTGAATATGGAATGAAGTTGGAATATTTGTTCGGAGTCCCGGATGGGATCCCGGACATCACGAGGAGTTCCGGAATGGTCGGGAGAATAAGATTCATATATAGGATGTCATTTTATGTGAATAAAATGATGCGGAAGGTTCTATGGAAGGTTCTAGAAGGTTCTAGAAAAATCCGGAAGAAACCACCAAGGAAGGTGGAGTCCACATGGGACTCCACCTCCATGGCCGGCCAACCCTAGTGGGGGAGGAGTCCCAAGTGGACTCCCCCTTAGGGGGCCGGCCACCCCCCCCATGGAAGGTGGAATTCCCACCTCTAGTGGGAGGGAAAGTTTCCCACCATATGGAAGGTTTTGGTTTCGGGTCTTATTCGAAGACTTGGACACCAACACTTGGGATCCACCTATATAATGAGGGGCCAAGGGAGGGGGCCGGCCAACCCCAAGACCACAAGCTGGCCGCCCCCATAGAGTGGCCGGCCACCCCCTCCCAAACCCTAGCTTTGCTCCTCCACTTCATATTGCCCGCATAGCTTAGCGAAGCTCCGCCGGACTTCTACACCGCCACCGACACCACGCCGTGTGCTGTCGGATTCAAGAGGAGCTACTACTTCCGCTGCCCGCTGGAACGGGGAGGTGGACGTCGTCTTCATCAACAACCGAACGTGTGACCGAGTACGGAGGTGCTGCCCGTTCGTGGCGCCGGAACCGATCGTGATCAAGATCTTCTACGCGCTTTTGCAAGCGGCAAGTGAACGTCTACCGCAGCAACAAGAGCCTCCTCTTGTAGGCTTTGGAATCTCTTCAAGGGTGAGTCTCGACAATCCCCTCGTTGCTACCGTCTTCTAGATTGCATCTTGGCTTGGATTGCGTGTTCGCCGTAGGAAAATTTTTGTTTTCTATGCTACGTTATCTTACAGATACAAGAAGTCTCTTGTGTCCCCAACACACCTAATACACTTGTCAGATGTATAGGTGCACTAGTTCGGCGAAGAGATAGTGAAATACAAGTAGTATGGATGTATATGAGTGGTAATAGCAATCTGAATAAAATATGGCAGCGAGTAAACATGCAACGAACAGTAAGTAAGCGGTGTTTGCAGTATTGGAAACAAGGCCTAGGGATCATACTTTCACTAGTGGACACTCTCAACATTGATCGCATAATAAATAATAACTTCTCTCATTTGTGCTACATACACTCTTTTGTTGGATGACAAACACCATTCATTGTGTAGGGCTACAAGAGCTCCCTCAAGCCGGAGTTAACAAGCGCCACAACATTCGGCATTCATATTTAAGTAACCTTAGAGCATAATAGATCTTTGCAAAATAGCCCGAGTACTAACATAGCATACACACTGTCACCATTACACTATGAAGGGGGAATAGATCACATCAATACTATCATAGCGATAATTAACTCCATAACCTACAAGAGATTATGATCATAATTTACGACAAGAACCACACGATGCACACACTGTCACCATTACACCATGCGGGAGGAATAGACTACTTCAATAACATCACATGAGTAGCACATAGACTAGTAGCGATACAAAGCTCATCATATAGATCTCAATCATGTAAGGCAGCTCATAAGATCATTGTATTGGAGTACGAGAGAGAGATTAACCACATAGCTACCGGTACAGCCCTTAGCCTCGAGGGAGAACTACTCCCTCCTCATCATGGGAGACAGCGATGGCGGTGAAGATGGCGGTGGTGTCGATGGAGAAGCCTTCGGGGCACTTCCCGTCCCGGCGGCATGCCGGAACAGACTCCTGTCCCCGGATCTTGGTTTCGCGATGGCGGCGGCTGGAACTTTTCGTACCGTGGCTTTTCCGTATCGAGGTTTTAGGTCGGGGACCTTAAATAGGCGAAGAGGCGGAGTCGGAAGGGCTACGGGGGCCCACACAGGCCGGCGCCCCCCCCGGCCGCGCCGCCTTATTGTGTGGGGCCCCTGTGCCCCCTCGTTCCTCTCGGTGTTCTTGAAGCTTCGTGGAATTCTAAGATGTTGGGCGTTGATTTCGTCAATTCGAGAATATTTCCTTACTAGGATTTCTGAAACCAAAAACAGCAGAAAGGAACCGCACTTCGACATCTCGTCAATAGGTTAGTTCCGGAAAATGCATCAAAATGATATAAAGTGTGAACAAAACATGTAGGTATTGCCATAAAACAAGCATGGAACATCAGAAATTATAGATACGTTGGAGACGTATCATATGCACACGTAGAATCTATAACACCCGATCATCACGTGATGCTTCGAAACGACGAGTCTTAGCAACGGTGTATACTAAGGACGATCACTTCATGGATGTGCGAATATCATTAGTGCCCAACTTGTTGGAGGATTGGGATGCCTAGCGTCTTCAACCTTCGTACATTCCCATAAAACTTATGAGTTTATGTAGTCTCACTAGATTATATTCTATCATCTTGCAATAAGGTCTTAGATATCACATATATCTCATACCTTGCTTATTTCTGAAAACAAATTTCCAGGTCCTTACTTTTCTAACGGATTTGAATATCAAGTTTCAAGGAGACAAGATGATTTTAGGTACTAATTGAAACCATTGCTCTTTGAATCATCAATGTGAGGTTTACTAAAATTTTGCATTAGGACTTAATCATTTCTTGATTCTTTAACAATACGGTACCAGTCCGTAAAGTTTCTTGTCAGACTTAACAGTATTTCTATCTCAATTACAAGACTAGCGCATGGTAGATAACGGATGCCAATTCTACAAATTTAATTCAAAATACTATTCAGACTATGTTCATGATAATTAGTTCATGTTTTAATCTAATTACTAATGAACTCCCACTTAACACAACATCCCTCATAGTTGTTTAGTGGTACACGATCCATATCCACTACACCAAAACCGATCATCACGTGAGATGATGTAGCTTCAATGGTGAACATCAACATGTTGATCATATCATCCATATGACTCGTGTTCAACCTTTCGGTTTCCTGTGTTCCGGCCATGTCTGTACATGCTAGGCTCGTCAAGCAAACTCAAGTATTTCCGCGTGTGCAACATGGCTTACACCCGTTGTATGTGAACGTAGAATCTATCACATCCGATCATCACGAGATACTTCGAGACGAAAATCTGTAGCAACGGTGCATACGAGGGGAGAACACTTTATTATCTTGATATTAATGTGAGGGATCATCTTATAATGCTACCGTCGCGATCTAAGCAAGATAAGATGCATAAAGGATTAACATCACATGCAATTCATAATATGTGATATGATATGGCCTTTCTTCTTGTGCTTTTGATCTCCATCTCCAAAGCACATGAGCATGATCTCCATCATCACCAGCATTGCACCAAGGTCCATGGCGCCGCTTCATGGTTGTCCATCAAGCTACTATAACAACTACTTGAAATAAAGCTATTACATGATGAATAGACATGTAGATCTTAACAAATTTAAAGACAACCATTAGGCTCCTGCCGGTTGCCATAATACAATAATGAACATCTCATACATCAAATATAATCATCATCATATCATGGCCATATCACATCACCAAACCCTGCAAAAACAAGTTAGACGCCTCTAATTTGGTTTGCATATTTTACGTGGTTTAGGGTTTTCGAGTAAGATCCAATCTACCTACGAACATGAACAACAACGGTGATACTAGTGTTGACAATAAAAAGTGCAAATTGGAATCTTCACTATGGTGGGAGAGACAGACACCCGCAAAGCCACTTATGCAATACAAGTTGCATGTCAAGCGTGGAGCAAGTCTCATGAGACGCGGTCATGTAAAGTTAGCCCGGGCCGCTTCATCCCACCATCCCGCAAGATGCAAAGTACACAAACTAAAGCAACAAAAGCATCAACGCCCACAAAACCATTGTGTTCTACTCGTGCAACAGATCTATGCATAGACATGGCTCTGATACCACTGTTGGGGTTCGTTGCATAGAAAACAAAAATTTCCTACCGCAAAGACGAATAAATCCAAGATCTAATCTATGGAACACCCAAGATCTAATCTACAAGATCGGAGCAACGAGATTGATATGAGACTAACCCTCGAAGATTCCAAAGCCTACAAGATTAATCTCGTTGTTGGTGTAGACGATCGTCCCCGGTGCTGCAATCCGGCAGCACTTCCGTACTCGGTCGCGCGTACGGTGTCGATGAAGCCCGTCCTCTCCCCGTTCCAGCGGGCAGCGGAGGTGTGGTAGATCCCCTCGGAATCCCAGCACACGGCGGCGTGGTGGTGGAGGTGGAGGGGAAATTCCTGCAGGGCTTCGCCAAGCCTGCGCAGGAAGAAGAAGGAGGGAGAGAGGGGCGGCTAGGGCTTGGGGAATG
Organism: Lolium multiflorum; assembly: GCA_030979885.1. Classification (NCBI taxonomy): domain Eukaryota; kingdom Viridiplantae; phylum Streptophyta; class Magnoliopsida; order Poales; family Poaceae; genus Lolium; species Lolium multiflorum. The sequence goes on along the minus strand of CM061747.1, from coordinate 135,637,645 downwards.
ATGTGTTGCGCCCCAGCCCTCCCCTCCCTCTTATATAGGCATGGGGGGCTGCCTTGCCCCCCCCTCCAAGCCTTTGGGTCGGCCAAAACAAGGGGGAAACTTCCCCCCAAGTTAAGCCCCTATTTTCAAGGGATTTGATCTTATCCACTTGGTACAGCCACATGGGCCTTGGGGGCTGGTGTGCATGGCCCATGTGGGCCTATGCGACCCCTCCGGTCCATGTTGGTCGTCCGGGATAGGTGGGCCCCACTATGGTACCCTCCGGAACCTTCTAGAACCTCCGGTACAATACCGAAAAATCCTGAACTTTTCCGGTAACCCTGAAAATGACTTCCCATATATGAATCTTATTTTCCGGACCATTCCGGACCTCCTCGTGATGTCCTGGATCCCATCCGAGACTCCGAACAAACTTCGTCTCCATACCATATTCCATATCTACTTATGCGACATCGAACCTTAAGCGCGTCACCCTACGGTTCGCGAACTATGCAGACATGGTCGAGACTCCTCTCCGAGCAATAACCAATAGAGGGATCTGGAGATCCATAATGGCTCCCACATATTCAACGATGACTTAGTGATCGATTGAACCATTTACATACGATGTCATTTCCTTTGTCACGCGATATTTTACTTGTCCGAGGTTCGATCATCGGTATCTCCATACCTTGTTCAACCTCGTTACCGACAAGTACTCTTTACTCGTACCGTGGTATGTCATCTCTTATGATCCAATCATATGCTTGCAAGCTAATCAGACGACATTCCACCGAGAGGGCCCAGAGTATATCTATCCGTCATCAGGATGGACAAATCCCACTATTGACCCATATGCCTCAACTCACACTTTCCGAATACTTAATCCCATCTTTATAACCACCCATTTACGCAATGGCGTTTGATGTAATCAAAGTACCCTTCCGGTGTAAGTGATTTACATGATCTCATGGTCGAAGGACTAGGTAACTATGTATCGAAAGCTTATAGCAAGTTGAACTTAATGACTTGATCTCATTCTACGCTTATTTGGGTGTTTGTCCATTATATCATTCACCCAATGACATAACCTTGTTATTAACAACATCCAATGTTCATGATCACGAAACCATGATCATCTATTAATCAACAAGCTAGTTATACAAGAGGCTTACTAGGGACTCCTTGTTGTTTACATAACACACATGTATCAATGTTTCGGTTAATACAATTATAGCATGGGATGTAAACATTTATCATGAACATTAAGATATAAAAATAACTAATTTATTATTGCCTCTTGGGCATATCTCCAACAGGATCGCCGCCACCACCACCCCCGAGCACCTTTGGAGACGGGCCCCGCCGCCACCGTGCGGGCGCCGACGACAGCGGGGGAGGGAGACATGCAAGGGAGGGACGGCGGCTGGAGGCGCTAGAGTTTCACCCTGGCGTCGCCCTGGGGGACGACGCGAGGACGCGGACGAAATGGTTTTTCTAAAAAAATGGGAAAATTTTCACTTCTCGGCCTCAATAATCGAGAAATTTCATACTTGAGAATGTGTTTTTCTTTTGACAGAATAAAAACCAAAAACTGCAATGAGCAAACTCAAGCATGAAAAGACAAGAATATTCAATTATTATAAAAAAATCAAGACGCATGAAAGAATTCAAAAACTATACAAATGCAGAATGAGTGGTCCGGTAACAGTGCACACATACTACAATGGGATAGGGTAAGCAATAATGATGGGTGGTGCAAGGTTTATTTTACAAACTCCCTAATTCATTATAAGAAAAAACTCCTTAATTAAATAGATTGGGGCATACCTTTTATCGTGCTCATTGGCAAATTGAAACTATTCTCGTTCGAAGCTAGGCAGGGAAAAGGGAAACACGAATCTTAGTGATGCTAGTGAAATGGAAAGTTGGCAACATATATAAATTACGCTACAAGCTAGACGAAAAGGACCAACAAGGCGATGCCCGGAAAACATGTGTAAAATTTACAAAGTATGGCTGCTAATGCTTTCCGTGTTTTCTAATGGTGGCTGCTAACTTTTCTTCAATGCAAAAGGAAACCGCTTTTTCGTTCTATGGACTTTACCATGCGACTAGTACGTCGATGCTTGCGACATGAGGGCACCAACCTTCAGAGACGTGCAGGTACTAGTCAAACAACAACCAGTAGTAGACGGTATGCAACACACACACTACAACTTCCCTTTGCCTGCTCCTATATATAATCCCCTACAAAGCCTGAGTCGTAACATCAGGCCACAACCCGAGCGTTCTACAAACATTTTCATCCACGCCATTAGAGGAGCATCTAGGTCAAGCAAGAGTTGGCCATGGCAGGAGGCGACGAGCTGAAGGTGCTGGGCGTGTGGACGAGCCCGTACGTGATCAGGGTGCGGGTGGCGCTCAACCTCAAGTCGCTGCCGTACGAGTACGTGGAGGAGAACCTGGGCAGCAAGAGCGCGCTCCTCCTGGCCTCCAACCCGGTGCACAAGACGGTGCCCGTCCTCCTCCACGGCGCCCGCCCCGTGAACGAGTCCCAGGTGATCCTGCAGTACATCGACGAGGTCTACGCCAGCACCGGCATCCCTTCCTTGCTCCCCACCGACCCCCACGAGCGCGCCGCGGCCCGGTTCTGGGCAGCCTACGTCGACGACAAGATCGGGTCGGCGTGGCAGGGGATGCTGTTCACGTGCACGACGGAGGAGGAGCGGGCGGAGGCGGTGGCCCGCGCCGTGGCGGCGCTGGAAACGCTGGAGGGCGCGTTCGAGGAGTGCTCCAAGGGGAAGGCCTTCTTCGGCGGCGACGCCATCGGGTTCGTGGACGTCGTGCTCGGCGGCTACCTCGGGTGGTTCGGGGCGGTCGACAAGATGATTGGGCGCCGGCTGATCGACCCGGCGAGGACGCCGCTGCTGGCGAGGTGGGAGGAGCGGTTCCGCGCGGCGGAGGCGGCGGAGGGCGTGGTGCCGGACGACGCCGATAAGATGCTCGAGTTCCTGCCCACCATTCTCGCCTGGATCAACGCCCCCAAATCCAAGTGAACTGTGACATCGTCCGTTCCCGGCCGACATTTGTGTGTGTCCGAGTCCAAGTGTGTACGTGCTTAATAACAACTGTAACACATGTCCTGTGTGCTGTTCGGAGGGCAAGTGAAGCTGAATAAATTTAATGTTGAGCTAATTACACTTGTAGTCCAACAACTTGTGTACATGTGATAGTTTAGTCCTACTACTTGCAAAACGTGAAATAGCAATCCTAGAACTTTCATCCCATGTGATGTTTTGGTCCTCAATCAATCGAAACCTGGCATGTGGCGCTGTAGTTTTTGCAAAAAAAACCTCTAATATTTTTAATTCGCGCATGCGACATTTGATGCACTCTTACATGCGGGGTCCACCTGTCAGTCTGACGAAACAAACAAAACATAATATAACAAGGGCGACCGATCGAAACCCGGGACCTGCTGTTTGAGCTAATTGTCGGGCGCCACTACACCAAACATAGTTTGTGTTCAGTAATGAGGACATCTGTTCCTTATAGAGAGATTTTATGTATTTTTTCACCACCCTAGCTCGGCATGAAACTACTCAATCTTTTCTTTAGCAAGGCGGGCGTTTTTTTGGGAAAATTGTACAGCATGTAATTTAAGAAGAGCGATGGATATGTGTTGTCATTTTCTCTTTGATTGTATATATAAGATGGTTGCATGTTGTCATTTTTCTTGAGAGCTTTTATGCATCTAGCCAATTTAAGAAAATAGAAAATAAACTATTTGTTCTAAACTAGTTTGGTGTATACAATTTTCGCGGCGAAGCATTTGTTTTTTAAAAATTCATAATTCACGATTTATTGTTGCAAGCACCGTAAATGGATATATTTTCCCTGAGAGTATTTTTTCCCTGGCCTTGGAGCTGTCCTTATAAAATCAAGTAATGTACACCCCCATTTAGCTAGATCTTGGACATGTTTTTTGAAACTTCATAGTACATGATTCGTTATTGCAATCCCATATTTCACTAATAGGTATATTTTCTCTGACCTTGGAGTATTTTTACAAGTTCTCTTGTTCCTGCGATGACTGAGAAATAACTATTTTTAAGTCGATGCTAAGGATCACTTTTTGGAAAATAATTATATTTGTACGTAAAATACATGAGAATATGTCACTTGTGTACTTTACTAGACACACTGATAACTAACCGGTACAACATATTTATAATCAACCAAGAAATCATCACCGTCTTTGATATATAGTCTAAATGTATTTTAGGTGTTTTTAGTTGTGTATTCCATTTCACTACAACTCGCGTAGTAAGTAAAATATAGGAGAAACATGGACATGTAAACTTTGTGACATTGTTATTATATTTAATTTGAGAAATGTACAGTAGATTGCAAATACAAATTGACATATATACTATGTTATATAATAGACTGTTTTGTCTTTAAATGTTAATAATACAGAGGAAATGAGTTTTAATATATATGTTGTAAATAATAGTTTTCTAAAGGTTGTATTCTTCTAATGTTTCATACTACTTACTAGTTTATATAAAAACAAATCTTCCCCAAATCAGAGCAGGAAAAATGTATGGTCAAGCGGCATGTATTATTTGTATAAGATAGTGTCCTAATCAGTACGTAAATGTATTTGTCCTCCAGTGGCAAACGAGTATTAGACTACGCAATAGGTCGCGAGTTTGATCCGCGTCCGCGCTCAAAATATAACAAAGTACCAGTTTCTCTTTTTTGTGTAGGTGACATATGGTTTTAATTTTAAAAAAATTGTACAAGTATCAAGGTGATATGTACGGGTGTAAATTATTTAAACTTTTTTTGAAACATTTAAATAGAAGTTTCCGATTTTTATAAATATCATGGTGCATAACACCTGGGTGCTCCAGCTTATTTCCCCAGATTCATCATGGCTTGCCAAAAGAGGGAATATTAATGTAATCTATCTATAAGGCAAGTACGTCCTGGACTTTTAACAGAAACATTGCTTGGTGTAGCGGTGAGAATGACTTTACTCAAGCAGCGGGTCGCGAGATCGAATCCTCGCCTGGCTGTATTAAATTTTATTTGTTTCGTTAGACTGACAGGTTGGTCCCACATGTAAGACTGCACCCAGGATTACATGTGCAGGTTAAAAATATTAGGGGTCTTTTCGCAAAAACTGTAACACCACGTGTCATCTTCTGATTTATTGAGGACCAAATCTTCACATAGATTGCAAGTTGTAGGACTGTGGCTTCACACTTTGCAAGATGTAGGATCAAATCATCACTTGATAGACAAGTTGTTGGACTACAAGTGTAATTAGCTCTTTAATGTTGGTGTGCTTTCTTTACGAGGTATGCCTATACAGAGTCGCTACGCATACGAACAACAAAATATAAAGAGGATACAGATGGTTGTACTATTGCAGACAACCATCACGTATTGAGAACAAGTCAAACTTAAATAGTGGGGATTAACTTGATGCTTGTTACTAAGTTACTTCCAGTAACTTATATGTGGTGTCATGTATTGTGTTATTTACTATGGATAATCTTGTCTTGTCTTGATGTTATGAACATAGGTTACCACCTCACTCTCTTTCTTCATTCATTGTTATGCCATGTCACCAAAATACCTTGGGTTGTGTGATGTTACTAGCTAAGTTACTCCCACTATGAGCAGTCTAAGTGCATACCCCTTTGCCCCACTCCAGAGCCCTCCACGATACCCACGTTGCTCCTTTTCGTTCACGGGAGGATTGCTTCGTCGATTGATTGTTTGCTGGACCGTGATTGGCTGGAGCTGAGCAGGACCGCAAGTGCTATACCCGCCTGTACACTGACTGTGAGGGTCTTATTTACACAGCGGCCCACCTGTCATTGTTATGGTATGTCTGTATTTTGGTACATGTGTTTTTCTCTGCACCCCCACGAGCTGCCACCGCAAAAGCAGCTCCTGCCATCGTGTTGTGCCTCCGCTAGACGTGCCTACGCGTTGATTCTCGTTTTGGCTGTCCCTGCATGTAGGTCCCTTTTTCCCCGGGCCCAGATTGTCATTATCTTGATGGGTCAGCGCATGTGTGAGGTGGTTGTTTTCAGTGGGTCCGGTGGCAGGCCGTATGGCCCTAGCGTTTTGCTGGTTTTGTGTTGGATTTTTACCCGTCCCTCTTTTCCAGTGGACCCTCTTGATCGTTGGGCCCGATTGTCTGTCTCCTTTTAGCTGCCAAGGCAGTGGAGATATGTTGTTATGCGCGTATACATAGGCTTTTTTGCCTTTCTATCTGCCTCGTTCTGTTCGAGAACCAGACCCAGACGCAAGCATTTGTTCTCGTGTCCTCTTCCTCGAGCTGAGCTGCTGCGCTGCTAGAACTGCGCCGCCGCCCGATCTCCTACCAACTGCTGTTCCGTGTGGCATGGAAAGATTGGTTGAGGTGTGTTGGTATCTTTTTAGAGATTTGTTTCCATGTTCTTTTTGGCCTGGTTCCTTCTGTGTGCCTGATTCTTTGTCACCTTCCCAGGCAGCTGTTCGTCACTGCACTGGATCACTGCTTCCTGCTTCATTCGGCCGTGATTCGTGAGTTATAGTTCTTCTTTACCTTTATTTGTTCGGCGTCTCTTGTAAATTCTTCCTATGGCCTAGCCTTCCCAATGTTTTCCCTTCCAGGTCGGTGGGGTTTGCTACGTCCGCCGCGTGCAGCTTCATCATCCCTGCACTTCGTTCTCTCTCTCTCCTGAGTTATGCCAGTTATTCCTCTAGATTCCTTTACGGGTGCTTGGCCTGGTTGTCTGTGTGGTCTGATTCAATGGTACAAGTTGCAGTTCATATGTTTGTTGTAATGTCTGTGAGGTGACAATCCTATTGTAAGCGCTTAAGCTGTGTTTCTATTCGTGTACTGCGCACGCATAATACATAGGTTCGTTGGCTTCAAGCTTTCATGGAGGCGCCATCTTCTGGTTCGTCATGCTCCCGAAGCCACGACAAGGAACCACATGCCCAAAGGTCGAGTATGGATGTTCACATAATGAACTGGCATTGCTTTTTTATATTTGCACTGACACACATTCTATTCATTGAGGCTACTTTTCTATTGCTTTTGTTGTTGATTATGCATCAATGTTTCACCGCTACTTGAAATTTTCTCAATACATTTACTGCAGATTCCTATTTTGGATAGGCGTGGCAGCTGCTCGCGAAAATGTCTTACTTAAGCAAAATAATAAGGTCAGAAGCAAAAATGCCAGATTCGTTATATGTACAATGCATGCTTTGAGATCTCCCATTGATATTTTCGAAGGTTGATTGATGCCTTTGTATATGCAAACCAAATTCAGATGCACTACAAGCAGATCAAAATACTTTAGCCATGGTGAGATTATCGTCTTCGCCTTCAGTTCATCCAGGCAATTTCTTGCACTATTAACATGCCACTACAGATTTTCCATAAACTGACTGCACCTTTATTCTGAAATTATTGTATATATCACATTATCACCGAGGGGGGAGGGTTGTTGCCATATGGTTGCCATACTGTAATTATCAATCCCTGATTTTTTGTTCATTTGGAAACTTGTGCCATAGTATGTTTGTTTTACCATCACCATGATAAGCTTTGGCCTTCACAGTGGTGGTGGTTTTTGTCCTGTGAAACTTACCATAGATCAGCGACTGCATATGGCATATGGTGCTCAATACACATACTAGAATTATTGATTCTTCTATAGAAATGAAGTGCCATGGTTTATGCCCCTGCAGGTATGTAGTATTCCTACAACTTGACTGCTTTTTTCTGTTTCCAGCATGTTCGGATTGTACTATTGGCATGGATTTATATGAAACTCGTTTGTCTTCTAGAATAGATTGACGTGGAGGTTTTTCCTTTCTTTCTTTTGCTGCAACTTTAGATTGACATTTCTGTTCTTACCTTTCTTTGTGTGTAAGTGGTCCATACAGATCTTGGATACTCCCTCTGTTCCCTAATACAAGACATTTTTGCAAACGAAATTAGTTTGCCCAAACGTCTGGTATTAGGGAACAGGGGAAGCAGATCATACTATGCACACGATGAAAGTATTGCAGTTTCAGGTTAGGTATGCGGGTAGTGTCATATTACTGAGCGCATCTGTTAATAAAAAACTAAAATATGATATTAATTAACACTTGGAACCCTGCTTGGTAATGCCTCTGTTCTCCCCTTTTCAGTTAATATGAGAGCCAATGCCGTAGCTATCAGGAATTGTGCAGCTTGTGCAATCATACTGAATGTGACCCCAGGTTAGATATGTATTGTCTGAATATCCTTTCTCTCCTTTAGCTCCTCTGCTCAGTACTGTTACATTTTTTTTGGTGTATTTGACTGATTTTTTTGTGTGTGTATTTCTAATTCTTCTGCTCTTTTGAGTTTCCTGGAGAAGGTATATTCATTTTTGCTGATTCAATCAGTCAGTACCTACAGTTGTCAAAAAAAAAAAAATCAGTCAGTACCTCGAAAGATCTTGGCATGTTTAGTTATTATTTGCAAATCCTACATCAGCAGCATTGGAATGGTTCACATAAATTTTTATAATGCAGGTAGGTAGTGCAGCTCTTTTTTGTTCTTGTACATGTCTTCTTGACGCATTTTCTTAGCGTTAAGATTAGCTAGAATTTTCTGGCTATATAGCCTGTCCCAAATTTCGTCGTGATGTTTCGTTGTTGACATGTAATTGATCACTGAATGATACCAGTCCAACTTTTGCAGCTAAAAAGAAAAGCTCCATGTGGAGGAAGCGATGCCGCTGAGTCAACTGAGTGGATCATGATAACTAGCCCTGGGTTTACTGAAGAAGTTGGCAGTTCACTTATGACCTCAGTCTCTGGAAAAGCTGCTAGGACATACAAGTATAAGGCTAAAGGCAGCAAAGGTGGACCTCTGTCCCCTACATCAAATGGTGGCACGTAGAAAATTCTTGCTAGATGAATCTAATAATTTGTTTCTCACCCTTCTTTTAAACATCAGATATGTTCTCCCATACAAATGGTTTAATGCATGCATCTTTGTCTTTTCCAGGCTCACTTGGCAATCCACTCACTCCTGTTGTTTCTTGCTACTATGAAAATTCGTTAGGTTCATCTCATTTCAAACTTTCTGCAATCAGCTTACCGTGACTGTTGTAATCCGCCATGGTATTTTTCTTACATCTGGCTACATCATCTTGTTTGATACTAATTCATTTCCTGGCATCTCTTTATCTAATGTTTGTTCAGGACTGTTGACCAAACTCGTTAGTTTACTTAAGCATGCTAAGGACGCATTGTAGATTTAAACAATATTAGAGGTATGGATTTTTTTCCCGTTAAAGCTCACATCTTCAGTTCTTTTGACGGCTCATGTATGGTTTCTAACAATTCAGGTTTAAAAAAAGGCCATAAATGGCATTAGAAACGTTTTTAAGGAATTGGGCAAATAGAAAAGAAGCTTAAGAATAGAATCCGTGCGAAGTAGTCTTCATCTCCCCTCATTTCTTAACCATCTATGCATGTATTAATGGTTCAAAATGCTAAGCTCGCAACACTGCACGGGTTTGGATCAATTATAAACTAACTTGATATAATGAAATTTTGGATTTGCAGTATTTTGGTGGCCTTAACAGCTCAACATTCTAGCTGCGGGGAAGAGGCACATCAAGGACTTGAGGAGAATGAGGAGATGGTCCCTTGCACCGGTCCGAGCATATCGCCTTGCTCACGGAGGTGGCAGACCGATTAGATCACAGTGACATAGTGGTGTTGCAAAATCAAGATGACACGGTGGAAGAATAGCAATAGAAACCACCGATTGTAAAGAAAAGAAAAAAAAATAAGTTTACTACACCACTATAGCTGCCATTGTATTGGAATTGGGACACACTCCTCCGGCGAGGAGGCGCCCCAAGGGGCGCCCCAACCACTAGTAACTATCAAGCAGACACATTCTTTGCCATCACCGAAGAAAAAAAGCACTAGCAGTTGAGAGAGTGAATAGATAGAACATGGATGCATGTGAACCAACTTTTTGAAAAGTTCCGTTTGTGATGTCAAAACATGTTTTAAAAATCGAAACACAAAATGATTTTCCAGATGATCTCAAATATGTGTCCTGGACATGAGTTTCGTGACGAAAAAACCTTTTATTTTGTCTCGGCAAAAAAGTGAAATTTTGCAGGGCTATATAGCAGTATATATGTGACGTATTGTCTTTTTTAGATTCTGAAATTAAAAAGTGCTTTTCCGCAAAAACTTTTCTACGCACACATGGAACATGCGTACGTACTCGGTTATTTTTATTTCAGAACTTTTTAACATTTGAAAAATGCATTTTCAACCTAGGTTCACATGCATCCAGGTTCAAACCGGACTTTTCCTAGCAGTTGATCCACTCTTTAGCTCTGAAGAAACCTCTAGCTAGGAGCAGGCGTTAACGAGCCCGATAAATACCAGTCACGTAAAGCTGAATCTAGCCTAATACGGAACACCGGCCGAAGCATATAGCCCGATTGAACTGGACCTTCAACGTCAGATCTAGGGCCAAGCGGCCAGCACCACCCCACCATTCAGGCAGCCGGATTCCCACTATCTTTCGTAAACACGGAGCTGTCAAGACCGCTACAATCTAAGAGCAGTCCATTTGTGCCGTAACGGTAACGCCATGCCGCAACGTCAGATCGAAGCCATTTCAATAGCTTGGACTCCACAAGCATCCCAACGGCGTCACCTTCAATGAATAGGGACATAGACTATGAAACTATTATTTTAGAAGTGCCATCAACATCTGTCCCACAATTACGCTGACAGGGGCATCTTTAAAAGAAGTTGCTAGAGTAGCTAATGTTTTAATGGTTGTTTGACTTGTGTTAGAACTGGATCAAAGTGGATTTGTTATTTTGATTGCACTAATGTTGCTAATGAAAATTATGTGAAGTTTTGTATGAAGGAAGTTTTCAAGTGTAGGAAGAGAAGAATGATGTGATGAGATGAAGGATGGACGAAAGCTCAAGCTTGGGGATGCCCATGTCACCCCAAGAAACATCCAATAGAACAAGCGTCAAAGCTTGGGGATGCCCGAGGCATCCCCTTCTTCATCAACAAAAATATCAGATCATCTTTCAAGACACTATATTTTTATTGCTTCATATGCTATGAGTTGTTCTTGGAACGTCTTTATTTTTGTTTTTAGTTTTCTTTTGTTTTGTTTGCTGTAGTATATGGTTGGATCCCATCATAATTGTTTTGGAGAATGACACACTTCATTTTCATTGCATAGAACACTCTAGTTTTCACTCTTGTTGTTCTGTGAGTGTTCTCTTTTCCTAGTATTACGTTTAGCTCTTGTTTTCCACTCGTAGTTTGTTCAGAGCTTGCTAGTTTTCTCTAGTTAGGTATGATTAGCTCTCTGGTCTTTATTGATTATTATCTATTAGAGTTGTTTCAAATAAATTGATTGGTGTTGGAGAAGAGTAAAATATTTCATGCTTATAGTGGTGCAAAAGGAATCTTGTTTAGACTGTGGCTTAGACTTTAGCATATCATGTTAGATGTTATTTTAATTGTATGCTTAGTAGTTATTGTTGTAGCATGATTTGTCTCAAATAGCTGAGAGTGATTAATGTGCCATTGAAAGAATCATGTGTTGTTTCCATCATACAAAAGCATAATATTGTGGTATTCTCCTTTGATGCTTTATTTGGGTTAACTTGCAACATGCTTACACCATGTTATGACTACAAACCAGTCACCTGAAGCCTCTATGATCATTTAGTTTTTTACTGTAATATCACTTTATGCTTTGATTAATAATGTTTTAAAAATGAAACAGTGTCTAGGAGGAACTAGACACTAATGATATAGTAGAAGCGGGACTTGGCGTGACAATTCCGGAAATTCGCTCCTGACAGGATTCGAACTCCGGTCGTTGGGGTGCGCCACTGCGACCCCAACCACTGGGCTAAGCCCACGTTGTCGATTAATAATGTTTTGACGTTATGCATGATTATGGTCATTATTGCTCTCTTAGTTGGCCGCTCCCAGTCTTTTGCTAGCCTTCACCTGTACGGAGTATGAGCTCTACTCGTGCATCCAACTCTCAAAAAACAAAAGTTTGCCAATTGTATCCACCATACTTACCTATATGTGGTATTTTACCGTCACTTCAAAGTAAATTGCTTATGTGCTACCTTTAAAACATTCAAAAACTATTACCTGTTTTATGTTCCTATTTTAGCTCATGAGGAAGTATTGAATGTTTTATTGTATTTTCATAACTTCGCACCTTGACTAGCATGAATAATATGCTAGTCTTTAATATTGCAAAAAGAGCAAGGCAAATGGGTGCCCAGCCCACAAAAAATATAAAATAAACAAATAAATCTCTGTAACCTATGTAGTGGAGAGATCCTAAATAATGGTGTGCAAAAGGAGAAATATATGGGAGCCGCTCTTGAAGTCACTATATGAAAGGATGATAAACCATTTGATAACAGTCGTTCACATAGACATACATACCTCTCAAATTATATTTTCAACACCTTTGTTTTATTCAAAATAAAACGCTCTAGCACATGAGTAATCTCTGCTTCCCTCTGCGAATGGCCTTTCTTTTACTTTTATGTTGAGTCTTCATCTTCTAACTTTATGCACCAATTAAGAGAGCATAGTTGTCATTCTGAGTATAATGTGCATAGTCCCAAGATTTATTATTGATTGATTCATAATTATGTTATTGCTTGTCCTCAAATTATTTGTATCTAATCACCCTCTTGAACTTTAAAGATGTCCTATGCATTTATGTTTGCTATTCCATGAAGGACAAGCTGAATACCACTTTGCTATGTTTTCTCTATGCTCAAAAACAAACAGTTGCTTTTAGTGCACTATTATTCATGATCTTTTGTTTGAGTTACTTTTCATGTTGTAATATAGTTGCTAAGTTCTATTGTTAGAATTATATATAGCATGCCTATCTCAGCTTACAATGTTTTTACAATAACTTGATCAAGATTGTGTTGGCTGCATGTCACCTCAAAAATTATTTTTGTTATCACTTACCTACTCGAGGACGAGCAGGAGTTAAGCTTGGGAATATTGATACGTTGCAAATGTATCTATAATTTTTTATGCTCCATGCTTGTTTTATACCAATTGCTCTGTGTTTTGTTTACACTTCGTGGTATTTTTATATGCATTTTCTGAAACTAACCTATTAACAAGATGCCACAGTGTAAGTTCCTGTTTTCTGCTGTTTTTGTATTTCAGAAAAGTTGTTCTGGAAATAATCTCAGAATTGGACGAAACAAAAGCCGAAGTTCCTATTTTTCTGTCACGAAGACGGAGTCCAAAGGAAAGACGAAGAGGTGCACCAGGGAAGGGACACCATGCCTAGGCGCGGGTCACCTGGCCGTGAATAGGGGTGGTGTGCCCCCCCCGGGCGCCCACCGACCTCGCCCTTTCGACTATAAATTGACATCATCGAGGAAAACCTAAATACCCGAGCCTCCATCCACAAAAAGTTCCGCAGCCGCCGCCATCGTCGACCCTAGTTCGGGAGGGTCCAGAAGCTCTTTCCGGCACCCTGCCGGAGAGGGAGATCATCACCGGAGGCCTCTTCATCACCATGTCAGCCTCTAAAGTGATGCGTGAGTAGTTCATCTTTGGACTACGGGTCCATAGCAGTAGCTACATGGTTGTCTTCTCCTCCTTATGCTTCATGTCTAGATCTTGTGAGCTACCTAACATGATCAGGATAATCTTCATGTAATGCTAGATGTTGTGTTTGCTAGGATCCGATGAATATTGAGTACTATGATTGAGTTGACTATAGATCTATTTTATATGTTATTTGTGATCTTGCATGCTCTTCGTTGCTAGTAGATGTTCTGGCCAAGTATATGCTTGTGACTCCAAAAGGGAGTATTTATGCTTGATAGTGGGTTCATGTCTCTAGTAATCTGGGAGAGTGACAATAAATCCTAAGGTTGTAGATGTGTTGTTGCTACTAGGGAGAAAACAATAATGCTTTATCCAACAATAATTTTATTATTTATTCTATACACTTTACTTAATGCAATAATCTGTTGCTTGCAACTTAATACCCAAAGTTTTCGGATGATATCCTGAGGGTGAATTATTAGTCATAGTTGCAGTTGGATTACGGTCTATGAATCTTGTTGTAATGGCCAAATGAATCTCATAGTAATCATCTTGTCATGTATGGTCTTTATTCTGTCAATTGCCTAGCTGTAATTTATTTACCTAGCATGTTATTTATCTTTATGGAGAGACACCTATAGTGAACTATGGACCCCGATCCTTTCTTTTACAGTGATAAAACCATCTACTGCAAATACATGTTATGTTTCCTTACTGCAAGCATTGTTCTCTCTATTTCGCTGCAAACAAACATATCTTTCCATACTATACGTCTAATCCTTTGTTTTCAGCAAAACCAGTGAGATTGACAACCTCACTGTAAGTTGGGACAAAGTAGTTTGGTTGTGTTGTGTGCAGGTTCCACGTTGTTGTTGACACCGGTAGTGTGCCCTGCTAAAGTCAGCCAGCAACAACCTTCAGAAGTGATTTCTTTCTCCTACTGATCGATTAAACCTTGGTTTCTTTTTGAGGGAAAACTTGTTGATGTGCTCATCATACCTTCCTCTTGGGGTTTCCCAACTGCATTACCCTGCACAACATCACACACGAGAAGCAACTATCGCCGATGAAGTGAAGCGTAGATAAAGAGGAACACCGACCAAATCTAGCGAGCTCCGCCAAAGACACACCTCCACACGCCCTCCAACGGTTCTAGACGCACCCCGAAACCGGGGCAAGACGGGGAGGACTTTTGCTCATCTTCAGGGAGCCGCCACCACGTCTTCCTGACACAAATCCTAAGAAAACTAAAAAACACACCATAAAACGGAGCCCTCCTGCAGACATGGATTGGGATCCACCCCGTCTCTATGGCCCTAAAACCATAGCAAGTCAGATCATCGGCTGTGCCGACGGAAGGCAAGAAACCCTATCTCTAGTCTCCCTAGAGTTGGAGTGAAGGGGCATCGTGGTTCTTTCTTGTCATTTCACCATTGCCCACTGACAAACTATAAGTCTTCTCGTTTGAAGCTAGCTAGGCAGGGGAAAAGGAAACCTGAAACATATGCGCACTAGTTCGATGCTAGTGAAATGAGAAGTTGGCAACATAAGAGCATCTCCACTGGCACGCCCTGATACGTCTCCGACGTATCGATAATTTCTTATGTTCCATGCTACATTATTGATGATATCTACATGTTTTATACATATTATATGTCGTATTTACGCATTTTCCGGCACTAACCTATTAACAAGATGCCGAAGAGCCATTCTGTTTTCTGCTGTTTTTGGTTTCAGAAATCCTAGTAAGGAAATATTCTCGGAATTGGACGAAATCAACGCCTAGGGTCCTATTTTTGCACGAAGCTTCCGAAGACCGAAGGGAAAGAAAGTGCGGCCACGAGGCGCCGCCACACTAGGGCGGCGCGGCCTGGCTGGCCGCGCGGCCCTAGCGTGTGGGGCCCTCGTGTGGCCCCCGCGTTGCCCTTCCGCCTACTTAAAGTCTTCGTCGCGAAACCCTCGTGCCGAGAGCCACGATACGGAAAACCTTGCGAGAGGCCGCCGCTCCCATCTCGGGGGATTCAGGAGATCGCCTCCGGCACCTGCGGAGAGGGGAATCATCTCCGGAGGACTCTTCATCGCCATGATCACCTCCGGAGTGATGAGTGAGTAGTTCACCCCTGGACTATGGGTCCATAGCAGTAGCTAGATGGTCGTCTTCTCCTAATTGTGCTTCATTGTTGGATCTTGTGAGCTGCCTAACATGATCAAGATCATCTATCTGTAATACTATATGTTGTGTTTGTCGGGATCCGATGGATAGAGAATACTATGTTATGGTGATTATCAATCTATTACTTATGTGTTGTTTATGATCTTGCATGCTCTCCGTTATTAGTAGAGGCTCTGGCCAAGTTTTTGCTCTTAACTCCAAGAGGGAGTATTTATGCTCGATAGTGGGTTCATGCCTCCATTAAATCTGGGACAGTGACAGAAAGTTCTAAGGTTGTGGATGTGCTGTTGCCACTAGGGATAAAACATTGATGCTATGTCTAAGGATGTAGTTGTTGATTACATTACGCACCATACTTAATGCAATTGTCTGTTGCTTGCAACTTAATACTGGAAGGGGTTTGGATGATAACCTGAAGGTGGACTTTTTAGGCATAGATGCATGCTGGATAGCGGTCTATGTACTTTGTCGTAATGCCCAATTAAATCTCACTATATTTATCATATCATGTATGTGCATTGTTATGCCCTTTTCTATTTGTCAATTGCCCGACTGTAATTTGTTCACCCAACATGCTTTTATCTTATGGGAGAGACACCTCTAGTGAACTGTGGACCCCGGTCCTATTCTTTACATCTGAAATACAATCTACTGCAATACTTGTTTTACTATTTTCTTCGCAAACAATCATCTTCCACACAATACGGTTAATCCTTTGTTACAGCAAGCCGGTGAGATTGACAACCTCACTGTTTCGTTGGGGCAAAGTACTTTGGTTGTGTTGGTTCCACGTTGGCGCCGGAATCCCCGGTGTTGCGCCGCATCACATTTCTCCACCATCAACCTTCAACGTGCTTCTTGACTCCTCTGGTCCGATTAAACCTTGGTTTCTTGCTGAGGGAAACTTGCCACTGTGCGCATCAAACCTTCCTCTTGGGGTTCCCAACGGACGTGTACATCTACGCGCATCAAGCAAATTTCTGGCGCCGTTGCCGGGGAGATCAAGACACGCTGCAAGGGGAGTCTCCAATTCCCAATCTCTTTACTTTGTTTTTGTCTTGCTTTATTTTATTTACTACTTTGTTTGCTGCACCTAAACAAAACACACAAAAATTAGTTGCTAGTTTTACTTTATTTCTGTCTTGCTCTCTATATCAAAAACACAAAAAATTAGTTACTTGTCTTTATTTGCCTAGTTTACCTTTACTACTGTTATAATGAGTAATCCTGAAGTTGAAGTTCGTTCTTTTAAGCAACAAGGGGGAGAAAGTTTTAAAGATGCTTGGTACAGAATTAGTAATGCTCATCATAGGTGCATTAAGAAACACTCCACCACTATCCTTCTTAGGAACTTTTATGTTGGTTTATCTAGTTGGAATAAGTATGTTCTTGATACTCTTTCGGGAGGTAATTTCCTAGGTACTCCTTTAGAAGCTAGTTGCATCATTGAGAGTCTAGTTGGAATACCACCTGTTAATGAAGTTAAAATTGAAATCTCTCTTGAAGATGTTATGAAAAAATTGGAAACCATAGAGAAAAATTTTCCAAGTGTTGAAACTAAATTGGAAATGTTATTTGATAAAACTGATGAACTTGATAAATCCTTAGGAGGAATTGATGAAAGAATTAGTGTCCTAGGAACTTGTGTTGTCCATGATAATAAAACCAATAGGATTGATGAACTTGAAAAAGCTATGGGAACCTTGGGTTCAACCTTTTCTTCTCTCAAGTATAAGGAGAAAGCTTATGTGGGTAGAGAGCAAAAATTCATGTATGCCTCTAAAGTGCCTAAACAAAAGAATTATTATAGGCCTAAAATTGCTAAAACCCCTAGCACCACCATAGAAAATTTAGATAATGGAGCGCCTAAAGTACCCTCTGCAACAAGTTGTGTTTGCAAGAAAAATAATGTTGATGCTTCTACTCTTGATGTTACTTGATTTGCACTTTCTGCGCCTAGCTGAAAGGCGTTAAAGAAAAGCGCTTATGGGAGACAACCCATGTTTTTACTACAGTACTTTGTTTTATATTTGAGTCTTGGAAGTTGTTTACTACTGTAGCAACCTCCCCTTATCATGTTTTTGTGCCAAGTAAAGTTTCTATGCTAAAGTTGATGTTATATTTGGGATCGCTGCGCAGAAACAGCATTGCTGTCTGTCACGAATTCTGGCATAAGTCTCTGTAGAAAATTCGAAAAAATCTGCAAAATTACGAGCGTGATCCTCAGATATGTACGCAACTTTCATTAGTTTTGAGTTTTTCCATTTGAGCAAGTCTAGTGCCCCTTTCAGGTTCGTCTTTACGGACTGTTCTGTTTTTGACAGATTCTGCCTTTTATTTCGCATTGCCGTATTTGCTATGTTGGATGAATTCCTTTGATCCATTAATGTCCAGTAGCTTTGTGCAATATCCAGAAGTGTTAAGAATGATTGTGTCACCTCTGAATATGTGAATTTTTAATTGTGCACTAACCCTCTAATGAGTTTGCTTGAAGTTTGGTGTGAAGGAAGTTTTCAAGGGTCAAGAGAGGAGTATGATATACTATGATCAAGAGGAGTGAAAGCTCTAAGCTTGGGGATGCCCCGTGGTTCATCCCTGCATATTTTAAGAAGACTCAAGCGTCTAAGCTTGGGGATGCCCAAGGCATCCCCTTCTTCATCGACAACATCATCAGGTTCCTCCCTGAAACTATATTTTTATTCAGTCACATCTTATGTTCTTTACTTGGAGCGTCGGTTTGTTTTGTTTTTGTTTTTGTTTGAATAAAATGGATCCTAGAATTCACTGTGTGGGAGAGATACACGCTCCGCTGTTGCATATGGACAAATATGTCCTTAGGCTTTACTCATAATGTTCAAGGCGAAGGTTGAAACTTCTTCGTTAAATTGTTATATGGTTGGAATCGGGAAATGCTACATGTAGTAATTCTAAAATGTCTTGGATAATGTGATACTTGGCAATTGTTGTGCTCATGTTTAAGCTCTGCATCATATACTTTGCACCCATTAATGAAGAAATACATAGAGCTTGCTAAAATTTGGTTTGCATATTTGATCTCTCTAAGGTCTAGATAATTTCTAGTATTGAGTTTTGAACAACAAGGAAGACGGTGTAGAGTCTTATAATGTTTACAATATGTCTTTTATGTGAGTTTTGCTGCACCGGTTCATCCTTGAGTTTGCTTCAAATAACCTTGCTAGCCTAAACCTTGTATCGAGAGGAATACTTCTCATGCATCCAAAATCCTTGAGCCAACCACTATGCCATTTGCGTCTACCATACCTACCTACTACTTGGTATTTCTCCGCCATTCCAAAGTAAATTGCTTGAGTGCTACCTTTAAAATTCCATCATTCACCTTTGCAATATATAGCTCATGGGACAAAATAGCCTTAAAAACTATTGTGGTATTGAATATGTACTTATGCACTTTATCTCTTATTAAGTTGCTTGTTGTGCGATAACCATGTTTCTGGGGACGCCATCAACTATTCTTTGTTGAATATCATGTGAGTTGCTATGCATGTCCGTCTTGTCTGAAGTAAGAGAGATCTACCACCTTAATGGTTGGAGCATGCATATTGTTAGAGAAGAACATTGGGCCGCTAACTAAAGCCATGAATCATGGTGGAAGTTTCAGTTTTGGACATATATCCTCAATCTCATATGAGAACACTAATTGTTGCCACATGCTTATGCATTAAAGTGGAGTCCATTATCTGTTGTCCATGTTGTCCCGGTATGGATGTCTAAGTTGAGAATAATCAAAAGCGAGAAATCCAAAATGCGAGCTTTCTCCTTAGACCTTTGTACAGCGGCATGGAGGTACCCCTTTGTGACACTTGGTTGAAACATGTGTATTGCGATGATCCGGTAGTCCAAGCTGATTAGGACAAGGTGCGGGCACTATTAGTATACTATGCATGAGGCTTGCAACTTGTAAGATATAATTTACATAACTCATATGCTTTATTACTACGTTGACAAAATTGTTTCATGTTTTCAAAATAAAAGCTCTAGCACAAATATAGCAATCGATGCTTTCCTCTTTGAAGTACCTTTCTTTTACTTTTATTGTTGAGTCAGTTTACCTATCTCTCTCCACCTCAAGAAGCAAACGCTTGTGTGAACTGTGCATTGATTCCTACATACTTGCATATTGCACTTGTTATATTACTTTACATTGAAACTATCCATGAGATATACATGTTATAAGTTGAAAACAACCGCTGAAACTTAATCTTCCTTTGTGTTGCTTCAATACCTTTACTTTGATTTATTGCTTTATGAGTTAACTCTTATGCAAGACTTATTGATGCTTGTCTTGAAGTACTATTCATGAAAAGTCTTTGCTTTATGATTCATTTGTTTACTCATGTCATTACCATTGTTTTGATCGCTGCATTCATTACATATGTTTACAATAGTATGATCAAGGTTATGATGGCATGTCACTCCAGAAATTATCCTTGTTATCGTTTACCTGCTCGGGAGAACTAAGCTTGGGGATGCTGATACGTCTCCGACGTATCGATAATTTCTTATGTTCCATGCTACATTATTGATGATATCTACATGTTTTATACACATTATATGTCATATTTACGCATTTTCCGACACTAACCTATTAACAAGATGCCGAAGAGCCAGTTGCTGTTTTCTGCTGTTTTTGGTTTCAGAAATCCTAGTAAGGAAATATTCTCGGAATTGGACGAAATCAACGCCCGGGTCCTATTTTTGCACGAAGCTTCCGAAGACCGAAGGGAAAGGAAGTGGGGCCACAAGGCGCCTCCACACTAGGGCGGCGCGGCCTGGCCTTGGCCCGCGCGGCCCTAGCGTGTGGGGCCCTCATGTGGCCCCCCGCGTTGCCCTTCCGCCTACTTAAAGTCTTCGTCGCGAAACCCTCTGTAGAGAGCCACGATACGAAACCGTGCGAGAGGCCGCCGCCGTAATCCCATCTCGGGGATTCGGAGATCGCCTCCGGCACCCCGGAGAGGGGAATCATCTCCGGAGGACTCTTCATCGCCATGATCGCCTCGGAGTGATGAGTGAGTAGTTCACCCCCTGGACTATGGGTCCATAGCAGCTAGATGGTCGTCTTCTCCTAATTGTGCTTCATTGTTGGATCTTGTGAGCTGCCTAACATGATCAAGATCATCTATCTGTAATACTATATGTTGTGTTTGTCGGGATCCGATGGATAGAGAATACTATGTTATGGTGATTATCAATCTATTACTTATGTGTTGTTTATGATCTTGCATGCTCTCCGTTATTAGTAGAGGCTCTGGCCAAGTTTTTGCTCTTAACTCCAAGAGGAGTATTTATGCTCGATAGTGGGTTCATGCCTCCATTAAACCTGGGACAGAAAGTTCTAAGGTTGTGGATGTCTTGTTGCCACTAGGGATAAAACATTGATGCTATGTCTAAGGATGTAGTTGTTGATTACATTACGCACCATACTTAATGCAATTGTCTGTTGCTTGCAACTTAATACTGGAAGGGGTTTGGATGATAACCGAAGGTGGACTTTTTAGGCATAGATGCATGCTGGATAGCGGTCTATGTACTTTGTCGTAGTGCCCAATTAAATCTCACTATATTTATCATATCATGTATGTGCATTGTTATGCCCTTTTCTATTTGTCAATTGCCCGACTATAATTTGTTCACCCAACATGCTTTTATCTTATGGGAGAGACACCTCTAGTGAACTGTGGACCCCGGTCCTATTCTTTACATCTGAAATACAATCTGCAATACTTGTTTTACTATTTTCTTCGCAAACAATCATCTTCCACACAATACAGTTAATCCTTTGTTACAGCAAGCCGGTAAGATTGACAACCTCACTGTTTCGTTGGGGCAAAGTACTTTGGTTGTGTTGTGCAGGTTCCACGTTGGCGCCGGAATCCCTGTGTTGCGCCGCATCACATTTCGCCACCATCAACCTTCAACGTGCTTCTTGACTCCCACGGTCCGATTAAACCTTGGTTTCTTACTGAGGGAAACTTGCCACTGTGCGCATCATACCTTCCTCTTGGGGTTCCCAACGGACGTGTACATCTACGCACATCACGCCCCATAGCGGCCTCGATAGCGTTTTGGGGGACGGCGGCAAAAATGGGCTCACACCAGCGAGCCCCAATAGCGCCGGCACTTTTTTGAGCCCAATAGAAGCGCCGGCAACCCCGTGTTGGCCCCTTTGCGAGCGCGAATCCCGGCGCCTCGGGGAGGTTCGGGCACACCGTCACACACATCCCAAAAGTCGTCGCCAGCGGGGAGTGGCGGGACCGACAATGGCACATTCAAGTTTAACCTAACCTACCTCGCGACGGAAGTTATTGGCGCGTAGCGGCGGTGCAGTTTCCCCAGAGGCGCAGCAAACTGTCTCGTCGCGCCTAACTCTCTGTGGCGGCGTTAATGAGAACCACCGCTCCCTCCGGCCCATAAAAAGGGCGCTCTCGCATCGTCCCTCACACACAAACTCTAGCGCCTCTCTCCCCAACCCTAGCCGCCACCATCTCAAGAGACGATGCCATGGCTGGTAGAGGCAGAGGCCGAGGCCGAGGTCACGGCCGTGGTCGTGATCGTGGCCGCGGCAGAGCTGCAAGACCGTCGTCGCCTGCAACATCGTAGTCTTCATCGTCGGACCTGCAGGAAGAGCTGGAAGTGTTGTTCGAGTTTGTCGTCATCCTCAAGGGCGACCCACTCCGCATCCAGAGGCTGCCGGAGAAGTTCGCCGACTTCGTCGCCCGCAACGAGCTGGCCGCGCCGCATCTGTGGGAGGCTGGCTGCGACTGTTGCCGGTGGCCGGTGGACGTGCTCTTCGACGGGCGCGTCAAGATGTACCTCCACACCGGCTGGGAGAAGTTCACGCGCTGCCACGACCTCGAAGCCGGTTGCGTGCTCACATTCTCCTACCTTGGCGACACCGATATGAGCGTCAAGATGTTCGACGAGACGCGCTGCCACCGGCACTACCACGGCGACACCGATGAGGAGGATGATTGAACACACCGAGTGTTGTTTCTTCGCGGCGAAAATAGGCACTGAGGTTTCTGGATGTTCTTCCTCGAAAGGACCGACAGGGCTATCATCACCAGCTGGATTTTCCAGTTTGGGTGACTGGGAGTGCTTGGGAGTGTTCTTTCTTGTCAGCGAACACACGAAATCTTTGATGCCAACACTAGTTAGGTTTTCTTAGTTTCCAATATTTTAATTTGTGTCAACCATGGTTCAAACTATGTATTAGTTTGTGGAAACCATGTTCCAAATTATGTCTTAGTTTGTGTAAAACAATGTTCCCAATTATGTATTAGTTTGTGGAATGTTCCTCCTTTTTATTCGAATTTCTATGCTTTTATTTGAGATTTTAATTCAAATCATCTATCGGGGCCGCCGATTTGGGGGCGCCGGTGTGGAAACGGCGCCCCAAATAAAGAATGCAGTGCCGGCGGCTCCCCCTCCATACGGCAGTGCCGGCGCCTCTGCCGGTGACTATTTGGAGCGCGTCGGTGGAGATGCTCTAACGCGCTGAACTAAAAGGACCAACAAGGAGATGCTTGAAAAAGATGGGTTAAGTCACAAAGTATGGTTGCTAAGTACTTTTTTTGTTTTTAATGGTGGCTGCTGTTTTTTTAAGACAAAAATATATACAAATTTGTCGCCTTATGGACTTTACCATCAGACTAGTACGTCAATGCTGACAACATCAAGTCACCAACCTTCAAGCTAGCATAGGAAGTTAGCTAGCAACGCACGTGCGTGTCCATCAAAGACGTCCAGGTGCATAAGTCAAACAACTACTAGTATGCAACACGCATGTGACAATATACAAGCAAAAAGTGACTTTGGCATATAAGCGTTCTATATATAGAAGTTCCTATATATAACAGACCACAAACCGAGCGTTCTACAAACACGTCCGCTCCACAACAAGAGCATCGATCGATCTCTTTGTCCCAGCTCAAGCAAGACTTACTTGGCCATGGCAGAAGGCGGCGATCTGAAGGTGCTGGGCGTGTGGACGAGCCCGTACGTGATCAGGGTGCGGGTGGCGCTCAACCTCAAGTCTCTGCCGTACGAGTACGTGGAGGAGAACCTGGGCAGCAAGAGCGCGCTCCTCCTAGCCTCCAACCCGGTGCACAAGACGGTGCCCGTCCTCCTCCACGGCGGCCGCCCCGTGAACGAGTCCCAGGTGATACTGCAGTACATCGACGAAGTCTGGGCCGGCACCGGCGCCCCGTCCTTGCTCCCCGCCGACCCCCACGAGCGCGCCGCGGCCCGCTTCTGGGCAGCCTACGTCGACGACAAGATCGGGGCGGCGTGGCAGGGAATGCTGTTCATGTGCACGACGGAGGAGGAGCGGGCGGCGGCGGTGGCCCGCGCCGTGGCGGCGCTGGAAACGCTGGAGGGCGCGTTCGAGGAGTGCTCCAAGGGGAAGGCCTTCTTCGGCGGCGACGCCATCGGGTTCGTGGACGTCGTTCTCGGCGGCTACCTCGGGTGGTTCCGGGCGGTCGACAAGATGATTGGGCGCCGGCTGATCGACCCGGCGAGGACGCCGCTGCTGGCGAGGTGGGAGGAGCGGTTCCGCGCGGCGGAGGCGGCCCGGGGCGTGGTGCCGGACGACGCCGACAAGATGCTCGAGTTCCTGCCCACTGTGCTCGCCTGGATCGACGCCTTCAAATCCAAGTGAACTGTGACATCGTCCGTTCCCGACATTTGTGTGTGTGTCCGAGTCCGTCAATTGTGTACTGTACGTGCTTAATAACAACTGTACCACAAGTCCTGTGTGCTGTACGGAGGGACAGTGAAGCTGAATAAATTTAATGTTGGTGTGCTTACTTTACGCCTATTACTTGTATCCATATACTCCCTCTGGTCCTATTTAATAGACGCAGAGTTTGTGCGTATGTAGCTGTTTTCCTCTGCCTAGCTCACGTTAATTTTATCCAAATGAAGGGAGTACATAGCAATACAGAGTCGCTACGCATACGAACAACAAAATATAGAGGATACAAATGGTTGTACTATTGCAAACAACCATCACCGTAACTATCAAGCAGACACATTCTTTGCTATCGTCGGAGAAAAAAAACACTAGTAGTTGATCCACTCTTTAGGGCCGAAGAAACCTCTAGCTAGGACGCGTTAACGAGCCCGATAAATACCAGCCACGTAAAGCTGAATCTAGCCTGATAAGGAACACCGGCCCGAAGCATATAGCCCGATTGAACTGGATCTTCAGCGTCGGATCTAGGGCCAAGCGGCCATCACCACCCCACCATTCATGCGGCCAGATTCCCACTGCCTTCCGTAAACACGGAGCAGTTAAGACCGCTGCACTCTAAGAGCAGTTCATTTGTGCCGTAACGTCATGCCGCAACGTCAGATCGAAGCCATTTTAATAAGTTGGACTCCACAAGCATCTCAACGGCGTCAACAACACCTCCGATGAGTAGGGATATAGACTATGAAACTATTATTCTAGAAGCACCATCAACATCTGTCCCACAATTACGCTGACAGGGGCACCTCTGAAACCTAAAAAATTTAATAAAACTAAAACACACGAACGAGAACAAGATCTCCCCTCACTCCCTGATGCTAGGACGAAGATCTGAGCGGAAGGAGAGTGACATACTCGCAGGCGAGAGACTGTAACAACACGGTGCGGTGGTTTCTGGTAAGACTGGGATAACACTGTTGGTGTGCTTTGATAAGCACGGAATCGACCACACATCCAGCTAGGGCGTGTTTGGTTGCCTGTGAGCCCCTTGGCTCGCATCGGGCCAGCAATTTTCGGCCCGTTTGGTTGCCTGGGTCAAGCCGCATTCTTGCATGAACCGGTTCTTAAAGCAGCGTCGGGCTAGGCCCGAGAGAAACACCCGGAATGGAAGTTTCTCCATGAACAGGTCCGTTCTCGAGCCGCCTTGGCTCCACTCATGCAACGCCTGCACCTACTCTGGGTTAGGCTCACTCTCACTTACACTATTCCACACACCCTCTACTCAAATCAACACAAACATAGTCCGAATCGAAATAAGTTGTACATAAAAAAGATGCGTGTTGATGATAGGAATCAATTCCCACGATCAGTTTCGAGTTTCGTAAGTCGTAAATCGTCAATTTCGTGTATGAAGTTTTGAGCGAATTTTGCCAAATTCGTCGCACACGCTCAACCGTTTGAAATTTCCTTTGAGGGGTGGGTTCACCTCACCATTCCGCATGATTTTCATGTTGAAACGTTTTCGTTTAGGTGGACATAGACGGATAAATAAATGACTCACTAGTATACTGTAATGTGTATGTATGTGTGAGTATAGTTTGCATTACTTTTACTCAACTTCTCGTGTGTCATCTTCATAGATGGCGACGTGGTGATGATATGTGAGAAGTGAGAGGTGATAATCCATGGTGGTGGTGGTGGCATGGTGATGTTCATCTTCGTGGTCCACGACGTGGTGATGCTTGTGACCGGTGTGACCGATGGTGTCATGGTGGTATTCAACTTCGTCATCGGCGACATGGTTATGCTTGTGACGGGCGTGAACGGTGGTGTCATGGTGGTGTTTGTCTTCGTGGTCGGCGACGTGGTGATGCTTGTGACCGGCGTGACCGACGGTGTCATGGTGGTCTCGTCTTCGTGGTCGACGACATGGTGATGCTTGTGGCCGGCGTCACCGACGGCGTCATGGTTGTCTTCGTCCTCGTGGTCGGCGAGGTGGTGATGCTTCTGGCCGGCATGAACGACGGTGCCATGGTGGTCTTCATCTACGTGGTCGACGATGTGCGCATGCTTGTGATCGGCGTGACCGACAATGTCATGGTGGTCTTCATCTTCGTGGTCGGCAACGTGCCCATTCTTGTGACCGGCGTGACCGGCGGTGTCATGGTGCTCTTCGTCTTCGTGGTCGACGACGTGGTGATGGTTTTGACTGGCGTGACGGCGGTGCCATGGTGGTGTCTGCTTTCGGGATCATTGATATGCCAAAGAGGTGGGAGGTAAGGTCACCATGTGGACAAATGGTGAGGCTAGAACTGAGCTCGTATGTAACCAAACGATGGGGTCTGGCTTCCTTCTCCGGCCGCAAAAGGCCGCACAGCCTACCAAACGACCTGCCAAAAATGGTCTATGGCCCGTTGACGCGCAAGTGCTCCCATCTCACTAGCGAGTCATGCAGGAATTCCCAGGCAACCAAACACCCCCTACAGAATCCATTCTGAGCTTGGACAAAATGCGTGACGAACGTGCTGGCGCACTTTTTTTGGACTGAAATGTCTGCCGCTTTGCAGTGCCGAGACACCGAAATGCGTACGCTTCAGGAGAAAGTTCTGAGTTCTGACCATTTTCTCAATCCCGGCTGCTACTCATCACTGCCAACGACCCACCGCAATCATTCTCGGTGACTCAAGTACGTCACAGTAAAACCAACCTCCAGCGATAGCCATATCACGTGTTGCTTTGCCGACTATTGGAGATCTACCTATAAGAAATACGCTAGTAAGCGAACAGTACCCGAAAATGCTGGAATAGCTCAGTTGGCTAGAGCGTATGGCTGTTAACCATAAGGTCGGAGGTTCGAGCCCTCCTTCTAGCGTCATTTTTTACGGTGGCTGTGCTATTCGATGTTCTTCACGTCTACTAGTCAGCCTCACGTGCTTTGCACGTTAAAAATCAATCGTAAATGATGAAATGAACCTCCTAATTTTCAATCAAAATAGCATTACAGAGCATCAAGTTTGAGCACGCCAAAAGAAAATTGAGCACCAAGTTTGAGATAATTATATGTGACTGAAACATTGACCTCACTGACGTTGACCATGTATGTGCACATATAAATTTGTGTACTCCTTTTTTTTGTATGTACAACCTTTTCTGGCTACCTGCAATAGCTGATCTCCTCCCATCCATGCCACCCATAGGCCATAGGACATGTACGACCGGCACTGATCCATTCGGTTTCAGTCTTCAGGTAATCGAGCTGACAGTGATAGCAAAAGATGGGCTGAAACTCTAGAAAAGCCCAGGCCATTTTAACTCTCAATGCCCCAGCCCAGCTCTCCCACATCGACATCGAGACTCCGTCTTCTATAACCCTAGCCGTCCCTGCTCTCCACCCCAGCAACAACGGTGGTCTGGCAGCCGGCGGCTAGCGTGACGGCGGCGTGGCATCATCCCGTCCCTCTCCTAAACGCCCCTGCTCTCCTTCCTAGTGGTGGTGTTCCGGCTGGCGGGAAACAGCGCGGCGGCGTCGTCCCATGTTCTCCATGACGGCAGCCAGCGCGCGGCTAACAACCGGCGCCATTTCATCCTCTGCAGGCTGCGGCTATGCCTCCTTCCACTATCCTCTGGCTTTGATTTCCTTGCCGTAAATTGGTGTTGTTTGGTCCCAGCCGGGAATCGAACCGAAATATCGGTGGACGAATGGAGAGTGGAGGCCTGCAGGGGAGATGTTTCTGGAATCACGTAGAGAAAGAAAGACGTTACTGTAGCTGCGAATCCCAGTGTTCAGGGCCGTTGGATGGTGTCCGATCAACGGCAGAAATTGCATTATGCTGATTGGATTCAAACTTTCAAAATTGGCACACTATATAGGAGTATAGAAAAGAAGGGCCAAGAATTTCTGGAACAGATTAGTTTTGCATCAATATGTACTGAATCTTATTCACTCCAGTTCATTCAGGCTTGTAGTGAAGTACTTTGTGCTGTGGAGCCCTTATTCTGTGATCTTTGCTAAATATTTTCTCAAGTCAAGAACAATGACTAAGGTGTGCGAAACTGAGAACAAAGATACACGCTTAGCTTAGCACTTCTAAAAGAAGGACTGGAATTTCTGCAAACAAATTGGTTGTGCGTCCGTATGTACTGATTCTGATTCACTGAGAATTGATTCAGGCTTTGTACTGAACTAGTTGAGGTGTGGAGCTCTTATTCTGCGATCCTTGTTGAATATTTTCTTCTGAAGGCAAGCACAACGACTGAGGTGCACTACGGGAGAGACGCCGTCGGCCGACGGCCCCGCACCGTCGGCACAGGTTCTTCCACCGTCGGCACCGTCTCTGCCGACGGTGACCGTCGGCGTCTGAGCGTCGGCACAGTTCGCGGGACGGCGCACCCACCGTCGGCACAGGACGGCACCGTCGGCACACACGTGTACCGACGGCTGGACGGTGGCCGTCGGCCGTTACCACCGTCGGCACAGGCCATCTCGCCGTGACGCGCCGGCCGTTATCTGCCACCGTCGGCACCGTTTCTTTTTTTTTCTCCAGATTTGGCGCCAAACACGTGGCCATTCGAGGAAAAACGCGCGGCTGGGCGGCTGTGCCGACGGTGTCACCGTCGGCACAGACCCTGCCATTTGGCACAGCTATGGGCTTGTGCCGACGGTGACACCGTCGGCACAGCCAAGATTTTTGAGATTTTTGCCATTTTGGCTCAATTTGCTCAGAAAATCGCACAAAATGCACATATTATAACATTGAATATCCAGTAACATATATAGCATCATAGAGCACAAAGATATCACCGTATAGCACCAAATCTCACAAATATAGCATCAAATCTCACAAATAGCACAAATATAGCATACAAGACCATGGTACATACACGGGATCCACTACAAAGATGGAGTGTGTCATCATGTGCTAGTACAATGTAGAAACTATGGTGGTGCACCACCCGGCGGACCCGAGTACTCATCTAGCTCCGCTTGGGTGAAGCGAGGCTGGAATACTTCGACGGTGCTCGGGGAGGTAGAACCACGACGAGAGCCACCGGAAGCAGAACCATGCCGAGGTTCGGCAGAAGCACCAGGAGAATGGCGACCGGGGTGCATCGGCGTACCACAAGGAGTGTCGTTCCCGGATTCTCCCAATCCCTACATGTTGGAGGGAGTTAGCAACTTAGCCATGTAACACCAAGTTAGCAACTTAGCCAAGTTAGCAACTTACCGGGGTCAACTGACGCTGACGCTTGTACATGCAATAGAACTCCTCCTTGGACGGGAACACTGGCGTCGGCCCCGGATGAGGCGGCTCTGGGAGTGGTTCCTCTCGCACTCCAGTCATCATGAACCGAGTGAAACTCTGTAAGAAACGGAAGAGATAGCTCAGATTCAAACATGGGGACTTAAGATGTTTTGCAACCATAGAGATTGAAACTTACCGCCATCTGGTTGCTCGTCCACTGGGCATAGGCATCTCTCACAAGGTCATGCTCCTTAATCTTCTCGAGATACTCCTCGTAAGCTAGTTCATAGGCCTCCTCGAGCTGAGTCTACAATTTCAGAAATAATGTGTCTCATCAACATAGCCATTCAGGAACAAGAGTCAAAACAGAGGATGAAAGTGTGGATGACTTACATCTACCTCTACCCGAGAACGGCATGTAGTCCGCGAGGAGGTAGCGTAGCTGCCGGAGGGGAGGGTAGCCTTGATCTGCGTGAAGTTCCTCTGAGGCTTGAAACCCCCAGCAAGGCAGGCAGGACGTCCATGCGGCTGGCCGCACCCCGCCAGCATCATCGCCACCTCGTCGACCGGCTCGGTCATAGGGTCCTCCACCTCTGGATGGAGCTTGGCGTACTCCTCGCAGTATTTTTCCTTGCTCTCTTTGGCCTTGCCGTAGTACATCTCAGGCGCGGGCCGAGGCTCGTTCGGACCCGGCGTCACCACCTTCATGTGTGTCCACGCTTCCATCTGACCAACTTCCCTCCCGAGCTTCTTCCCCTGCATCACAAAACAAATGTTATGCATATCATCGAAAATCAAAAAAATGCAGCTTGTTCCATTTTTGTATGTACCAGACGGTCCCGATAGCGATCGGTGCTGCTGCTCCCCGCACTGTGTGTTCCCTGATTCCCACGGTTGGCCTTGTTCCGGTCGCTCACGGCCTTGAAATCGGGGTTTTCGCCGACCCAATTCTTGACCAACTCCATGAAGGCGGCCCTCTTATTATCAGCCCAATGTGGTACAACCTGCAAAATCAAAACTCATTTGAAGAACAAACAATATAGTTGCAAGTTAGCCGAAGTACATAGAATCGCATTGACAATTACTTACCAACATGAAGTCCTCTATCGTCATAGCCGGGGCGAGTCCCTTCACAATCTCAGGCTTTGTGTACCTTACGCCCTGCTCAGCATAGAAGTGGCCGATGCACGTGATCCTCTGGTTGTACCACTGCTGCCGTGTCAACTTCCGACACATGTTACGGAGGATCACGTCCGCCCTCTCCTTATGCTCAGTCGCCACCCTATAATTGCGCTGCAATCAAGCATAACAGAAAGTGTGAGAGGCATGAGTTATCACGGTGGGGTAATCAACTACATATGAACGAAACCCAAAGAGTATGCATTACGTACCCAAAACTTCTTGATCACGGCGTCGGCGGCGGAAGTAAAGCCAGGGTAAGGCGCTATCTCAAAGTCTTCCCAAGTGTAGGCTAGCTTGGACTCGCCTCCAAGGACCGGAGTGTACATCCCCGGCCAGTACTTCCTAATAGCAGCTCCAATCAGACTCCCTGGCACGCGGACATTCTTCCCCGTATATGTGAAATTTCTGCACAATTATCAAACATTAGAAAAATGCTAAGTGTCATAACAAAAATGAAATCACCTTACTACTTACTCTATAGTTCCTGGGACAAGGAGCCACTTGTCATCCTCCGTAGCAGGTTCCTTACTCTCATCGGGAACCTGCGCTTCCCCACGAATCCGTAACTTCTTCGGAGCCATCTCCGTCGAAGCCTCCTCGTCCCTAGACTCCTCCTCCTCCTCCCTAGTGTCCTCCTCCTCCCTAGTGTCCTCCTCCTCGTCCATAGACTGTGAAGCCACTGAGCCAGAAGCAGAGGGAATGTCAGCTAGAAGGAGCTGTGCATCCCCCCCTCGTCCTCCAGCTCGTCCTCCCCCTCGTCCTCCAGCTCGTCCACCCCCTCGTCCTCCCCGTCCTCCGTCTGCGTCTTCGTAACGCCGGGTGGGAACAATGGGTCTTCCACTCCGTCTGGAAGCACCCGGCCCTGGCTTCCGCTGATGCATCTGATCAAGCAAGGAGCTCGATGATGCCTTCCGTCCGCTCATATTGGGCAATTACCTGCATAAGAAAAGAGAAAATAATTAATAAGCATGTTGAAAATGAGTAAACACTAAGCATAATGACAAATGTAGGTACTAAGCATAATGAAAAATGTAGGTACTAAGCATAATGACAATGTAGGTACTAAGCATAATGACAAATGTATGTATTAAGCATAATGATAATGTAGGTACTAAGCATAAAAGACCCTCACCATTCATCACCACTCTCATCTCTAGGCATTGGGTTCTCAGCCTCACTATCAAAATCAGTATCATATGAGTATTCATGGTCGGCATTGGGTTCCGGTTGAGTCTCGACAATGTTGTCTTTGTTCGCATTGCGCTTGGTGAGCATAGCTATGTCCTTCAGGTCCACCACGGTCTCACCACGCATTTGTACATCGTTGTGGAGCTCCTGAAGACCTATGTCTATTTGAAGGTCCCCGAACTGCTCTTCCTCTTGATAGAAAATTCCCTCATATGTTACCGGGTCAATGTTGTTGTAATCGTCCTCGGAGGGGATGGGTAGCTTACCATGTGGCGATACCTGGAACACGACTTCCCAGCCCATGAGTTCCTCATTCTGACATGGGTAGGACAAATAATAAACTTGCTTGGTTTGGTGAGCCACAACATAGACGTCGGATCCGCTGTAGGTGGTTGTAGGCCTAACTTCAACTAAACCAATGGAGGGGGTGCTTCTCATTCCACCGTGTGGGTCAAACCAGTGGCATTTGAACACAAAGAGCTTGAGTTCTATGTTTGCGTTGTTGAACGTCAACTCGTATACCTTTTGTAACCTTCCATAGTAATCAAGATCATCGGCTCCGCGGGTGTAGACCCCAGTATTTATTGTTTTTGCATTAGGCCGGTTCTTCTGGTGAAACTCCGTATGGAAGCGATACCCATTTACATCATACTTCTCATGCGTATGGACTCTACGGTTAAAACCCTGGGAAACGCATCTCAACTCGTCTGTCATCTCAACGTTGGGATCAGCTCCCTACAAGTTTAGTTTAGATTATTTTGTGCATTAGTTACGTGTAATAAGACAAGTCACGGATTGCAAAGTAAGAGGAACATTTGAGAAATTACTTTTTCATAGAACCAGTTCACGAAGCTTTTATTTAAGGGCGGGGCACCCTCTTTCAGAAGAGTGTACCACTGCGTGGGAGTGGGACCATTTCTTCCTGACCACATTTCATCATGGAATTGGCTGAAAGGAGAAAATACGTATTAGACCAAAACCAAGTTACTGGTTGCAAAGTAATTGGTTCATCATTTTACCTCATGAAATCGACCACTTCATCCATGTTCATAAGCACGTAAAGCATTATGCAATCCTTCTCTTCTGGCGAAATGTTCTCCACTTTTGAGGCACCGGCCTTGCCACCGGGATATTGGAAGAGCAAGAGCTTTGGGTCACGCTTGGGCTCGTCGGAATTGTACCGAGCGACCGGGTTATGCTTAGTGGGCACATCATTGGCATAGTACATTATCGTGGCGTCTGCCATCTCATGGAGGAGAGTTGCCTCAGCTATGCATGCTTCAATCTTATTTTTGTTTCCACATTTGTACCGAATATACTTGAACTCCCTCTCAATACAAAACTGCCAACGATACTGCACCGGTCCCCCCAAGAGTGCCTCGTTGGCGAGATGCACGATGAGATGTAACATCGGAGTGAAGAAGCCTGGGGGGAATATCATCTCTAACTTGCATAGCATGTCCGGCACTTGCTTCTGCAGCTTCTCAATCACCTCGGTACATATCTGCTTAGCACAGACCGTGCGGAAAAAATGGCTCACCTCCGCAAGCACTCGCCAGACATGATCGGGGAGATACCCTCGAAGCATCACCGGCATCAGCCGCTCAATCCATATATGATAGTCGTGACTCTTGAGCCCGTTTATTTTTCCTGTAGCAAGATTGACTCCCTTACTCATATTCGAACAATAACCATCAGGGAACATCACGTCATATTTGAGCCACGTAAATGCCTCCTTCTTGTCGGCGCTATCAAGACAGTACTTGGCATGCGGCTTTAACCAACCTTTTCGATTGCCCTCAGGAGGCTGCATGTGTAGAGCCACCCTGTCGCATATCTCCTCAATATCGACTCTAGCTGAAACATTATCCCTTGACTTGCCTGGTATGTTGCAGCAGGTGTTAAGGAATGCCTCCCCGCAATTCTTTTCGGTGTGCATCATATCGATATTATGGGGAAGTTCAAGGTCCTTGTAATACTCGAGCTCTGTTATGCCTGCTATGTGAGTCCAGTTGTGCGTTTTACCATATCCCTCAAATTGGTGGCCGGGTTCCTTACTAGGCTGGAGAGCACGTAGCTCAGCATCAACAGTTGCACCATCGAACTTTGGTATTTCTTTATGTTCAAGCACAACTACGCCTTTCGTGAAGTTCTTCTTGTCAGATCTGAACCGATGCCCTGGACTGAGGAACTTGCGGTGTTTGTCAAAGGCAACATATTTGTGTCCAGCTTTTAGGTGCCTGAATTCTAGTTCGTGCCTGCACACTGGGCATGGAAACTTACCAGCTGTACTATGCCCACAGAATAGGGCGTACCCGGGTAGGTCATGCATCGAATAGTGGAACCAAACTTTCATGATGAAGTTTCTCTTTGAGGCTCGGTCGTATGTCAATGTACCGTGATGCCACGAGTGGTGCAAATCATCCACAAGTGGTTGCATTAAGACACTCAATTTCTTCCCTGGATATTCAGGCCCTGGAAGGATCATCGACAAGAATATGTTCTTCCTTTGCATTACGACTCCGGGAGGGAGATTGAGCGGAATAACAAACACGGGCCAGCAGCTGTACGCGGCAGTCGACATACCATATGGGTTGAATCCATCGGTTGCTATCGCAATTCTAACATTCCGAGCCTCACTTGCCTCATTTGGGTGCTTTTCATCGAAGTGCTTCCATGATTGACCATCAGATGGATGTACCATGGGTACCCGTTTCTTCTCGTCCTGCAATCTTATCCCGGTCTTATGCCATGTCATCTGCTTGGCAGTCTCCTCGAACATGTAAAGCCGCTGGATTCTTTTGATGAATGGGAGATAACGAAGAATCTTTATGGCTACTTTTGTCTGCCTCTTCTGACCATTGCCTACATCTACCTCATGATACCTAGAGTGACCACACTTGGCACAGTACTTGTCATCCGCATAGTCTTTCCAAAACAAAAGGCAAAGTTTTGGACAGACATCATATGTTACATAATCCATTTTCAATGCTTTCAAGATTTTCTTCGTTTCGTACATGGTCTTGGGCAAGCAATGACCTTCAGGCAACATGTTACCTACTGTGTTCAGAGTCTTTTCAAAGGATGCTCGAGTACTCTCAAACATGCACTTGTCGGCTAGCAACTGCGTGATGCCATCAAGTTGAGACATTTTTGCACCCGGGTATAGAGGCCTCCTAGCTGAGGCCATCATATCAATGAAGGCCCTCGCGGTTGGCTCAGGTTCCTCCTCTGGAAGTTCCTCCGGTTGTGGCGGTCCCTCCGGTTCAGGCGGTTCCTCCGGTTCAGACTGTTCGTCCCATGGTAACTCTGGCATGTCAGCATCCCGAAGATCATCTAGCAAGTTTAAGATGCCATCGTTCTCATTGCCATCGATCCGCTGCCGCATCACCTCACCTCTATCACGTTCGTGCCGAGAAAAGTCGACCGGCGGGTCGTAGTCACGCATATACCCATTCCACCAAAGGTGTTTAGTCATCTCTAGAATATCCTTAGGATGACGCCTCCTGCAGACACTGCAAGGGCAACGGGGACGAACGACCCCCTTCGAACCACGAGCTAACTCCTTCACTAACAAATCGGTCTTCCATTTCCATTCATCTGTTACTTGAGTCGAACTAACACGGCCACTGTACATCCACTCATTATCAGCCATCCTGCTTTATTGCGTGACAAACAACAAATAGTAGCATGAAATTGAATGCATCATATTTTTATTTTTCTACCGGCGAAAACGCGTGCATCAACCTACATCTCTACTAGGTGGGCTCCTAGCAGCCCCCGGACCCGTAGTTGGGTACGTTCTCCACGTTCTGCTCGGGTGCGAGACAGAATTTCGGCAGCACCTCCCCGCTGCTCTCCCGATACACGTCTCGGCAAAAAGCCGAGAGGATGTGCATCCGGAGAACAACAGGGAGGCGCTGACGAAATCCTGTCTCGCACCCGAGCAGAACATGGAAAACTACGGGTCCGGCGACTGTCCCGTAAATGCCACAAGCGTTACGGTTCAAAATATGCTGACCACTAATGCATATTTATCCGCGTAACGCTTGCGGACGGGAATTGACACCTAGGTTACGCGACTTGACGGAGAAATTAAAAGTGACATAAAAAATGCGAAGGGGGAGTCGGCAATTCAGCTCACCCTCGGCTGTAGAGGAAGTAGTCGAACAACCGGCGATGTCGACGGCCGTAGAGATGCGCCGCAAGATCCGGGATCGTCACGCGGGATGCTCACTACGGGACCTAGTTAAAATAATAAAAATTTGTCAATGCAAATTCATCAATTGATAAAACAAATGCATTTGTAATTCAATTTTCATTTCAATTTCATTAACATTTCAATTTTCATTTCAATTTCCATTTCAACTTCAATTAGCATTTAAATTTAATTTTCAATTTCACTTTACCCTAACTAGCTAACTAACTACAAACTACTTAATAACTAACTAACTAACTAAATAGATATAAAAATAAAAAATAAAAAAATTTACCGGCATATTGGGCTGCGGCGGTCGGGGCTGCTGCGGGCAGGTGCGGCGAGAGCGACGGGGCTGGGCAAGGCGGTTCTTGCGCAGCGAGAGAGGAGGGTCGGGCGGGCGGGTGCGAGGCGCGATGGAGGCGGGACGGCGGCTGCTGCGCGCGAGCGAGGGGAGGGCGAGCCGCTGTCTGCGGCGGAGCGAGGGCGGGTGGCGAGCTACCCGCGTGTTGAGCGAGGAAGCGAAGCGGGTGGGCGGGATCGCAGTCTTGCGGGCGGCGGGAGAAGGATGGCCTTGGGATTTAGCGCGAGCGGGTCTTTGCGGGCACGGCGATGGTGCGGCGGCGGGTGGCGGCGGCGCGGGAGTGGGCGCGGCGGGGGTGGGGGTTGGGCGTGTGTGGGGTGGGGGTTGGGCGCGCGTGTGGTGGGTCTGACCATTATGGTCGACCCACGTGCCGGCGGTTGCGATTGTGCCGCGGTGACCGTCGGCACAGGTTTTTATTTTTATTATTTTTATTTTTTTTGCAAATAATAAGTATAGATTATCACACATGGCAATATTTTTTAAAGTTTTATATTCCCCCTTTTTGACCCTTTCCCGCTACTTCACCTCTGCGGTTGTCTTGTGGCGACCGTCGGCACGGGTTTTTTTACTGCAAATAATAAGAATAGATTATCACACATGGCAATATTTTTTAAAGTTTTATATTCCCCCCTTTCCCACTGACCCTTTCCCGCTACTTCACCTCTGAGGGAGTTCCCCCTAAACATCTAGAATCTGCCTAAGTGTAGAACCCCATGTCCGAGAAGCCGGACACCCGGGGGGTAGCATTGGATATAGAACCATCTCAAATCACTTTTTTGCATGCCATGTGGACACACACAAGTTTTGGGGCCATTCCGAGATCCGATGCTCGATTTGAAGAAACCCTAGTTCTGTTGACCGCGCCGTCTACCCCTTTGACTGCATCCCATCGGGGTCCCCGGTGGGCGTGTGCCTCCATTTGAGCTTGGTTAGGTCATAGGTACATGTGGAAACAAGGATCATCCCATATGATCCCAAGGTTCTCTCCGGTTCACCTCCGAGGGAGTTCCCCCTATACATGCAGAATCTGCCTAAGTGTAGGAACCCCCTGTCCGAGAAGCCGGACACACCCGGGGGGTAGCATTGGATGTAGAACCATCACAAATCACTTATGTGCATGCCATGTGGACACACACAAGTTTTGGGGCCATTCCCTAGATCCGATGCTCGATTTCTGAAGAAACCCTAGTTCTGTTGACCGCGCCGTCTACCCCTTTGACTGCATCCCATCGGGGTTCCCCCGGTGGGCGTGTGACTCCGTTTGAGCTTGGTTAGGTCATAGGTACATGTGGAAACAAGGATCATCCCATATGATCCCAAGGTTCTCTCCGGTTCACCTCCGAGGGAGTTCCCCCCTATACATGCAGAATCTGCCTAAGTGTAGGAACCCCCTGTCCGAGAAGCCGGACACACCCGGGGGGTAGCATTGGATGTAGAACCATCACAAATCACTTATGTGCATGCCATGTGGACACACACAAGTTTTGGGGCCATTCCCTAGATCCGATGCTCGATTTCTGAAGAAACCCTAGTTCTGTTGACCGCGCCGTCTACCCCTTTGACTGCATCCCATCGGGGTTCCCCCGGTGGGCGTGTGCCTCCGTTTGAGCTTGGTTAGGTCATAGGTACATGTGGAAACAAGGATCATCCCATATGATCCCAAGGTTCTCTCCGGTTCACCTCCGAGGGAGTTCCCCCTATACATGCAGAATCTGCCTAAGTGTAGGAACCCCCTGTCCGAAAGCCGGACACACCCGGGGGGTAGCATTGGATGTAGAACCATCACAAATCACTTATGTGCATGCCATGTGGACACACACAAGTTTTGGGGCCATTCCCTAGATCCGATGCTCGATTTCTGAAGAAACCCTAGTTCTGTTGACCGCGCCGTCTACCCCTTTGACTGCATCCCATCGGGGGTCCCCCGGTGGGCGTGTGCCTCCATTTGAGCTTGTTTAGGTCATAGGTACATGTGGAAACAAGGATCATCCCATATGATCCCAAGGTTCTCTCCGGTTCACCTCCGAGGGAGTTCCCCCCTATACATGCAGAATCTGCATAAGTGTAGGAACCCCCTGTCCGAGAAGCCGGACACACCCGGGGGGGTAGCATTGGATGTAGAACCATCACAAATCACTTATGTGCATGCCATGTGGACACACACAAGTTTTGGGGCCATTCCCTAGATCCGATGCTCGATTTCTGAAGAAACCCTAGTTATTGGCCGTCTACCCCTTTGACTGCATCCCATCGGGGTTCCCCGGTGGGCATGTGCCTCCGTTTGAGCTTGGTTAGGTCATAGGTACATGTGGAAACAAGGATCATCCCATATGATCCCAAGGTTCTCTCCGGTTCACCTCCGAGGGAGTTCCCCCTATACATGCAGAATCTGCCTAAGTGTAGGAACCCCCTGTCCGAGAAGCCGGACACACCCGGGGGGGTAGCATTGGATGTAGAACCATCACAAATCACTTATGTGCATGCCATGTGGACACACACAAGTTTTGGGGCCATTCCCTAGATCCGATGCTCGATTTCGAAGAAACCCTAGTTCGTTGACCGCGCCGTCTACCCCTTTGTGCATCCCATCGGGTCCCCGGTGGGCGTGTGCCTCCATTTGAGCTTGGTTAGGTCATAGGTACATGTGGAAACAAGTATCATCCCATATGATCCCAAGGTTCTCTCCGGTTCACCTCAGGGAGTTCCCCCTATACATGCATAATCTGCCAAGTGTAGGAACCCCTGTCAGGCGGACACACCCGGGGGTAGCATTGGATGTAGAACCATCACAAATCACTTATGTGCATGACATGTGGACACACACAAGTTTTGGGGCCATTCCCTAGATCCGATGCTCGATTTGAAGAAACCCTAGTTGTTGGCGTCTACCCCTTTGTGCATCCCATCGGGGGTCCCCCGGTGGGCGTGTGCCTCCATTTGAGCTTGTTTAGGTCATAGGTACATGTGGAAACAAGGATCATCCCATATGATCCCA
Source organism: Lolium multiflorum (assembly GCA_030979885.1). Lineage (NCBI taxonomy): Eukaryota > Viridiplantae > Streptophyta > Magnoliopsida > Poales > Poaceae > Lolium > Lolium multiflorum. The sequence continues at coordinate 135,597,915 of CM061747.1, read as the reverse complement.
AGGTTCTCTCCGGTTCACCTCCGAGGGAGTTCCCCCTATACATGCATAATCTGCCTAAGTGTAGGAACCCCCTGTCCGAGTAGCCGGACACACCGGGGGGTAGCATTGGATGTAGAACCATCACAAATCACTTATGTGCATGCCATGTGGACACACACAAGTTTTGGGGCCATTCCCTAGATCCGATGCTCGATTTCTGAAGAAACCCTAGTTCTGTTGACCGCGCGTCTACCCCTTTGACTGCATCCCATCGGGGGTCCCCCGGTGGGCGTGTGCCTCCATTTGAGCTTGGTTAGGTCATAGGTACATGTGGAAACAAGGATCATCCCATATGATCCCAAGGTTCTCTCCGGTTCCCCCCTATACATGCATAATCTGCCTAAGTGTAGGAACCCCCTGTCCGAGAAGCCGGACACACCGGGGGGTAGCATTGGATGTAGAACCATCACAAATCACTTATGTGCATGCCATGTGGACACACACAAGTTTTGGGGCCATTCCCTAGATCCGATGCTCGATTTCTGAAGAAACCCTAGTTCTGTTGACCGCGCCGTCTACCCCTTTGACTGCATCCCATCGGGGGTCCCCCGGTGGGCGTGTGCCTCCATTTGAGCTTGGTTAGGTCATAGGTACATGTGGAAACAAGGATCATCCCATATGATCCCAAGGTTCTCTCCGGTTCACCTCCGAGGGAGTTCCCCCTATACATGCAGAATCTGCCTAAGTGTAGGAACCCCCTGTCCGAGAAGCCGGACACACCCGGGGGGGTAGCATTGGATGTAGAACCATCACAAATCACTTATGTGCATGCCATGTGGACACACACAAGTTTTGGGGCCATTCCCTAGATCCGATGCTCGATTTCTGAAGAAACCCTAGTTACCGCGCCGTCTACCCCTTTGACTGCATCCCATCGGGGGTCCCCCGGTGGGCGTGTGCCTCCATTTGAGCTTGGTTAGGTCATAGGTACATGTGGAAACAAGGATCATCCCATATGATCCCAAGGTTCTCTCCGGTTCACCTCCGAGGGAGTTCCCCCCTATACATGCAGAATCTGCCTAAGTGTAGGAACCCCCTGTCCGAGAAGCCGGACACACCCGGGGGGGTAGCATTGGATGTAGAACCATCACAAATCACTTATGTGCATGCCATGTGGACACACACAAGTTTTGGGGCCATTCCCTAGATCCGATGCTCGATTTCTGAAGAAACCTGTTGACCGCGCCGTCTACCCCTTTGACTGCATCCCATCGGGGGTCCCCCGGTGGGCGTGTGCCTCCATTTGAGCTTGGTTAGGTCATATGTACATGTGGAAACAAGGATCATCCCATATGATCCCAAGGTTCTCTCCGGTTCACCTCCGAGGGAGTTCCCCCTATACATGCAGAATCTGCCTAGGAACCCCCTGTCCGAGAAGCCGGACACACCCGGGGGGTAGCATTGGATGTAGAACCATCACAAATCACTTATGTGCATGCCATGTGGACACACACAAGTTTTGGGGCCATTCCCTAGATCCGATGCTCGATTTCGAAGAAACCCTAGTTCTGTTGACCGCGTCGTCTACCCCTTTGACTGCATCCCATCGGGGTTCCCCCGGTGGGCGTGTGCCTCCGTTTGAGCTTGGTTAGGTCATAGGTACATGTGGAAACAAGGATCATCCCATATGATCCCAAGGTTCTCTCCGGTTCACCTCCGAGGGAGTTCCCCTATACATGCAGGAATCTGCCTAAGTGTAGGAACCCCCTGTCCGAGAAGCCGGACACACCCGGGGGGGTAGCATTGGATGTAGAACCATCACAAATCACTTATGTGCATGCCATGTGGACACACACAAGTTTTGGGGCCATTCCCTAGATCCGATGCTCGATTTCTGAAGAAACCCTAGTTCTGTTGACCGCGCCGTCTACCCCTTTGACTGCATCCCATCGGGGGTCCCCCGGTGGGCGTGTGCCTCCATTTGAGCTTGGTTAGGTCATAGGTACATGTGGAAACAAGGATCATCCCATATGATCCCAAGGTTCTCTCCGGTTCACCTCCGAGGGAGTTCCCCCTATACATGCATAATCTGCCTAAGTGTAGGAACCCCCTGTCCGAGAAGCCGGACACACCCGGGGGTAGCATTGGATGTAGAACCATCACAAATCACTTATGTGCATGCCATGTGGACACACACAAGTTTTGGGGCCATTCCCTAGATCCGATGCTCGATTTCTGAAGAAACCCTAGTTCTGTTGACCGCGCCGTCTACCCCTTTGACTGCATCCCATCGGGGTCCCCCGGTGGGCGTGTGCCTCCATTTGAGCTTGGTTAGGTCATAGGTACATGTGGAAACAAGGATCATCCCATATGATCCCAAGGTTCTCTCCGGTTCACCTCCGAGGGAGTTCCCCCCTATACATGCAGAATCTGCCTAAGTGTAGGAACCCCCTGTCCGAGAAGCCGGACACACCCGGGGGGTAGCATTGGATGTAGAACCATCACAAATCACTTATGTGCATGCCATGTGGACACACACAAGTTTTGGGGCCATTCCCTAGATCCGATGCTCGATTTCTGAAGAAACCCTAGTTCTGTTGACCGCGCCGTCTACCCCTTTGACTGCATCCCATCGGGGTCCCCGGTGGGCGTGTGCCTCCATTTGAGCTTGGTTAGGTCATATGTACATGTGGAAACCCTTTCCCGCTCTTTTTTCCCGCCCACCCTTTCCGCTCCTTCTCTCCCGCCTTTTTTTCCTGCCCATCCCGCTGCTTCTCTCCCGCCCTTTTTTCCCGCCCACCCTTTCCCGCTCCTTCTCTCCCGCCTTTTTTTCCCTCCATGATTTCCCGCCAAGTTTTCCCGCCCACCCTTTCCCGCCCATTCCCTCCCGCCAAGTTCTCCCGCCGTTTCAGCCCCTTGCCGGCCTATATATAGCCATGTCTTCTCCACTAACAGCACCAGCAACATTTCTCCCTTCATCGCTTCTCTCATCCAATAGAACCACAAAATCCTCTAAGCTGCCGCTGAGATGGCTCCTCGTCGCCGTAGCAACACGGGCTTCATCGGCGTTCGCCTGCGGCCTGCGGGACATTTCGCGGCTGAAATCACCGCCGGTGGTACGCGTGTGTGGCTCGGCACCTTCTACACGAAGGAGGCTGCTGCCCGCGCATACGACGTTGCGGCTTGGAGGTTTGGCCGGCCGCGCCACGAAATGAATTTCCCGGAGGTCAGGTCTCTGACGGAAGCTCAGAGTCTCTCTACTGAGCCGCTACTTCGCTCACAGGGTGAAGCGCGGCGGTACAGGGCTGGCCAGCGGCGGATTGATACCACCGAGGCGGACGAGCAGTTCATGGCACAGTGGCGCAGAGACCATCCCGGAGACGTCGAGGCAACGCGCGCATTCTGGAAGGAGAAGCAGACGTACAGGAGAGAGAGGAGGGCGGGAAAGCGGCAGAGGAAGGCCGAGGTTGAAGCAGAGTACGCCAAAGGAGAGGCGTCGACATGGGGGGAGAATGATGAACGGTGGTCGTGGAACCTCACAACCACCGCTTCAGAGGACACCCCCAGCGAGGATGAAGATTTCGACTTCTCTGATTAATATGTGTGTGTGTCGAGTCCGTGTGTCTAGCGGGTCATGTGTCGACCCAGTGTTAAGTGCTTTGTTCGTGTGTGGGTGTAGTTCTTTAAATGCTTTGGTTTGTGTGTGGGTCTAGTTCTTTAAGTGTTTTGGTTCCTGTGTGTGGGTGTAGTTTCTTTAAGTGTTTTGGTTCCTGTGTGTGGGTGCAGTTCTTTAACTGTTTCGGTTCGTGTGTGGGTCTAGTTCTGTAAGCGCTTTGGTATGTGTGTGAGTCTATTTATTTAAGTGTTTTGTATCGTGTCTGGGTCTTAAGTTCTTAAGTATATCACTTTTGTGTCCTTATACCGCCCTTATACATATATAGGTTTCCCGCAAAGGGGTTCGCCAAACTAGCAGTAAGAAAGAAATAAACAAATAAAAATGATTGGGATTATCAATTATATGTAGTAAAAAATGTTAAATAAAAAATGTTAAATAAAAATGATGGGCTGTGCCGACGGCCGAGGTTGTGCCGTGGGCCACCGTCGGCACAGTAGGAGAAGGGACCCAGTTGTCAGGTACTGGGCCGACGGCCGAGGTTGCGCCGTGGGCCACCGTCGGCACAGCCTAGACGGCGCCGTGACAGCGTAACGGCTGGGCGCACCTACCAGTGCCTGTGCCGACGGGTGAATCTGTGCCGACGGTGACCTTCGGGCGCTATATTTTTATGGCGACGGCCATGGTTGCGCCGACGGTGACCGTCGGTGTAGCATGCAGAGTGCCGACGGCCGGCCTATGCCGACGGTCAACTCCGTCGCCGGTCGACGAGGGCTTCTGTGCCGACGGCCCCGACATTTGGCCGTCGGCACATCACGTGGCCGTCGGCACATGCCGGCTCTCCCGTAGTGGTGGTGTTTCAACATTGTTCGAGGATGCAAATATGGTAGCGCATAACTAGCAAAGTTTGCTTATGAATCAAAAGATAGATTCGTATGGGATGGTGATCCTCGGGTTTATTTTACCATGTTGCACTTGCTCCAACATTTACATGTATTGGAGAAAATTCTAAGCACCTCACACTCGAAAAACATGATTTACTTTGGCAAGCCTCCATTACCATAGCGGGCATCCACCAAATTAACAAGAAATACATTCCCAACTCACCTCCACAACAGTCTCAAATGAAAATAATGGATTCATGTAGTTTTGGGGTGTAGTAGTTCAATTTACAAAACTGAGGTAATCAGTAGAGAGTACATACAGAGTACATACATCCTTTTTATAGATGGAGGGAGTATAATGTTTGTACCCTAGATAACAATAGGAAAGAGAAACAAGGATGAAGCAACATTTGAGGGTAGTTTGTAGCCCGACCAACTGTAGAACGGTATTGGGGGGAAGCTTCGCACGGTAAAGGCCGTGGGGTTTCTGTGTTTATATATTGGGCACTCAGGCCAATTAGGGTTTAGATACAATTACAGTTAGATCCTAGATAGATACAATATATACAATCTAACACCAACATGTACCTCTTTTATTTTCAAAATCAAGAACAGTACTTTAAAGTTTTAGAAATATATGAAATATATATATGTATGCAATGTTGTGTTCTGCCAACATGCAAAATTTTAAATTGAGATACCTTATTTCATGGCTGTACAAAAATGATAAAATGTGACAGATTTTGAGGTTTTAATAGTCTGCACTGCTTACTATTGTAGATGACAGATTTTATCATTTTTGCATAGCTCTGGACATAAGGTATTTCGAGTTAAAATTTTGTAGGTTGGTAGAACACAAAATTGTGCTTTATTTTAGTTTCAGATTTTGTCGAGACTCTAAAATGGCAGTTTTTTCTATTTTTGATTCAAAAAATGAGCTACGTGTAGCTTGGGCTACATTTTTGGTTTCTGAACATTTGATTCAAAAGCTAGCTGTGCTACAATAACAACACATGCGGATCTAGCATGGCTCTAGCAGCTATCAAACGACATTTTAGAAAAACAAAGCTGAGCAACTGCGTACCAATTACTCACTAAAAGGAATTGATATAGTTGTAAGAAATGTGCATTGTTTGACGCCGATGGATCTATCAACCGTGTAGTTTTTTATTGTTCCTTCGCTCAACTTATTTAGAGAACTACTCATTATATTTAATATTTTCTGACCATCTAATATTACAAATGTGTTTAAAAATTGGCTAAATGGGATAGAGAAAGCATCAAAAGAGCAGATCTTAACGGCTATTTGTGCTTTGATGTGGGCTATGTAGAATTGTTATAATAACATTATTTTTAATAAGAGTCCGAATGCTTATTTTCTACCGGTTATCCATACGTTATACAGTGGATCCAGTGGTATTATCTTCTGTTGGAGACGCAACATGCACATATGGATATTGGATGCATCCAACTCGAGACGTTGCTTGTGCTATCTACAACCTGGGTGGTTGGCGACTTTCTAAAAAAAATACAAGATGAATAAAATACAAGATGCTTAGGCGATTCATATTTATATTTTTTCCCGCTGGTTGGTAACTATGTACACCGTGTGCGATCCACGAGATGTAGAACTCTTGAACTTTGAAACTATGTAACAAAAGTATAAAACGGCTACATGCATCTATTAATGTATAGGCCATGGCTAAGCTCCCCATTTCAAAGATAAAAAAGGACCAATTACTCGCTAGTGGTGAAAGAAATAATTATAAAATACACTTGCCTAACCTCCTTACATGCACCATTGGTTATCTCCTTCTCCCATTTGGCTTATACACGATATGGGGCTCTAGCCATCGCCTTCAACGGGTCGATTGGTTGCCCGGTCCACGCGCAAGTTGTGGCCAGATTGCATCAAAGCAGTCCCTAGGCACGCCTAGGTTAGCATAATTTTTGCATCGATGTGCCCACCTGTTGCAAACTTGGAGAAGCCCGAGAGATGCGGCTTAACCCGGCCCTTCCCTACTAATCTCACCCTGTCACCACTCCACTTTCACACTCTTCTTTCCCCCTCACATCCCATCAACCACACCATGGACCCATCTCCGCCTCCTCCCTGACTGTTCCGACGACCATGATGGATCCCTAGCAGGCCACGATGAGTGCCCGCATTGTGCGGGTTCTACGAGGCCCTCAACCATCTGATTTCGGCGGCAGCGATTGACCTGAAAATGATTTCGGCTCTCAGTCGGCCCCCGTTGTTCGCTAATATGCGTCTGCGCGCGCCAACGAGGGTGAAAATGGCATCCATGGATGTTGCGGGGTCTCCATTTGCGAGCCTACAGATGGGTAGATTTGAACCATTGCCATGCATCTATTCTTGGCGTTTGGCGGAGATCAATGTTGCGTTGGCCAGTGGCAGCCAGGGGATGGCTCATCCATCAGGGTTCAACCCCATGCCAAGATTTCCACTCCGCCGTGTTACTCATTATCACGTGCCCTCGTTTGTTGCTCCTCCCACACCCTCCATGGCGTCCCCATGGCCCGCTTCTCCAGCACCTCGCCCTCCTACAACAGGAACTCCATCGTTGGTGATACCTCCACCAGCGCCCCCTGCTCTAGCTCCCCGTTTCGCTGTAGTTGCACGTCATTGCTAGTGATCACTGTGTCCTCCAAGTATGTCATTTGTGTGTTGTCAACTTGAACAGGACTGAGACGCGATCGTAAAGAACTATTTCCCTCCTCCCCTGGAGCATGGGGAAACCAAATTCAACAACCAGAGGGACGTTGTAACTTGGGTTGGTGTGTATCTAACGACATGTGGAGGATAGAGAAAACATGGGGCATCGTGCACGCTTGGATCATGAAGATTCCACTGTGGTACCTCCCTGGTTCTACCTGCACCTCACTACCAGCGACCTCGCAACTCTCTGCTTGCCCACCAGGATTGTGCATGATGTGGCTAATAAGCAACTCGAGATCACTCCACATGCGCTTGTGAGTGTGCCAGTAAGGACCGGTAAGTTTTGTGAGTTTGGCATACAAATGGAGTAGTACGGTGGTAGGCTGTACTTCATGAGAGGGTGGAACAAATTAGTCGATACGACAACCATGAATGAAAAAGATATCGATGCAGCCCGCCCCATGGACGATACTCCATCAAGACCGCCTAGTCAACCAAGTGGACCTATGACTCGAGCACGAGCCAAAGCTCTTCACCAAGAGATTAAGTCGATCCTACCATGTGTGATTTGAACACTCATTCGGATGGTATACTACTCAAAGCCAATACTTTGAGTGTTATCAGGTACACCCCATCCATGGAGAGGGAACAAGGACAGGAAGATGAAGAATAAGAAGTTGTTGTCGAAGTAGGACCGAAATCTTCGTCCCTCTACACTGCAGTTTCCAGCCTCCCATACCAGAGTCTCCGCCCCCACGGTTCGAAATATCTTTGCCCCCACCAAACTCGGTCCCAAATGCGCACCGGACAGATGCAAGGACGGAACATGGCCGGAAGCTCGTCCGAAATCTTTTGCCGACCCCGGAATCTCTAGCATGTCACTCCATAATCTCTTACCTAAGTAAACGGGCCAATTTAAATATGAGGTAGTCCCAGCCCATGTAATCGCATGAATTGTAATGTTTATTCCCAAAGTAACCCTACTCGTGCATGGTATATATAAGGACCCCCACCTAGAAACCGTAGATAAGATTTAGAATGAGTATTGGTTCCCATATCATCCCTACGGGATTCAAGGGAACCCTCTCATTAGCTACAAACGATTTAGAATGAGTATTGATAAGATTTCGAATGAGTTGTATCTAAGGCACTCTTTAAACGATTAGTTTCCCTTGTGTGTCATTCTAATGGTGAAAAGTCTCTCATGCAACCGAGAGTTTACCTACCTCCCACTCTCTCCCACAATGGATTTCTACCAATCCTTCATCGATCGGTCCTCCGAGATTCTACCTCGCAGTCTCTCTCTCTCGGATGATTTATTCGAGCCATCGAGAGCAAATTCATTTATATCTGGTTGGTTCTCGTGTGAGATTCATCGTGTTCTTCATTTTCTCCTCTCTCCCTTTGGTCGATTCGTGAAGATTGGGCAACACCTTGTGGTTAACCGACGTCAGACATAGTCGTTTTCAAGCTGAGTAGAGATGCCTTCAAGATGACGCTGAAGAGGAACAAAAGCTCATGTGAGGCGATGTTCCTTTGTAGACGCCATGACATTTGATCTTCTCGTCATATCTTTACTTATCAGTTGATGATGTTGATATAAGTGTGGTGTGCTTGCTTCCTGAAGTAATTAGTAGTTAGGTTGCACGGGATGCACCTGATCCTAAACTTAAGAACCATGTTATAGTTCTTTACTATTCTTGTTAGTGCGCTACTTCGGTTATGATGCCGCTCTGAATGTCTTTGGTTGTGCTATGGTAAACTCAGCATTTTTTTTGAACATAAACTCACCATTTTTTGAAAGTAGTAATAGGACCAAAGGCTACCAAGGCAGCGCCTTCAAGAAGGAAGCGGCACCAAGGCGCCTCCACTGCCCCGACCGATAGACCGGACGTGAGTTTTCACCCAGATCCAATGGTGGAGGGGTTTGATTCACAATGACGCCTCAACATCACCGGCACCAACCACGTCAGGCAAGGCTTTCGCCCGAATAGCAACCACCATCCATGGAATCCCTGTTGGAGATATGCCCAAGAGGCAATAATAAATTAGTTATTGTTATATCTTAGTGTTCATGATAAATGTTTACATCTCATGCTATAATTGTATTAACCGAAACATTGATACATGTGTGTTATGTAAACAACAAGGAGTCCCTAGTAAGCCTCTTGTATAACTAGCTTGTTGATTAATGGATGATCATGGTTTCGTGATCATGAACATTGGATGTTATTAATAACAAGGTTATGTCATTAGGTGAATGATATAATGGACACACACCCAAATGAGCGTAGCATAAGATCAAGTCATTAAGTTCAATTTGCTATAAGCTTTCGATACATAGTTGCCTAAGTCCTTCGACCATGAGATCATGTAAATCACTTACACCGGAAGGGTACTTTGATTACATCAAACGCCATTGCGTAAATGGGTGGTTATAAAGATGAGATTAAGTATTCGGAAAGTGTGAGTTGAAGCATATGGATCAATAGTGGGATTTGTCCATCCTGATGATGGATAGATATACTCTGGGCCCTCTCGGTGGAATGTCGTCTGATTAGCTTGCAAGCATATGATTGGATCATAAGAGATGACATACCACGGTACGAGTAAAGAGTACTGATACGCGTAGATGCACACGTCCGTTGGGAACCCCAAGTGGAAGGTATGATGCGTATAGAAGCAAGTTTCCCTCAGTATGAAACCAAGGTTTAATCGAACCAGTAGGAGCCAAGAAGCACGTTGAAGGTTGATGGTCGCGAAATGTGATGCGGCGCAACACCAGGGATTCCGGCGCCAACTAGGAACCTGCACAACACAACCAAAGTACTTTGCCCCAACGAAACAGTGAGGTTGTCAATCTCACCGGCTTGCTGTAACAAAGGATTAAACGTATCGAGTGGAAGATGTTTGCAAAGAAAACAGTAAAACAAGTAGATTGTATGCTATGGAAAGAATAGGACCGGGGTCCACAGTTCACTAGAGGTGTCTCTCCCATAAGATAAAAGCATGTTGGGTGAACAAATTACAGTCGGGCAATTGACAAATAGAGAAAGGCATAATAATGCATATACATGACATGATAAATATAGTGAGATTTAATTGGGCATTACGACAAAGAACATAGACCGCCATCCAATGCATCTATGCCTAAAAAGTCCACCTTCAGGTTATCGTCCGAACCCCCTCCAGTATTAAGTTGCAAAGCAACAGACAATTGCATTAAGTATTGTGCGTAATGTAATCAATAACTACATCCTTAGACATAGCATCAATGTTTTATCCCTAGTGGCAACAGCACATCACAACCTTAGAACTTTCTGTCACTGTCCCAGGTATCAATGAAGGCATGAACCCACTATCGAGCATAATTACTCCCTCTTGGAGTTAAGAGTAAAAACTTGGCCAGAGCCTCTACTAATAACGGAGAGCATGCAAGATCATAAACAACACATGAACAATAGATTGATAATCACCATAATCATAGTACTCTCTATCCATCGGATCCCGACAAACACAACATATAGAATTACATATAGATGATCTTGATCATGTTAGGCAGCTCACAAGATCCAACAATGAAGCACAACAAGGAGAAGACGACCATCTAGCTACTGCTATGGACCCATGGTCCAGGGGTGAACTACTCACTCATCACTCCGGAGGCGACCATGGCGGTGTAGAGTCCTCCGGGAGATGAATCCCCTCTCCGGCAGGGTGCCGGAGCGATCTCCGAATCCCCGAGATGGGATTCGCGGCGGCGGCGTCTTCAGGTTTTCCGTATCGTGGCTCTCGGTACTGGGGGTTTCGCGACGGGAGCTTTAAGTAGGCGGAAGGTCAACGCGAGGGGCCACACGAGGGGCCCAGGGGGCAGGGCCGCGCGGCCAAGGGCTGGGCCGCGCCGGCCACCCCCTGGCTGCCTCGTGGCCCCACTTCGTTAGGTCTTCGGTCTTCGGAAGCTTCGTGCAAAAATAGGACCCTGGGCGAAAGTTTCGTCCAATTCCGAGAATATTTCTTTACTAGGATTTCTGAAACCAAAAACAGCAAACAAACTGGCTCTTCGGCATCTTGTTAATAGGTTAGTTCCAGAAAATGCATAAATATGACATATAATGTGCATAAAACATGTAGGTATCATCAATAAAGTAGCATGGAACATAAGAAATTATCGATACGTTGGAGACGTATCAGCATCCCCAAGCTTAGTTCTGCTCGTCCCGAGCAGGTAAAACGATAACAAAGATAATTTCTGAAGTGACATGCCATCATAATCTTGATCATACTATTTGTAAACATATGTAATGAATGCAGCGATCAAAGCAAAGGTAATGACATGAGTAAACAACTGAATCATATAGCAAAGACTTTTCATGAATAGTACTTCAAGACAAGCATCAATAAGTCTTGCATAAGAGTTAACTCGTAAAGCAATAAATCAAAGTAAAGGTGTTGAAGCAACACATAAGAAGATTAAGTTTCAGCGGTTGCTTTCAACTTGTAACATGTATATCTCATGGATATTGTCAACATAAAGTAATATAACAAGTGCAATATGCAAGTATGTAGGAATCAATGCACAGTTCACACAAGTGTTTGCTTCTTAAGGTGGAAGGAGATAGGTAAACTGACTCAACAATAAAAGTAAAAGAATGGTCCTTCGCAGAGGAAAGCATCGATTGCTGTATTTGTGCTAGAGCTTTTATTTTGAAAACATGAAACAATTTTGTCAACGGTAGTAATAAAGCATATGAGTTATGTAAATTATATCTTACAAGTTGCAAGCCTCACGCATAGTATACTAATAGTGCCCGCACCTCGTCCTACTTAACTTGGACTACCGGATCTTTGCATGCCATGTTTCAACCAAGTGTCACAAAGGGGTACCTCCATGCCGCCTGTACAAAGGTCCAAGGAGAATGCTCGCATTTGGATTTCTCGCTTTTGATTATTCTCAACTTAGACATCCATACCGGGACAACATGGACAACAGATAATGGACTCCTCTTAAATGCATAAGCATGTAGCAAAGTTATTATTCTCATATGAGATTGAGGATATATGTCCAAAACTGAAACTTCCACCATGATTCATGGCTTTAGTTAGCGGCCCAATGTTCTTCTCTAACAATTTTGCATGCTCCAACCACTAAAATGATAGACCTTCAGACAAGACGGACATGCATAGCAACTCACATGATATTCAACAATAGTTGATGGCGTTCCCCAGAAGCATGGTTATCGCACAACAAGCAACTTAATAAAATATAAAGTGCATAAGTACATATTCAATACTACGATAGTTTTTAAGGCTATTTTGTCCCATGAGCTATATATTGCAAAGGTGAATGATGGAATTTTAAAGGTAGCACTCAAGCAATTTACTTTGGAATGGCGGAGAAATACCATGTAGTAGGTAGGTATGGTGGACACAAATGGCATAGTAGTTGGCTCAAGGATTTTGGATGCATGAGAAGTATTCCCTCTCGATACAAGGTTTAGGCTAGCAAGGTTATTTGAAGCAAACTCAAGGATGAACAAGTGCAGCAAAACTCACATAAAAGACATATTGTAAACATTATAAGACTCTACACTGTCTTCCTTGTTGTTCAAAACTCAATACTAGATATTATCTAGACCTTAGAGAAACCAAATATGCAAACCAAATTTTAGCAAGCTCTATGTATTTCTTCATTAATGGGTGCAAAGCATATGATGCAAGAGCTTAAACATGAGCACAACAATTGCCAAGTATCACATTATCCAAGACATTTTTAGAATTACTACATGTAGCATTTTCCAATTCCAACCATATAACAAATTAACGAAGAAGAAACTTCGCCTTGAACATTATGAGTAAAGCCTAAGGACACATGTGTCCATATGCAACAGCGGAGCGTGTCTCTCTCCCACAAAGTGAATGCTAGGATCCATCTTATTCAAACAAAAACAAAAACGAAAACAAACCGACGCTCCAAGTAAAGAACACCAGATGTGATGAATAAAAATATAGTTTCGGGGGAGGAACCTGATGATGTTGTCGATGAAGAAGGGGATGCCTTGGGCATCCCCAAGCTTAGACGCTTGAGTCTTCTTAAAATATGCAGGGATGAACCACGGGGCATCCCCAAGCTTAGAGCTTTCACTCCTCTTGATCTTAGTATATCATTCTCCTCTCTTGACCCTTGAAAACTTCCTTCACACCAAACTTCAAGCAAACTCATTAGAGGGTTAGTGCATCATTAATAATTCACTCATTCAGAGGTGACACAATCATTCTTTTCACTTCTGGACATTGCATAATGCTACTGGACATTAATGGATCAAAGAAATAAATCCAACATAGCAAAAGAGGCAATGCGAAATAAAAGGCAGAATCTGTCAAAAACAGAACAGTCCGTAAAGACGAATTTATAAATGGCACCAGACTTGCTCAAATGGAAAAACTCAAAACTAATGAAAGTTGCGTATATATCTGAGGATCACGCTCGTAAATTGGCAGATTTTTTCGAATTTTCTACAGGGAATTATGCCCAGATTCGTGACAGACAGCAATGCTGTTTCTGTGCAGCGATCCCAAATATAACATCAACTTTGACATAGAAACTTTACTTGGCACAAAAACATGATAAGGAGAGGTTGCTACAGTAGTAAACAACTTCCAAGACTCAACAAAACAAAAAATTGCTGTAGGTAAAAACATGGGTTGTCTCCCATAAGCGCTTTTCTTTAACGCCTTTCAGCTAGGCGCAGAAAGTGCAAATCAAGTAACATCGAGAGTAGAAGCATCAATATCATTACCAGGGGTGTTGGGAGTTTTCTCAACCAAGCATAGTATATTTGATATATAAGTTTTAGCGTCTCCCTTTTCATTAGTCTTAGGCTTGCTACTCTCATCGAACAAATTTTCAGGAACAAGCCAAGCATAGTTATTTTCTAGTGCATCATTCATAGCTAGAAGTTTACATGGTATTGGTGCTTTGATTTCCCCTCCATCATTAATGTTATTAGTGTACATTATTCTATCCATGTCCATTTTTTCAAGGAGACCAATAAAATTGGTATGAGAACCTAGCATATTAAATTTAGCAAAAACCTTTCTAGCCTCTCTTGCTAGACCACCAAATTCTCTAAGAAGGGTTTCTAAAACAAAATCTTTCTTTTCCCCTTCTTCCATATCACCAAGTGTAAGAAACATGTGTTGGATTATAGGATTGAGATTAACAAATTTAGTTTCCAACAAGCGAACTAAAGCAGCAGCAGCAATTTCATAGGTAGGTGCAAGTTCTACCAAGTGTCTATCTTCAAACTCTTCAGTAATACTAACATGATTGAAAAATTCTTCTATATTAGTTCTCCCAACTATGGACCCACGTCCTACCGGTATGTCTTTTGTGGTAAAATTAAAAGGAAACATGATGCAATAGGCAAAAAGTAAACTAGGCAAACAAAGTAAAGACAAGTAACTAATTTTTTTGTGTTTTCGATATAGAGAGCAAGACAGTAAATAAAGTAAAACTAGCAACTAATTTTTTTGTGTTTTGATTTAGTGCAGCAAACAAAGTAATAAATAAAATAAAGCAAGACAAAAACAAAGTAAAGAGATTGAGAAGTGGAGACTCCCTTGCAGCGTGTCTTGATCTCCCGGCAAGAAATTTAGCTTGAGCGCGTAGATGCACACGTCCGTTGGGAACCCCAAGTGGAAGGTATGATGCGTATAGAAGCAAGTTTCCCTCAGTATGAAACCAAGGTTTAATCGAACCAGTAGGAGCCAAGAAGCACGTTGAAGGTTGATGGTCGCGAAATGTGATGCGGCGCAACACCAGGGATTCCGGCGCCAACTAGGAACCTGCACAACACAACCAAAGTACTTTGCCCCAACGAAATGAGGTTGTCAATCTCACCGGCTTGCTGTAACAAAGGATTAAACGTATCGAGTGGAAGATGTTTGCAAAGAAAACAGTAAAACAAGTAGATTGTATGCTATGGAAAGAATAGGACCGGGGTCCACAGTTCACTAGAGGTGTCTCTCCCATAAGATAAAAGCATGTTGGGTGAACAAATTACAGTCGGGCAATTGACAAATAGAGAAAGGCATAATAATGCATATACATGACATGATAAATATAGTGAGATTTAATTGGGCATTACGACAAAGAACATAGACCGCCATCCAACTGCATCTATGCCTAAAAAGTCCACCTTCGGGTTATCGTCCGAACCCCCTCCAGTATTAAGTTGCAAAGCAACGGACAATTGCATTAAGTATTGTGCGTAATGTAATCAATAACTACATCCTTAGACATAGCATCAATGTTTTATCCCTAGTGGCAACAGCACATCACAACCTTAGAACTTTCTGTCACTGTCCCAGGTATCAATGAAGGCATGAACCCACTATCGAGCATAATTACTCCCTCTTGGAGTTAAGAGTAAAAACTTGGCCAGAGCCTCTACTAATAACGGAGAGCATGCAAGATCATAAACAACACATGAACAATAGATTGATAATCACCATAATCATAGTACTCTCTATCCATCGGATCCCGACAAACACAACATATAGAATTACATATAGATGATCTTGATCATGTTAGGCAGCTCACAAGATCCAACAATGAAGCACAACAAGGAGAAGACGACCATCTAGCTACTGCTATGGACCCATGGTCCAGGGGTGAACTACTCACTCATCACTCCGGAGGCGACCATGGCGGTGTAGAGTCCGCCGGGAGATGAATCCCCTCTCCGGCAGGGTGCCGGAGGCGATCTCCAGAATCCCCGAGATGGGATTCGCGGCGGCGGCGTCTCTGAAGGTTTTCCGTATCGTGGCTCTCGATGCTGGGGGTTTCGCGACGGGAGCTTTAAGTAGGCGGAAGGGCGGGCCACACGAGGGGCCCAGGGGGCAGGGCCGCGCGGCCAAGGGCTGGGCCGCGCCGGCCACCCCTGGCTGCCTCGTGGCCCCACTTCGTTAGGTCTTCGGTCTTCTGGAAGCTTCGTGCAAAAATAGGACCCTGGGCGAAAGTTTCGTCCAATTCGAGAATATTTCTTTACTAGGATTTGAAACCAAAAACAGCAGCAACTGGCTCTTCGGCATCTTGTTAATAGGTTAGTTCCAGAAAATGCATAAATATGACATATAATGTGCATAAAACATGTAGGTATCATCAATAAAGTAGCATGGAACATAAGAAATTATCGATACGTTGGAGACGTATCAAGTACTTGTCGGTAACGAGGTTGAACAAGGTATGGAGATACCGATGATCGAACCTCGGACAAGTAAAATATCGCGTGACAAAGGGAATTGGCATCGTATGTAAATGGTTCAATCGATCACTGATACGCGTAAATGTACACGTCCGTTGGGAACCCCAAGAGGAAGGCACTACAAGAGATGGGGGATTTGTTGACGAAAACCCTGGTGACAAAAATGCATACCGTCAAGGATGTGTCCTTATAGGTGACGAATTCATCTTTCGTCAAGCATTTAAGGTAATGCTTGACGGTATGATTTTTCGTCAACAAAAAATCGTCACCCATTACCCAAGCGGGAAGGGCTTCCATCGTGTCTGTTAATAGGTGACGAAATCAAAGATCGTGGTGACGAAATAATACTAAGTTACTTTATTAAATGTTATTAGTTTTATATATCATGCGTGACCCACTTGTCAGGAACATATTTAATTAAGTAAAAATTGTGGTTTGGAAGAATCGAACCAGGGCTTTGGCGTGACCGACGCGGAGTCTTACCGCTAAGGTAGATATGGAATTTTGATCTGGATCCGTAACTTGTCTATTCTACATATTTATTTCAATGGTGTGATCTAGATGTTACGACATAATAATTCCCTTATTAATATTTATGTCGGCCGAGGGTGCCTCGTTTAAGTCGCGCCGCTAGCAGACACGGCCTATATAGGTGATCTTGCTAACAGTCGAATCGACTAGGGTTCTCGTCGAGGTGAGAAGAATTCCGTGAAGGCTCCATTGTGGTGGCGGCGAGACGCATCATCGGTGAGTTCTCCTGATTGTTCGTTAGGTCTAGATTTTTTAATCAGTTGTCAAGATCTGTTCTGAAGAACGTTGGCATGTTCTTAACTGAATTGTAGGCAATGGATCGAAGTTGGATAACTGATGGCACCAAGAAGTTCACAACAAAGTACGTGGCAGGTGTTAGGGATTTCATCAAGTTTGCGCAAGACCACTTGGACAATACAGATGAACCAATCTTGTGCCCTTGCAAGGACTGCCTAAATCTGATACGTCAGGATATAAAAACAGTCGAGGATCACTGCAATTGTTCAGGTATGTCCATGACGTATACAAGATGGACTAGACATGGGGAAGATTTTAGTGATGACGAAGGGCGGGATAGAGACGACGATGGTGCGTATGATAGTGACAACGATGAAGAGGAAGACAATGGTGATTGTTATGTTGATGATTCGTCTAGTATGATCGATGAACTGCAGAAGTCTGGAAATAAAGGTCCTGACCTGCCAAATATGTATGCTAATCTAATTGAGTCAGCGAAAAAAGAACTTCATAAGGGATGCACCACTTTCACTAGGTTGTCGTTCATTATTCAGCTCCTTCATGTCAAATCATACAGCCGGATAACAAACAGAGGATTTGATCTCTTACTTCAGCTTTTACGTACAGCTTTGCCAGATGTGGACTTTCCCAAATCATATGCTGATGCTAAGAGTGTTCTTTCTGATGTTGGGCTTGGTTATGAGACAATTCATGCATGCAAGTTTGATTGTTCTTTATTTTGGGGAGATCACAAGGACGATACGCACTGCCATGTTTGTGGAGTATCAAGATATAGAGACCCTACTGGAAAAAAGAAAATCCCTCACAAGGTGTTAAGGTACTTTCCTATAATTAAAAGGTTGCAGAGACTATTTGTTAAAAAGGAAATGTCGACACATACTAGATGGCACAAAGAGAAGAGGGTTGTTGAGCCCAATGTACTGAGGCACCCTGCTGATGGTGAGGCATGGAAGCACTTTGATGGCAAGTTTGATTGGTTTGCTAAAGATCCTCGTAACATAAGACTAGGTTTTGCCACAGACGGCTTCAGTCCCTTTGGAAGTATGAGTAATCCTTACAGTATGTGGCCTGTTTTTGTGATTCCTTACAACTTCCCACCATGGATGTGCATGGATCAATCGAATTACATGATGGCATTGCTAATTCCCGGAAAGTATTCCCCAGGGAAAGATTTTCATGTATTTATGCAGCCACTGATAAAAGATATGATGCAGCTATGGAGTGGTGTGCAGACATTTGATGCATGCACAGATGAATATTTCCCATTGCATGCTGCGTTTCTTTGGTCTATTCATGATTATCCTGGATATGCCACTATGTCAGGCCGAAGCACAAGAGGATTTCATGCGTGTGTGCATTGCGATGAGAATCCTTGCGCTGAATCTTTGAAAAACAAAATTGGATATATTGGGCATCGGCGATTTCTTGATAAAAGTCACCCATACAGGAGAAGCAGACTTTTCAATGGTAAAGCTGAGACTAGAGATCCACCAAGGAAGTACACACCCAAAGAGGTAGCTGCGAAGGTAGAAAGGGTTAAGGATTTTGAACATGGGAAAAATCCAATAAGTAGAAAGCGGAAGCGTGCAACTGTACCCGGTGAACCAACATGGCACCTGAAAGTCAGCTTACATCATCTACCGTACTGGCCAGAACTTAAGATAGCTCACAACTTAGATGTGATGCATATTGAGAAGAACATATGTGACAATATTGTTGGTACACTACTTGAACTTGAGGGCAGGAATAAGGACACTGTTAGTGCTAGAATTGATTTGAAGAAATTCAAAATCTGGGAGAAGTATTGGTTGAAGAAAATTGTGAAGGATGATGATGATGCAGCAGTAACTTATGCGAAGCCCCCTGCACCGTGGACGCTTTCGAAGGAACAGAAGAGACATTTGTGTAGGTATTTGGCAAACACTAGGTTCCCAGATGGTTATTGCGCAAACTGGGGAAGATGTGTGAATATTGATGGTTGTAAGGTTACCGGTATGAAGACGCATGATTGCCACATACTTCTGCAGCGAGTGTTGCCGGCTGGGCTCAAGGGAATTGCATCCAAGGAAATGTATGTGGCTATTGCAGAGCTAGGAAGATTTTTTAGGGAGCTGTGTGCCAAAACACTGAAAGTTGATGTGCTGAATCGATTGAAGGTTGAAATTGTTGTGATCCTATGCAAACTTGAGAAGCTCTTCCCCCCAGCTTTTTTTGATGTAATGGTGCACTTAGCTATTCATCTTCCTGAGGAGGCTCTTTTGAGGGGTCCTGTTCATTATGGTTGGATGTATCCAGTTGAGAGAAGATTAGGTTATCTAAAGTCTACGGTCCGTAACAAAGCAAGGCCAGAAGGTTCTATCGCAGAGGGCTACATTGTTGATGAGTGTTTGATTTTTTGCTCTAGATTTTTCAAGGATGGCACAGAAACAAGATTTAACAAAGATGATAGGAACCAAGACGTACGGCGAAAACCTGATCGTGACGAGATGGAAGTATTTTCAGTTGGAGCTAAAGGTCTTGGGAAATCCATTTTGAAACATTTTGACAAGGAATTTGACAAAATGGTTTGGTATGTGCTGAACAACTGTGACGATGTAGAACGTTATATCATGTAAGTAGTTAGCTTCACTTTAATAACTACTTCTCAATGTTGCAGACATAATTGTCCTGTATTTCATATGTGTTTTTTCTATGTTTCAGTGAATTCCGACAAGAATTGGGAGGTAGGGGTGTGCGTGACATCGAGGAGACGGTTCAGAGAGAGTTTGCAGGTTGGTTTTCAAACCATGTGAGACAGTTGGACAATGCATCAGAAGATTTGAAGTCTCTGGCTGCTGGGCCAGACCGGCGTGTAGTAGTATACGCTGGTTGCAACGTAAAGGGTGCGAGGTTTCGCACGCTTACTCGGGATAAAGACCTGAAGACTCAAAATTCGGGCGTAGCGACTAAGGGATCTTTTGGTGATGCAGATGAGACCGAGTACTATGGTGTTCTGCAAGAAGTTCTTGAACTGCAGTACGGGAGTAACAAGCACGGTGACAGGTCCGTGTACTTGTTTCGTTGCGACTGGTTCGACCTTGCGAGCAGGGGTTCCAAGATAAAAGATGATGGTTATTTTAAAAGCGTTAACACTTCTGTCCTATGGTTCAAGAATTCACCATTCATATTGGCCAGTCAAGCTGAAACATGCTTCTATTTGGAGGATACAAAGTTTGGTGATCCGTGGAAAGTGGTGCAGAAGTTCAGCCATAGACACGTGTACGACGTTCCAGAATTAGAAGATGGTAACGATGATGCATTTGTACGGAATGAAGACGCATACCAGGAGGATGAAGGTTCAGTCGACCATACATTTCATGATGTTGTCGACCTAGACGAGGAAGCAGAGGTGGAAGCAGAGGAGGATGATCATCGTGCTGATGAAGTTGTACGTATTCATGATGCTCGTACAATTCGTGAACTAGAGAATGGGGAAGATAGTCCCAATGTTGACATGGATATGAGCGAAGATGAACTACAGAATGAGGAAGAGAGTCTCATAATGGAAGAGAACATACATGATGACGAGGGAAAAAATTCAGAAGAAGATAGTGATGTTGATTGATAGAAACATGTAATGCATACATACAACTATATGTTTTGTTCCAAACATTTGAAATGTTCTTATTTATATGTTCGGTACCATAACTTGGACAATGGTTTTAATTAATCGACACTTGACACGATTACAACCAGCAGCACGATATGACTAACTATTGTTTTAACACAAGCAAAATCGACAATCGCATAAAGAGTTTTACAACTTAATTTAAACCTAAAGGGGCTGCATAGTTGGACTCACGGGCACCATGAATCACTGACTAGTTACTCCAGATCGATTTCAGGCACATGGGTAGCAAACAAGTAAACCCCTGCATTTCCCAGGTAAAGCAAGAACAACATCTTGTCACCCATCTCAAGGTGCTTTTCCTTGTCCATGAACTCCTTCCACCCACTGACGCAGAGACGACCATCGTCAGAAGAAATTGCGTAGGACGCACGCACCAAAGTACTGGGATGGCACACAATACTGATTGCACCATATTGTTCCATATCTTTAGGAACCAAACGGCTAGGGATTTTCTGTTCCAACAGTAGAGACATAGTTTAGTTAAACAGTTGTACGTAATGTAGGTCGCAAAGTTAATGAAATGATATGATCTACTGCTTACCACGTGTTTGTTGTAATTTTCGTTGTTTGTCCAATTCAGAGTATGCAGCATTGGGACAACTAGTGCTCCTTGATCATAATCTCCAGCATTGTGGTACTCAACAAGGTAGTCCAAGTTGTCCACCTGAAGAATGACGGTATGCATCATCCTCCAATTTATCATTGTTCCATCAGTAGTACTGAGCGAGTCAACAATGTCACGCTTCGTACGGGACAACTGGTAGTAAGCTGCATAATTAAAATAACTGACTTAATATGGAATAATTAATATGATCAATCATTCTGTCCAAAGGTGGAAAATTACCTGGATGGATTAGTGGTTCAGTTCCAGTTATTACAAGAGTATCCTGACCAGATGAGTTAATTCTGAAAATTAACTCCATGCCAACCTTAAAATTGTACACTCTAGCAAATTCGTTCCAAAATCTTCCGTTGATATAGGTTCTGCCAGCTCTGTTGGTAACATTAACAACAAATGCATGGCCATCTTTGGTTCTAAGTGCAACTTCAAAAGTTGTCCTGTCGGAGGTCTGGACACCATACTTCTGAAGGAAATACGGTCTATAGTAGCAAGGGATGACCTAAATTCAGTAGAGTTAATACAAAAGTAAGTTAACTATTCTCAGATCTCATTAATATATAGGGGAGGTACATTGTTGCGCAAGTAATACATCGTATGTATCTAGGACTTCTATCAGCACATATCTGAACTTCTATCAGAACATATCTGAACTTCTATCGGTATAGGACTGAACTTCTATGACTGAACTTCTACCGATACCTCTATCTCTAACAGCTACAACTATCGTAAAACTCATATGAACGTAAAATTTATCACAACTATCCTAAAACTCAACCATAAATAAGCGGTTAATACATATGGTGAAGAACAATTATTACACACATCTGAATAATAGTACTAAACTAGCAATAACTAATAGGATCACGTGTTAAACTTTGATGTGGCGGTGAATTAATAAAACATCTGAATGAATTTTAAACTTATAAGCGCATGTACCGTCTTCTCCTCAAAACCCTCTTGTAGTGTTTGCACGAAAAAACCTAACGTGACTCCCCCTCCGCCGCACATCCCCTTCTTGTCAAAGCAAACTGGACACTGGAAAAAATATGAAGAAAGATTACAAATCGGAAACAACGATCGATCGCGAGACGTACATTTTATTTACTTACTCCACTAGTAGGCGCCATCCTTGGTCTCGACGCGGAGCGAGAGTCTTACAAGTGTCGCCGGCGAGAGACGTGGCGAGCTGTGGCGGCGAGAGACGTGGCGAGATCTGGCGGCGGCTGAAGGAGGTCGTGATATGATGGCCAGTTATATCGTGGAGTAAATTTCGGTAGGTCAAGAGGAGGGCAAATGGGCGGTGCTGGGTTTTGACGTGACAACACGATCGAATGCGCAGGCCCCACTGGTCAGTTGGACTCCACGTCAGAAGTCAAGACCCGCGTCAATATTCTCGTCGTCTACGCGTCTCAATATTCGCACGGAGTAATTAATGGGGATGATTTTTATCCCCTTCCCCCTCCCCTACCGTCTCAATATTCGCACCGCTTCCTGGTTTCCCACTTCTCGTCGTCTCCGCTCCCTCACTGTCCTCGTCTCCCGCCGCCGCGTCGCCATGGACATGGATGAGCAGGAAGTGTACTACTGGTCCAGCACGCGCGTAGTCCACATCCACGACGGCCAGGAACTGGAAGTCGTCTACACCAACGACCCCTGGCAAGTGCGCCGCGTCCTCGACATGTACACGGAGTGGCTCAAGGAAGAGGAGCACAAGTTCGTGGGCCTCGACTTCGAGTACACCAACCATCGAGCCGAGGACGAGAAGAAGATCGCCGTGGTTCAACTCTGCATGCGTCGACATGTGCTGGTGTTCCACTACGCAGCGTTAGAACTAATCCCCTTTTTGAATCTTTGGATTGGGGTTTTTTAGTTTCCGCCGTTGTGTCTCTCTTCGACTCTCGTTACACATTGTTCCCGAAAATCAGTACATTCCCGATCTACAACTGCTAGACATTGTTCCCGAATATCAGTACATTCCCGATCTAAATCTGCTAGACATTGTTCCCGATTTATTAATTTGTTTCATCTTCGTCTCCTATATATGTAGGTTCTTGCATATTTGCTACTTAGTTTACTTGATTCGTCGTACGATTGACTAGTTCATATGCTCGATCTGTGACTCTTTTTTAGTTTTCTTGATTCCTCATTTGATTGACTAGTTCATATGGTCGATCTGTGACTTCCTTTTTACATTACTTGATCCCCAATTTGTTTCCTAGTTCATATGCTCGATCTGTGACTAGTACATTACTTTGTTTACTGCAGTGCTGCCCGGTGGGACGCTCCGGCTATCTGCGATTTCTTTCGAGAAGGAATCACGTTTGCGAGTGTTGACATCCGTGGTGACACGAAAGTTCTGTGGAGGTCATGGCACATGCAGATTCCTCCTGAGTACTACGTCGATCTCCAGGACGAGTACTTCAAGTACACTGGTCATCCGAGGGCTGGCATGGCTACCATGGCAGCCAGACTCATTGATTCATCTTACGGTGATATGAAGAAGAAGTTCCACCACCATCGGCACAGACTGTGGGGGGACTTCCCACTTCCAAATATGAACATCGACTATGCAGCCATTGATGCTTGGGTCTCTTACGAGCTCTACCGCAAGATCGTGGTCGACAGAGTCCTTGATGCTGCATGACCACCTGATATTTTGGTTTTGTGTCCCTCCTGCGTGAGGTGCTTTTGGCTACTACTCAGTTCTTTTCAAACTGTAGATGCTTTTTGCTAGTTGGTTTTTACTATATATAAGTAAATATTTTGCCATGAAATGTCAACAATTGTACTGTGAGGTTTCAATTTTGCTGATTACCAACACAGATTGTATTTATGAAAACAAAACTTGAAACTAACAACAGCAACTACAAGTCGAAAAAAGGAGACATAAAAGTACTAAACTTGTGGGACAAAGGGATATGTAATCTACACAACTCTTCACGCAAAAAAGATAAACCATCAACGATTTGTTGTACCCATTTGTTCAATTTCCGTCAAGATAGTCCGCATTACTTTTTAGTTGAGATATGTACCCCCACAACGGTCTTCTCCTCCATAATTTATTGTGTAAACCCCCACAACGGTCATCTCCTCCTTATTTTATTGTGTAAACACCTACAACGGTCATCTCTCCCTTATAAACACCCACACGGCCATCCCTTCTGTCAATAGGTTCTGCCTCTCTCTTCTTGGTTCTGCCTCTCTCTTCTTTGTTCACATACAGTTGATCCATTGCCATGGCTTCCACGTCTCGGACGCGGAGGGGAAGGGGAAGGGGAAGGGGAAGGGGAAGTGGATCATCATCATTGCCACCACCACCGTCAACACTGCCATTGATCATAGAGGAGTTCTTCATCGTCGTCTGTGAAGACCCTTTGGTCAAGAAGGTATGTACGCGTTCCCACATATATGATGCATGTGATTAATTATGGGCATGTTTTAAAAAACCTTTAATTTGAAACGATCGGCGCTCGATCTCTTTGCAGAAACTACCAAACAAATTTGCGGACTATCTTCACGGCCAGGAGCCAGCTAAGGTGTATCTGCGAGCAGCTGACTGCGGTCCTCGTCTCTGGACCGTGGAGGTCCTATTTGACGGACAAGGCCGGATGTACCTCGACAAGGGCTGGGAGAAATTCGCCATCGCGCATGGTGTGGATTTCGGCTGGTTCTTACACTTCAAATATGAAGGCGATGATGTGCTCACAGTGAAGGTGTTCGACGGAACAATGTGCAGGAGGTACTACTACTCAGACGACGAAGATACTGATGATGAAAGCGACGACGACGTGAAGCCATGCATCCATCCCCTTTAGATAAGGGGATTATGACCAAGAATTTATATGTAGCTTCATATGCATCGATTTAGAGATCTAGCTATTTTCTATATATTATGCATGTAAAAAATAATATCACATTTCCACTATTATTCGAGCACCACATCCTCCAAATTGTCCTGTGAGGTTTCAATTTTGCTGATTACCAACACAGATTGTATTTATGAAAACAAAACTTGAAACTAACAACAGCAACTACAAGTCGAAAAAAGGAGACATAAAAGTAGTAAACTTGTGGGACAAAGGGATATGTAATCTACACAACTCTGCTGTAGCCAAACATCTACACAAATGCAGCGTGCATCAACATGAAAAAAGAGATAAGATGTGCAGCAGTAATGCTTCTGCAACAGCAAACAACATATAAACATGACATAGTCTTAAACAACTGGGTATGATTGCCCAGGTTCCAAATAACAAAAGTAGAACATAGTCTTTGAAACATGACATAGTTTAACCATGAACCTCCAGGGGAACAACTAAACAGAAACTAAATTTAGTGGACAACATGAGGGCCAACAGCTGGACCGACGAGCGGGATGAGGCCAGTCTTGACGTAGTCCCTGAGGAACTTGCCAAAGGCAGCGTGCTTCGCCTTGCTAGCAGCCTTGTGCTTGTGCGCGCTACCTTTTCCAACTCCCGTCGCGTGCTGGATCAGACTCTCAATATCCTTCGGGAAAACCCTGCCGCAGAATGGGCAATTAGGCTTACCGTCCCGGCGGAAAGGGATCTGGCCAGTCTTCAGCTTCTTCAGAACGAAGCGGCTCTTCCGGTCCCGGTCCTCCTTGTCGCTGCCAATGTCCTCAGAGTCTTCCTGCGAATTTGAAAGTAAAGAAGAAGTGAGAGAAGGAAATTAACTGAAATACAATTCAAGCATTAAATATTTTTTATGAACATTACTAAGAAGTAATCATCATGTAGAATCAACATTTATGATCCAGATCCAACCATACATAATTAGTTCACTAATATAAATATGCACCAATTTAAACTGTTGTCACAAATTGTTCATGGGTAGTCCAATCATTATTTCAGTAATATAACTAAGCACCAATTTAAGATAAAATGGTGATTATAAATATCATGGATCAGGGATCAATCATTTGTTCCCTGAAGATGTACTGATTCATAAAACAATATGGATTCATGACGTCAATAAGCAGGAATTCAAGAATGGTGGTCATAAATTACATGCATCTGATCATTCATTTGTTCCCTAAATAAAAATGATGTACACACTATTACATGCATCTGATCACTCTGGTATGATCCATATTCGGATGAATTTAAGTTTGAAATGCAGTGAGCATTACACTAAGCAGGTATGATTCATCACACACAAGGAATCATGACCTAATTAAGATAACTGTCATCTACTAATTTGAAACATGCATGAATATTCATGGTACCATAAATCATTTGGTTGATACTTTGGTACAGTTGAATCAAGATGTGCATCAAATATTACAAATCTAGTAACTACAAACCATAAATCGGATGAGTAAGAACCCCCAGAATCATCAATTTGTACAACAAGTTGCAGACAGGGCAAATCAATCTACCGTACGAGCAAACCCTAAGGTGAACAGTAAGATCAAGAAAAACAGGGGATCGATCGGAATAGTAGAGTACCTCGCTGCAGTTGTCCGAGGCCTCCTCTTCGAACTCGTCGCACTCTCTGGGGCCATATAGCTCGCGGTACTGCCTGGAGTGGCGGTAGAACGGGTCATTCGGATCAAAGCCCTGGTCATCTGCTTGTGCCGCGGGAGCGAGGACGTCTCCGTTGGCCTCATCAGCGACGGCGACCACGGCCGGTTGGGCGGAGCCCTCCACGGTCACGGCGCGGCGAAGAGCGGCTCTGCTAGTTCCGGAGGAAGATCCCGCCTCCGCGGCGTCGACGACTACCGGAGCATCGCCGTCGCTTCTGTCGACGTTGACGACCGCACTCGCCTCCGGCTCGTCTCCGCGAACACGCTTCATCTTCGGGATCTTCGGTGGAAGGGGAGGTCGGTGGTGCGCTGGTGGAGGTGCAAGCAGGGTTTTTTGCCAGATTGGGGAATAGAAGTTGCGGGTGGGAGAGACGATGGGGCCGATGGATATACAGTAGATGCTGCCGTTTGGGTTCCTCTGTGTGACGCGTGCGTGTGAAAACGTGGATTCCTGCATGTAGTCCACTTTCCCATTACTTTGACATGGGTCCCACGCATGACGGATGGGCAGGCACAGAATTTTCAAGATGGGTATTAAAAACTATAAAATATTTTAAATACGAATTAGTGATCACACATAGAAAGAAATAAATAAAAAATGAATCGAGTATGTAAATTCTTTCAAATTTCTAAGAATTTCATAACATGATTAGGGCTGGAATTTTGAGTGTTTGGTCAAACCTAGGTTCACCCCATTGTACTAAGAGGTTGTCAAACCTTTTCAAAGTGAAACTTCTGTTCTAGGGTAATGTGGTGATGCCAAATCAGACCAACACGTGTTCCCAATTTTCCCAATACCCTAAGATGTACATGCTTGACAAGTGATGCCTCTTCTTGAGTTTAGGGGATGAATTTTTGAAAATTTTCAAACCAAACTGCCAAGATAGCATGCAAGCGTCATTACCCACATGTTGATGCACCCTTGTGCCAAATTTCAGTCCATTTCAAGTTAGGTACCTCAAAAAATGGTGTCCCCATGGTGTAGATGTGTCGAAAGAGGGGTTTTCTCGGACGAAAAGAGGGGGGAATGGCCAAAAACTGACCAAACCACCATGGATTGGGGCATGATTTGGCACCCTTGTGCACATTGTGATATGACACCTTGGTTTCTATGGGTTTTGATTTTTTGGAGTTGGTGGCATGGTGTCCCCATGGTGTAGATGTGTCGAAAGAGGGGTTTTCGGACGAAAAGAGGGGGAATGGCCAAAAACTGACCAAACCACCATGGATTGGGGCATGATTTGGCACCCTTGTGCACATTGTGATATGAAACCTTGGTTGCTATGGGTTTTGATTTTTTGGAGTTGGTGGCATGGTGTCCCCATGGTGGAGATGTGTCGAAAGAGGGGTTTTCGGACGAAAAGAGGGGGAATGGCCAAAAACTGACCAAACCACCATGGATTGGGGCATGATTTGGCACCCTTGTGCACATTGTGATATGAAACCTTGGTTGCTATGGGTTTTGATTTTTTGGAGTTGGTGGCATGGTGTCCCCATGGTGTAGATGTGTCGAAAGAGGGGTTTTCGGACGAAAAGAGGGGGGAATGGCCAAAAACTGACCAAACCACCATGGATTGGGGCATGATTTGGCACCCTTGTGCACATTGTGATATGAAACCTTGGTTGCTATGGGTTTTGATTTTTTGGAGTTGGTGGCATGGTGTCCCCATGGTGGAGATGTGTCGAAAGAGGGGTTTTCGGACGAAAAGAGGGGGAATGGCCAAAAACTGACCAAACCACCATGGATTGGGGCATGATTTGGCACCCTTGTGCACATTGTGATATGAAACCTTGGTTGCTATGGGTTTTGATTTTTTGGAGTTGGTGGCATGGTGTCCCCATGGTGGAGATGTGTCGAAAGAGGGGTTTTCGGACGAAAAGAGGGGGAATGGCCAAAAACTGACCAAACCACCATGGATTGGGGCAAGATTTGGCACCCTTGTTCACATTGTGATATGAAACCTTGGTTTCTATGGGTTTTGATTTTTTGGAGTTGGTGTCATGGTGTCCCCATGGTGTAGATGTGTCGAAAGAGGGGTTTTCGGACGAAAAGAGGGGGAATGGCCAAAAACTGACCAAACCACCATGGATTGGGGCATGATTTGGCACCCTTGTGCACATTGTGATATGAAACCTTGGTTGCTATGGGTTTTGATTTTTTGGAGTTGGTGGCATGGTGTCCCCATGGTGGAGATGTGTCGAAAGAGGGGTTTTCGGACGAAAAGAGGGGGAATGGCCAAAAACTGACCAAACCACCATGGATTGGGGCATGATTTGGCACCCTTGTGCACATTGTGATATGAAACCTTGGTTGCTATGGGTTTTGATTTTTTGGAGTTGGTGGCATGGTGTCCCCATGGTGTAGATGTGTCGAAAGAGGGGTTTTCGGACGAAAAGAGGGGGGAATGGCCAAAAACTGACCAAACCACCATGGATTGGGGCATGATTTGGCACCCTTGTGCACATTGTGATATGAAACCTTGGTTGCTATGGGTTTTGATTTTTTGGAGTTGGTGGCATGGTGTCCCCATGGTGGAGATGTGTCGAAAGAGGGGTTTTCGGACGAAAAGAGGGGGAATGGCCAAAAACTGACCAAACCACCATGGATTGGGGCATGATTTGGCACCCTTGTGCACATTGTGATATGAAACCTTGGTTGCTATGGGTTTTGATTTTTTGGAGTTGGTGGCATGGTGTCCCCATGGTGGAGATGTGTCGAAAGAGGGGTTTTCGGACGAAAAGAGGGGGAATGGCCAAAAACTGACCAAACCACCATGGATTGGGGCAAGATTTGGCACCCTTGTTCACATTGTGATATGAAACCTTGGTTTCTATGGGTTTTGATTTTTTGGAGTTGGTGTCATGGTGTCCCCATGGTGTAGATGTGTCGAAAGAGGGGTTTTCGGACGAAAAGAGGGGGAATGGCCAAAAACTGACCAAACCACCATGGATTGGGGCATGATTTGGCACCCTTGTGCACATTGTGATATGAAACCTTGGTTGCTATGGGTTTTGATTTTTTGGAGTTGGTGGCATGGTGTCCCCATGGTGTAGATGTGTCGAAAGAGGGGTTTTCGGACGAAAAGAGGGGGGAATGGCCCATTCATGTTCCATTCATGTGTCGAAAGAGGGGTTTTCGAACGAAAGGAGGGTCCCAAATTTAGATTTTTTTCATGCATCCCATTCATGTTCTGGTATTTTTTAAATATACATGTACAGTTCCATTTTCAGAGTAATATTTTTTCTTCCACGGCAAAACCTTGTTCCCTCCAAATTTTAGTACGACGGCTGCCAAAACACACAAATTTTTCGTTCCCTCCACTCCTCCCGCGCACCCCACCTATCAAATATTTCGCCCTCCCTTATATACGTCGTGCCTCTCCCCCATGATTTACGAGCATCTTAACTCCCCACCCCCCGACCTCATCCTCTCGTGCTCACCCCGATCCGGTGTCTTCGCCGGACGTTCTTCCATCTCGCAACTATCTCCCCGGCCGGTGGTCGCCATGGCCGGCAGTCGTCGAAACGTCGGGGGGAAGGAAAATCGCGCACACACGCCGAAGAAGGCGCCCAGCTCGAAGAAACGCCAAGGTAAATCTGTCGGTGATCGGCTTGTTGTTGTGTTTTTCGGATGGTTAGATCGAGAGATCGGTTTTACATGTCTACCACGCCCGTTTGACCTATATCTAGATCTTGCATATTTGATAGATCCAATCCCGACATCATACGTATAGGGTTTATCGTTTTTATTCCAGAGACAATCATGCCGTGCTATACAATCTTTGCCATCCCGCTGCTGTACAATCTTTTGCATAGACAATTGTTTGCCGAAACACTTAACTGAACTAATTCCAGCCGTTGCCGAAAACAGCCTGACGAGCTACAGTGAACAACGACATTGCTTCAGACTTTTATTCCTCAGTTTCAGAGGGAAGCAGAGTTTGATCTAGAACAATTGTTTGCTGTTTTCTATGGAACTAGTTAGTTTGCACGTGCAATGCACGTCTTAACAATGTAATGAAGTTTTTTTAATCATGTACTTTGTTTCATCAGTCTATTTATTTCCACAATTTTTGTTTATCTATGTCTTTCAAAAGTCAAAAATCAAATTTCAGCACATATCTGAACTTCTATCAGCAGAAATCTGAACTTCTATCAGCACATATCTGAACTTCTATCAGCACATATCTGAACTTCTATCGGTATAGGACTGAACTACCCATACCTCATTACGTGCATACCAAGCCCGCCAAGCTATCAACAGACATGCATAATTCAGTGTGCGAGGGGAGTCTCTTGTGTCAATTATTTGTTACGAGTAGATATCTAAAAGCACATGATGTCCCTTAGCCTGGCATATGCCCCCTCTTATGTTTTGTTCGCCGACATCATACGTAGACTCTTATGTTTTCAATCATTTGCTGCTGTACAATATTTTGCAAAGACAATTATTTGCTGTTTTCTATGGAATTGGCCCCCTCTTATGTTTTGTTCACGCTCCGCTCTTCCGATTATTTCAGCGGAGACACAAAAACCCGTCAAGCCGGCATATGAGCTTGCCAAGGAGAAACAAATGCAAGAAAATGTAGTACGCATGGAAAAAAATTTCGCTGACAGATATGGACCTGGCCACAAATTTCAGAAAGATTTCACTGGTTTTGCACGTACATTAGTGTATGGTGGGGTACAAATAGGAACTAGTAACAATCTAAAGGACACAGACTGCGAAGAGATGGAGGTCGAAGAGGACCCTTCGTATGAACCGAATCCAGAAGAGATAGCTACTGCTGATGATGATCTTCATTCAGATGAGGATCAGCGCACTGTCGGCAAAACTTCAGCTCAGGTCTGTGGAACTATGTCTGAACTATGATAGGAAATACGTACATGCTAAATGTTTCCTACTAATGTAGCCTCTACTTTGCTTGCAGATAGTTGCTTCTTCTGCAATAGTTGCACAGAAGAAGCGATCCAGACCTGAAGTTGCACCATCCAACATTGCAACAAGATCAATGGCAACAACTGAACCTCAAGCTGGGTCATCTGATGAGCCGACGGCCACTGCTGGTCT
This sequence comes from Lolium multiflorum, assembly GCA_030979885.1. Lineage (NCBI taxonomy): Eukaryota > Viridiplantae > Streptophyta > Magnoliopsida > Poales > Poaceae > Lolium > Lolium multiflorum. The sequence continues at coordinate 135,565,796 of CM061747.1, read as the reverse complement.
GAACACTGAAGGAGCACCCTCACCTAACCAGATCATGACATCTGGAGGCAGCACCTCATCTCCTGAGGACAATCAAATTGTAAACTTTGAGCGGCAAGGTATGAAAATTTGTAAAAACTAAACACTGTACCGCATATTTTCATATAAAAGAGAATCATTTCATATCTCTTATTTCAGAGACATTGACAACATCTGACGGTAGTAAGAGAAAGAGAGGTGGACGCAGACGTACCATGGGCCATGGACTACATGAGTACACAAGAAGACATGGTGGCAATAAGATGCCAATTGAATTCACTCCTGGTGTCAGGAGACCCAAGGATTATGTCCAGTCAGCAAAGCTGAGCAATGAGGTTGGTATTCACATCCGTGAAAAAATGCCGCTTGCAACACACTGGACACAGTACAAGAAAGATGCAACTCTCAAACATGTCATTCCTCATGCTATAAGTACAGTAGCGGTGAGTCCTGTACAATCTTGGTTTAACCTAATTAGTATGCTACATGATCAACTATCTAAGAATCTACTGATTAATGCATCACTATTTTGCAGGGAAAGTTTAATATGGACAAAAATGATGAGGTGGCTCAAGATGTGTGCACTGATATGCTGCAAGTTAGTATTCGGCAGTTCCGATATAGGCTTAAAAAGGAGTATTGGCCGAAAATTAAAAATCTCACACTGGAGCAAGCATATCTCGAGAAGCCAGGTCACGTAGAAGAGAAAAGCTGGAAAGAACTGGTGAAAAGATGGTTTGATGAGAAGTACCAGGTACATAAACGTTATTCCTTTCAATAACAGCTACTGAATTCTTACATTTCTCTGATCTGGATAAATAAAATGCATGTACTGAACATAGGGACTGTGTGTAATAAATGGAAAGAACAGAGAAGCTGTGAAACAGTTCCATACCACTGGATCTCGAAGCTATGTTGCTCACTGGGAACATCTAGTAAGTGTTCTGAATTTCCCAATACAGTTCATACTTCTGTCATACACAGTGTACAATGGTAATGTGCATTCTACATTTTTTCAAGCAGAAGGCTAAGCAGCAGGAACAAGAAACCTCTCCAATTGAATTTTTTAGAATCACACACACTAACAAGGATAACATTATGAGTGCTGAAGCAAAAAGTGCATATGTAAGAAATATTTCTTATTAGCACAATATAATATAATCCAGTTTTGTATGTTGTCCATGCAATGATTGTAATCTTTATGCAGGATCAAATGGTGGCAAAAAAAGCGGCGCCACGCAATGAAGATGAACCTGATTTGACTGATTTGCAAATTGTTCAGCTAGTTCTGAGCGAGAAAAGCCCATCCACCACCTGCAACAGCACATTCCTACCAAGATTGGGCGTCGCAACAAGTTCCAGGAAGTCTTCTGTCTCAGCTACACGCATCCGAGAGCTACAACAAAGACTGGCAGATCAAGAGCAGAACTCCATACAGGCAGCTGAAACGTACCACAGTGAGATGCAGGCAAGACTGCAAGAACAAGATGAAAAATTTGAAGACATCAGGAAGAAGCAGGAGGAAGAACTTGAAGCTGTGAAGAAAGCCCAAGAAGAAAAGACTCTGGCTTATGAAAAGAGGCTGACAGAAATGGATGCCGTGCTTAATTTGCTCTTGAGGACATCCCAGCCACCATCCATGTCTCAATCCCAGGGCAACTAATCTATTGCACCACCGTCCTACAACATTATTAATCATAGGTCTTTTAATTTCTTTGTGTTCCAATTGTAATTTTCTTATGAATCTTTCGGTCTGTGAGAGACATATATACTTCTTGTGCCACCATTTAAGTATGATATTTATTGTCTACTTTTTGATATTTCGCCAGTTTTTTTGTTCCCCAAATTTCGCAAATAATTCAAATGCTCTCAAATTTTGTCAAATTCAAAAGGTGACGGAAAATGTCACAACGTCACTATTAAATGAAACCACGTGGCACCAATTTGTGGTCCCACTTGTCAGAATTTGTGGGTCCCACCAGTCAGCATTATTGGGACCCATATGTCGGCAACAACCTGGTCCCACTTGTCTGAATTTTGTGGATCCCACCGGTCAGAATATTGTGGGTCCAGCTTGTCATAATATTTTGTGGGTCCCACCAGTCAGCACCATGCCGGTCCCACATGACAGATATCCATGTCAGCGCCGTCGGACCCATGTTGTCAGAAGCCAAATGGGACCCACATGTAAGGCCACGTATGCTTTTTTTGGACCAATCAGAAACTTCCCAAGATTTAGATATTGACGAAAGTTGCAATTTTTCGTGACAAACCTGTCTGTCAACAATGAACCTTTGATGTTGACGAATTTGCAGGTCGTCACCATCAAACATTTGACGTTGACGAAAAAATGCATACCGTCACCCCCGATATTTTATGACGGAGCTTCCTTGACGAACCCCATGACGATCAAATTTTGTCACCGCGAAGTAATCCTTGACGAAAATTGGCCTTAATATGACGAAAGTGATTTGTCAAAAAAATTGTTTTCCTTTGTAGTGAGGTATGATGCGCACAGTGGCAAGTTTTCCCTCAGAAAGAAACCAAGGTTTATCGAACCAGGAGGAGCCAAGAAGCACGTTGAAGGTTGATGGTGGCGAAATGTGATGCGGCGCAACAACAGGGATTCCGGCGCCAACGTGGAACCTGCACAACACAACCAAAGTACTTTGCCCCAACGAAACAGTGAGGTTGTCAATCTCACCGGCTTGCTGTAACAAAGGATTAACCGTATTGTGTGGAAGATGATTGTTTGCGAAGAAAACAGTAAAACAAGTATTGCAGTAGATTGTATGCGATGTAAAGAATAGGACCGGGGTCCACAGTTCACTAGAGGTGTCTCTCCCATAAGATAAAAGCATGTTGGGTGAACAAATTACAGTCGGGCAATTGACAAAATAGAGAAGGGCATAACAATGCATATACATGATATGATAAATATAGTGAGATTTAATTGGGCATTACGACAAAGTACATAGACCGCCATCCAACTGCATCTATGCCTAAAAAGTCCACCTTCATGTTATCATCCGAACCCCTTTCAGTATTAAGTTGCAAAGCAACAGACAATTGCATTAAGTATGGTGCGTAATGTAATCAACAACTACATCCTTAGACATAGAATCAATGTTTTATCCCTAGTGGCAACAGCACATCACAACCTTAGAACTTTCTGTCACTGTCCCAGGTGTCAATGAAGGCATGAACCCACTATCGAGCATAAATACTCCCTCTTGGAGTTAAGAGCAAAAACTTGGCCAGAGCCTCTACTAATAACGGAGAGCATGCAAGATCATAAACAACACATAAACAATAGATTGATAATCACCATAACATAGTATTCTCTATCCATCGGATCCCGACAAACACAACATATAGTATTACAGATAGACGATCTTGATCATGTTAGGCAGCTCACAAGATCCAACAATGAAGCACAATTAGGAGAAGACGACCATCTAGCTACGCTATGGACCCATAGTCCAGGGGTGAACTACTCACTCATCACTCCGGAGGCGACCATGGCGGTGTAGAGTCCTCCGGGAGATGAATCCCCTCTCCGGCAGGGTGCGATCTCCTGAATCCCCCGGGATGGGATTCGCGGCGGCGTCTCTGGAAGGTTTTCCGTATCGTGGCTCTGCTGGGGGTTTCGCGACGGAGGCTATTTGTAGGCGAAAGGGCAGCCTCGGAGGGGTCCTGGGGCCACACTAGGGCGGCGCGGCCAGGGCCTAGGCCGCGCCGCCACCATGTGTGGGCCCCACGTAGCCCCTCTCTGATGGCTCTCGGGTGTTCTGGATGCTTCCGGGCAAAATAGGAACCTAGGCGTTGATTTCGTCCAATTCCGAGAATATTTCCTTACTAGGATTTCTGAAACCAAAAATAGCAGAAAACAACAACTGGCTCTTCGGCATCTTGTTAATAGGTTAGTTCCGGAAAATGCGTAAATACGACATATAATGTGCATAAAACATGTAGATATCATCAATAATGTAGCATGGAACATAAGAAATTATCGATACGTTGGAGACGTATCAGCATCCCCAAGCTTAGTTCTGCTCGTCCCGAGCAGGTAAAACGATAACAAAGATAATTTCTGAAGTGACATGCCATCATAATCTTGATCATACTATTTGTAAACATATGTAATGAATGCAGCGATAAAAAACAATGGTAATGACATGAGTAAACAACTGAATCATAAAGCAAAGACTTTTCATGAATAGTACTTCAAGACAAGCATCAATAAGTCTTGCATAAGAGTTAACTCATAAAGCAATAAATCAAAGTAAAGGTATTGAAGCAACACAAAGGAAGATTAAGTTTCAGCGGTTGCTTTCAACTTATAACATGTATATCTCATGGATAGTGTCAACATAAAGTAATATAACAAGTGCAATATGCAAGTATGTAGGAATCAATGCACAGTTCACACAAGTGTTTGCTTCTTGAGGTGGAGAGAGATAGGTGAACTGACTCAACAATAAAAGTAAAAGAAAGGTCCTTCAAAGAGGAAAGCATCGATTGCTGTATTTGTGCTAGAGCTTTTATTTTGAAAACATGAAACAATTTTGTCAACGGTAGTAATAAAGCATATGAGTTATGTAAATTATATCTTACAAGTTGCAAGCCTCATGCATAGTATACTAATAGTGCCCGCACCTTGTCCTACTTAGCTTGGACTACCGGATCTTCGCAATGCACATGTTTCAACCAAGTGTCACAAAGGGGTACCTCCATGCCGCCTGTACAAAGGTCTAAGGAGAATGCTCGCATTTTGGATTTCTCGCTTTTGATTATTCTCAACTTAGACATCCATACCGGGACAACATGGACAACAGATAATGGACTCCTCTTTAATGCATAAGCATGTAGCAACAATTATTATTCTCATATGAGATTGAGGATATATGTCCAAACCTTCCACCATGATTCATGGCTTTAGTTAGCGGCCCAATGTTCTTCTCTAACAATATGCATGCTCCAACCATTAAGGTGGTAGATCCCTCTTACTTCAGACAAGACGAACATGCATAGCAACTCACATGATATTCAACAAAGAGTAGTTGATGGCGTCCCCAGAAGCATGGTTATCGCACAACAAGCAACTTAATAAAAGATAAAGTGCATAAGTACATATTCAATACTACGATAGTTTTTAAGGCTATTTTGTCCCATGAGCTATATATTGCAAAGGTGAATGATGGAATTTTAAAGTTAGCACTCAAGCAATTTACTTTGGAATGGCGGAGAAATACCATGTAGTAGGTAGGTATGGTGGACACAAATGGCATAGTGGTTGGCTCAAGGATTTTGGATGCATGAGAAGTATTCCCTCTCGATACAAGGTTTAGGCTAGCAAGGTTATTTGAAGCAAACTCAAGGATGAACCGGTGCAGCAAAACTCACATAAAAGACATATTGTAAACATTATAAGACTCTACACCGTCTTCCTTGTTGTTCAAAACTCAATACTAGATATTATCTAGACCTTAGAGAGACCAAATATGCAAATCAAATTTAAGCAAGCTCTATGTATTTCTTCATTAATGGGTGCAAAGTATATGATGCAAGAGCTTAAACATGAGCACAACAATTGCCAAGTATCACATTATCCAAGCCATTTTAGAATTACTACATGTAGCATTTTCCAATTCCAACCATATAACAATTTAACGAAGAAGAAACTTCGCCTTGAACATTATGAGTAAAGCCTAAGGACATATTTGTCCATATGCAACAGCGGAGCGTGTCTCTCTCCCACAAAGTGAATGCTAGGATCCATTTTATTCAAACAAAAACAAAAACAAAAAAAACCGACGCTCCAAGTAAAGAACACAAGATGTGACTGAATAAAAATATAGTTTCGGGGGAGGAACCTGATGATGTTGTCGATGAAGAAGGGGATGCCTTGGGCATCCCCAAGCTTAGACGCTTGAGTCTTCTTAAAATATGCAGGGGTGAACCACGGGGCATCCCCAAGCTTAGAGCTTTCACTCCTCTTGATCATAGTATATCATACTCCTCTCTTGACCCTTGAAAACTTCCTTCACACCAAACTTCAAGCAAACTCATTAGAGGGTTAGTGCACAATTAATAATTCACATATTCAGAGGTGACACAATAATTCTTTACACTTCTGGACATTGCACAAAGCTACTGGACATTAATGGATCAAAGAAATTCATCCAACATAGCAAATATGGCAATGCGAAATAAAAGGCAGAATCTGTCAAAAACAGAACAGTTCGTAAAGACGAATTTTAAAATGGCACCAGACTTGCTCAAATGGAAAAACTCAAAACTAATGAAAGTTGCGTACATATCTGAGGATCACGCTCGTAAATTGGCAGATTTTTTCGAATTTTCTACAGATACTTGTGCCAGAATTCGTGACAGACAGCAATGTTGTTTCTGCGCAGCGATCCCAAATATAACATCAACTTTAACATAGAAACTTTACTTGGCACAAAAACATGATAAGGAGAGGTTGCTACAGTAGTAAACAACTTCCAAGACTCAAATATAAAACAAAGTACTGTAGTAAAATAAACACATGGGTTATCTCCCAAGAAGTGCTTTCTTTATAGCCATTAAGATGGGCTCAGTAATTTTAATGATGTTCTCATGAAAATAGAACATGGAGCAAAAGGAGCATCAAGAAGCAAATTCAAAACACATTTAAGCCTAATCCACTTCCTATGAAAAGGAATCTTGTACACAAATAAATTCATGAAGAACAAAGTGGCAAGCATAGAAAAGCAACACAAGCGCAATTTCAAGATTCTCAACATAAAGAGGGGAAACTTAATATTATTAAGATGCATATAACCATGTTTCCCTCTCTCATAATAACTTTCAGTAGCATCATGAACAAACTCAACAATATAACTATCACATAAAGCATTCTTGTCATGAGCTACATGCATAAAATTATTACTCTCCACATAAGCATAATCAATTTTATTAGTTGTAGTGGGAGCAAATTCAATAAAATAGCTATCATAATTATTCTCATCACCATAATCATCATATATAGGAGGCATATTCTCCTCAATAGTAGGTGGACTGAAAGTATCATATTCATCATTGCAAACATCATATATAGGAGGTAAAGTATCATCAAAGTAAATTTTCTCCTCCATGCTTGGGGGACTAAAAATGTCACAACCAGCTTCCCCAAGCTTAGAATTTTCCATAGCATTAGCAACAATGGTGTTCAAAGCATTCATAGTAATAACATTGCCATTAGCATGCGATACGTCTCCAACGTATCGATAATTTCTTATGTTCCATGCTACTTTATTGATGATACCTACATGTTTTATGCACATTATATGTCATATTTATGCATTTTCTGGAACTAACCTATTAACAAGATGCCGAAGAGCCAGTTGCTGTTTTCTGCTGTTTTTGGTTTCAGAAATCCTAGTAAGGAAATATTCTCGGAATTGGACGAAATCTTCGCCCGGGGTCCTATTTTTGCACGGAGCTTCCCGAGGAGATAACGAAGTGGGCGACGAGCGCCGCCACCATAGGGCGCGCCGGAGAGGGGGCCCGCCGCCTATGGTGTGGGCCTCGTCAGACCTACCCTTCCGCCTACTTAAAGCCTCCGTCGCGAAAACCCCATCGAGAGCCACGATACGGAAAACCTTCCGAGACGCCGCCGCCGCGAATCCTATCTCGGGGATTCAGGAGATCGCCTCCGGCACCCTGCCGGAGAGGGGATTCATTTCCGGAGGACTCTTCATCGCCATGATCGCCTCCGGAGTGATGAGTGAGTAGTTCACCCCTGGACCATGGGTCCATAGCAGTAGCTAGATGGTCGTCTTCTCCTTGTTGTGCTTCATTGTTGGATCTTGTAAGCTGCCTAACATGATCAAGATCATCTATCTGTAACACTATATGTTGTGTTTGTCGGGATCCGATGGATAGAGAATACTATGTTATGGTGATTATCAATCTGTTGTTTATGTGTTGTTTATGATCTTGCATGCTCTCCGTTATTAGTAGAGGCTCTGGCCAAGTTTGTACTCTTAACTCCAAGAGGGAGTATTTATGCTCGATAGTGGGTTCATGCCTTCATTGACACATGGGACAGTGACAGAAAGTTCTAAGGTTGTGATGTGCTGTTGCCACTAGGGATAAAACATTGATTCTATGTCTAAGGATGTAGTTGTCGATTACATTACGCACCATACTTAATGCAATTGTCTGTTGCTTAGCAACTTAATACTGAATGGGGTTCGGATGATAACCTGAAGGTGGACTTTTTAGGCATAGATGCAGTTGGATGGCGGTCTATGTACTTTGTCGTAATGCCCGGATTAAATCTCACTATATTTATCATATCATGTATATGCATTATTATGCCCTTCTCTATTTGTCAATTGCCCGACTGTAATTTGTTCACCCAACATGCTTTTATCTTATGGGAGAGACACCTCTAGTGAACTGTGGACCCCGGTCCTATTCTTTACATAGCATACAATCTACTGCAATACTTGTTTTACTGTTTTCTTGCAAACAATCATCTTCCACTCGATACGTTTAATCCTTTGTTACAACAAGCCGGTGAGATTGACAACCTCACTGTTTCGTTGGGGCAAAGTACTTTGGTTTTGTTGTGCAGATTCCACGTTGGCGGAATCCCTTGTTGCGCCATCACATTTCGCCACCATCAACCTTCAACGTGCTTCTTGGCTCCTACTGGTTCGATTAAACCTTGGTTTCTTTCTGAGGGAAAACTTGCTACTGTGTGCATCATACCTTCCTCTTGGGGTTCCCAACGAACGTGTGAGTTATCAAGCTCTTTTTGGCGCCGTTGCCGGGGAGATCAAGACACGCTGCAAGGGGAGTCTCCACTTCTCAATCTCTTTACTTTGTTTTTGTCTTGCTTTATTTTATTTACTACTTTGTTTGCTGCACCTAAACAAAACACAAAAAAATTAGTTGCTAGTTTTACTTTATTTATTGTCTTGCTCTCTATATCAAAAACACAAAAAAATTAGTTACTTGCATTTACTTTATCTAGTTTGTTTTATTTACCGTTGCTAAAATGAATACTCCTGAAAATACTAAGTTGTGTGACTTCACAAATGCAAATAATAATGATTTCCTATGCACACCTATTGCTCCACCTGCTACTACAGCAGAATTCTTTGAAATTAAACCTGCTTTACTGAACTTGGTTATGAGAGATCAATTTTCTGGTGTTAGTCTGATGATGCTGCTGCCCATCTCAATAATTTTGTTGAACTTTGTGAAATGCAAAAGTATAAAGATGTAGATGGTGATATTATTAAATTGAAAGTATTTCCTTTCTCATTAAGAGGAAGAGCTAAAGATTGGTTGCTATCTTTGCCTAAGAATAGTATTGATTCATGGACTAAATGCAAGGATGCTTTTATTGGTAGATATTATCCTCCCGCTAAAATTATATCTTTGAGAAGTAGCATAATGAATTTTAAGCAATTAGATACTGAACATGTTGCTCAATCATGGGAGAGAATGAAAACTTTGGTAAAGAATTGCCCAACCCATGGACTGACTACTTGGATGATCATCCAAACCTTCTATGCAGGACTAAATTTTTCTTCGCGGAATTTATTGGATTCAGCTGCTGGAGGTACCTTTATGTCCATCACTTTGGGGGCAGCTACAAAGCTTCTTGATGATATGATGATAAATTACTCTGAATGGCACACGGAAAGAGCTCCACAAGGTAAGAAGGTAAATTCTGTTGAAGAAACCTCTTCCTTGAGTGATAAGATTGATGTGATTATGTCTATGCTTGTGAATGGTAGATCTAATGTAGATCCAAATAATGTTCCTTTAGCTTCATTGGTTGCTCAAGAAGAAAATGTTGATGTGAATTTCATTAAAAATAATAATTTCAACAACAATGCTTATAGGAACAACTCTGGTAATAACTATAGGCCATATCCTTCTGCTAATGGTAATGGTTATGATAATTCTTATGGGAATTCTTACAATAATAATAGGAGTGTACCCTCTGGTCTTGAAGCTATGCTTAAAAAATTTATTAGTACACAAACTGCTTTTAACAAATCTGTTGAGGAAAAGCTTGATAAAATTGATACTATTGCTTCTAGAGTTGATAGACTTGCCTCCGATGTTAATCTTTTAAAATTGAAAGTTATGCCTAATAATGATATTGATAATAAGATTACTACTACAGCAAATGCCATCCAAGTTAGAATTAATGAGAATATAAGATTAATGGCTGAACTGCGTGCTAGGTGGGATAGAGAAGAAAATGAAAAACTAGCTAAAGAGAATAATGTAGCTAAAGTTTGGACTATTACCACCACTAGTAATGCTAATTCTTCACATGTTGCTGCACCTCCTACTATCAATGGTAAAATAATTGGTGTTGGCAATGTTTCTACTTCTAGTGCAAAGCGAACAAAACTGCCTGAAACTGCTAAAACTGCTGAAACTGCTTGTGATAAAATTTTTTCCAACCTTGGGAACAATGATCCCATTGCTGTAGCTCATAATGATTTAGATTTTGATGATTGCCACATCTCTGAAGTTATAAAGTTCTTACAAAAACTTGCTAAAAGTCCTAATGCTAGTGCTATAAATTTAGCCTTTACAAAACATATTACAAATGCTCTCATAAAAGCTAGAGAAGAGAAACTAAAACTTGAAACTTCTATTCCTAGAAAGTTAGAAGATGGTTGGGAACCCATCATTAAAATGAAATTCAATGACTTTGAATGTAATGCTTTATGTGATCTTGGTGCAAGTATTTCTATTATGCCTAAAAAGATTTATGATATGCTTGACTTGCCACCATTGAAGAATTGTTATTTGGATGTTAATCTTGCCGATAATGTTAAAAAGAAACCTTTGGGGAGGATTGATAATGTGCGCATTACGGTTAACAATAACATTGTCCCCGTTGATTTTGTTGTCTTGGATATCGAATGCAATGCATCTTGTCCTATTGTGTTGGGAAGACCTTTTCTTCGAACCGTTGGTGCTGTTATTGATATGAGGGAAGGTAATATTAAATATCAATTTCCTCTCAAGAAAGGTATAGAACACTTCCCTAGAAAGATAATGAAGTTGCCTTTTGATTCTATTATTAGAACAAGTTATGATGTTGATGCTTCTACTCTCGATGTTACTTGATTTGCACTTTCTGCGCCTAGCTGAAAGGCGTTAAAGAAAAGCGCTTATGGGAGACAACCCATGTTTTTACTACAGCAATTTTTGTTTTGTTGAGTCTTGGAAGTAGTTTACTACTGTAGCAACCTCTCCTTATCATGTTTTTGTGCCAAGTAAAGTTTCTATGTCAAAGTTGATGTTATATTTGGGATCGCTGCGCAGAAACAGCATTGCTGTCTGTCACGAATCTGGGCACAGCCTCTGTAGAAAATTCGAAAAAATCTTCCAATTTACGAGGGTGATCCTAAGATATGTACGCAACTTTCATTAGTTTTGAGTTTTTCCATTTGAGCAAATCTGGTGCCAGCTTTAAATTCGTCTTTACGGACTGTTCTGTTTTTGACAGATTCTATTTCGCATTGCCTCTTTTGCTATGTTGGATTTATTTCTTTGATCCATTAATGTCCAGTAGCTTTATGCAATGTCCAGAAGTGAAAATAATGATTGTGTCACCTCTGAATGTATGAATTATTAATTGTGCACTAACCCTCTAATGAGTTTGCTTGAAGTTTGGTGTGAAGGAAGTTTTCAAGGGTCAAGAGAGGAGAATGATATACTATGATCAAGAGGAGTGAAAGCTCTAAGCTTGGGGATGCCCCCGTGGTTCACCCCTGCATATTTTAAGAAGACTCAAGCGTCTAAGCTTGGGGATGCCCAAGGCATCCCCTTCTTCATCGACAACATCATCAGGTTCCTCCCCTGAAACTATATTTTTATTCAATCACATCTTGTGTTCTTTACTTGGAGCGTCGGTTTGTTTTTGTTTTTGTTTTTGTTTGAATAAAATGGATCCTAGCATTCACTTTGTGGGAGAGAGACACGCTCCGCTTTTGCATATGGACAAATATGTCCTTAGGCTTTACTCATAATGTTCAAGGCGAAGTTTCTTCTTCGTTAAATTGTTATATGGTTGGAATTGGAAAATGCTACATGTAGTAATTCTAAAATGTCTTGGATAATGTGATACTTGGCAATTGTTGTGCTCATGTTTAAGCTCTTGCATCATATGCTTTGCACCCATTAATGAAGAAATACATAGAGCTTGCTAAAATTTGATTTGCATATTTGGTCTCTCTAAGGTCTAGATAACATCTAGTATTGAGTTTTGAACAACAAGGAAGACGGTGTAGAGTCTTATAATGTTTACAATATGTATTTTATGTGAGTTTTGCTGCACCGGTTCATCCTTGAGTTTGCTTCAAATAACCTTGCTAGCCTAAACCTTGTATCGAGAGGGAATACTTCTCATGCATCCAAAATCCTTGAGCCAACTACTATGCCATTTGTGTCCACCATACCTACCTACTACATGGTATTTCTCCGCCATTCCAAAGTAAATTGCTTGAGTGCTACCTTTAAAATTCCATCATTCACCTTTGCAATATATAGCTCATGGGACAAAATAGCCTTAAAAACTATCGTAGTATTGAATATGTACTTATGCACTTTATCTTTTATTAAGTTGCTTGTTGTGCGATAACCATGCTTCTGGGGAACGCCATCAACTATTGTTGAATATCATGTGAGTTTCTATGCATGTACGTCTCCAACGTATCGATAATTTCTTATGTTCCATGCCACATTATTGATGATATCTACATGTTTTATGCACATTATATGTCATATTTATGCATTTTGGAACTAACCTATTAACAAGATGCCGAAGAGCCAGTTGCTGTTTTCTGCTGTTTTTGGTTTCAGAAATCCTAGTAAAGAAATATTCTCGGAATTGGACGAAACTTTCGGGTCCTATTTTTGCAGCTTCCAGAAGACCGAAGAGATAACGAAGTGGGGCCACGAGGCGGCGAGAGGGAGGCCGGCGCGGCCCAAGCCCTGGCCGCGCCGACCTACCCCCTGGGCCCCTCGTGTGGCCCCCGCGTTGACCCTCCGCCTACTTAAAGCCTCGTCGCGAAACCCCCGTACCGAGAGCCACGATACGAGAAAAGTTCCGAGCCGCCGCCATCGCGACAAGATCGGGGGACAGGAGTCTCTATTCCGGCACCCTGCCGGAGCGGGGAGTGCCCCGGAAGGCTTCTCCATCGACACCGCTGCCATCTCCACCGCCATCTTCATCACCGCTGCTGCTCCCATGAGGAGGGAGTAGTTCTCCATCGAGGCTCGGGGCTGTACCGGTAGCTATGTGGTTCATCTCTCTCCTATGTACTTCAATACAATAATCTCATGAGCTGCTTTACATGATTGAGATTCATATGATGATGCTTGTAATCTAGATGTCATTATGCTAGTCAAGTGAGTTTTACTTATGTGATCTCCGGAGACTCCTTCTCCCACGTGTGTAAAGGTGACAGTGTGTGCACCGTGTGGGTCTCTTAGGCTATATTTCACGAAGTACTTATTCACTGTTGAAGAGCGTAGTGAAGTGCTTATTTATATCTCTTTATGATTGCAATGTGCATCGTATCACAATTTATCTATGTGCTACTCTAGCAAAGTTATTAAAGTAGTTTTATTCCTCCTGCATGTGTGTAAAGGTGACAGTGCGTGCACCGTGTTAGTACTTGGTTTATGCTATGATCATGATCTCTTGTAGATTGCGAAGTTAACTATTGCTATGATAATATTGATGTGATCTATTCCTCCTACATATGCATGAAGGTGACAGTGTGCATGCTATGCTAGTACTTGGTTTAGTCTTTTGATCTATCTTACACTTAAGGTTACTTAAATATGAGCATTATTGTGGAGCTTGTTAACTCCGGCATTGAGGGTTCGTGTAATCCTACGCAATGTGTTCATCATCCAACAAAAGTGTAGAGTATGCATTTATCTATTCTGTTATGTGATCAATGTTGAGAGTGTCCACTAGTGAAAGTGTAATCCCTAGGCCTTGTTCCTAAATACTGCTATCGCTGCTTGTTTACTGTTTTCTTGCGTTACTACTGCAATACTACCACCATCAACTACACGCCAGCAAGCTATTTTCTGGCACCGTTACTACTGCTCATATATATTCATACCACCTGTATTTCACTATCTCTTCGCCGAACTAGTGCACCTATTAGGTGTGTTGGGGACACAAGAGACTTCTTGCTTTGTGGTTGCAGGGTTGCATGAGAGGGATATCTTTGACCTCTTCCTCCCTGAGTTCGATAAACCTTGGGTAATCCACTTAAGGGAAACTTGCTACTGACATAGGCACCCCAAATGGGCCTGCCATAGGTAGTACCCGGGATTTACTGAAGGCCCACTATCCGAAGAATAAGAAGATTCGGGAGCCCAAGATGTATTAAGGAAAGCTAGAGTTGTAATAGAAAGTATTATTTGTAATCTGGCGGGATGAGTTAGAAACCGTCCCGAACTCTGTAACTTGTACAATACGAAACCCTCGGCTCCACCTCCTATATAAGGGGGAGTCGAGGGACAAAGAAAGGATCGAATCTGTCAACATAACCCTAGTTTTCATAATCGTCGAGTACTTTTCGCCTAAACCTTCGAGATCTACTTGCCCTCTACTTCTAACAAAACCCTAGTCTACAATCTGTAGGCATTGACAAGTTAATCCTTTGTCAATTGGCGCCGTCTGTGGGAATTAGAGGCTGCAAGGATCCGATCTCGATGGCACGTTCAAGATCTTCGACTTCATCAACAGCAAGCAACGTGATGGATCGAGGTAACAAGGGAAAAACTGATCTATTCAATTTTATTCCTCACCCGCCCTCCCGTATGGATGCATGTGCCTATCTGGAGGAGCCCATCGTCATGACGTTCGGAGAATTCCGATTTGGCGTCAACAAGGAAGGATCCTACCGTCTCGAAGTTCCGATCTCGTCGGAATTTTCGGTCGACTCCAATTTTCGTCGACGACGAGGAGTTTTCGTCGACATACTTCGTCGACAACAAGGCAAGCGGAAAGCTCGCCAAGATCTTCAGCAACACATCCTTCGAGTCATCTGCGGACTCCTTTATAAGCAGCGACTCCGACAGCGTCGACAGCTTCAACTTCATCGACAAGTCTGCTGCCATCGGAAAGGTCTTCACCACTCTATATGATGGTGTCACCAATCCCGACAAAAATCAATGCACAAAATATCATCAGATCTATGTGGTAGAAGGGGCAGGCACATCAGACCCGCCAACATCAGAGGCTTTCGACGAATTGGGAAATCCATACGTCGATCCCGCTGATCTCAGACATGGTCTAGGCACCAAATATCCTGGATCCACAACTCGCGCAAGAGTACAGCTCCCGCAAAGTGCGTGGGATAGGGCTGCGAAAGCCATGGATGGTTCAGAACCCATGACCAACACCGCTACTGCACAAGAACTTCAAGCATATCAATATAGACTTGCTCGAGTAAGCAGAGAGTTGGAAAAACAGACAGCATCCTTGAATAGGAGAAAAGAAGCAGCTTCTGCATCAAGCAGACGCCGAGCAGATTTAAGTCGCCTTTCAGGAAATACAGGAGATAGTCACAGAGAAGCTCGGAGGAGAGCAATGTCTCGACTGCAAAACATACCTGAAGCAGAAAGAGGAAACATAATCCAAAATCTCGACATGTCCTTTATGTCGATCGACGAAAGAGGAAATATCATCCCGAAAACGCCAGAGGCAGGTTACATGGCAACACAAGCATACATCTTGGCGTCCAGACCACCTCCTGGGGACCCGAGAGAACCATTGTTCAATATGGCAATGGCTGGAGTAGGGGTTATGGGAACAGCGTTTGCAACAACGCCTCCCGAAGAAAATCCCAGACAAAATAGTCCACGACCCACTGCAGCAGTTCAAGACCCACCAAGAGCAAGTGGAGCAAGAGACACAGCAGTCCAAGTAAGGGTGGACAGAGCGCGACAAGAAAGGAGGGACCGTCAGTACTCGCCAGAGCTTGCCGACGAAGATATGTGTGGGCTCCCATGCTTTACGAGAAGAGTGCGAAAAACTCGAGTCCCAAAAGGGTTCAAGTTACCCGAGAATTTCAAGAAGTTCGACGGCCTACAAGATCCCGAGGATTGGCTCGTGGATTATCTCGAGATGGTGAAACTGGTAGGAGGAACCAGAGCAACAGCTATGCAAAGTATCCAAGTTCACCTGAGTGGTGCCGCAAGATCTTGGATAAAGAAACTCCCTTTGAACTCCATCGACAGCTGGGAAACCTTTGAGGACATCTTCGTGAAGAACTTCCGATCCACCTGCAAAAAACCCGCGTCGTTGGAAGAATTACGAGCGTGTCGACAAAAACATGACGAGTCGATGAGAAAATATATACAGCGGTGGAACATTATCAAAAACTCGGCAGAAGACATATCTGACGAGAGGGCAATAGATGCGTTCGTGGCAGGAATCCGACGAGCAGACTTCGTCGAGGACTTGGGAAGAACTAATCCCAGGACAATCTCAGCGTTGATGGAAATCGCTAACAAGTGGGCAGATGGAGAAGACGCAATATACAACAAACGACACAGGTCGCCAGAAGAGGATCGTAGTCGAAATTATCAAAATAGAAGGCGATTTTCTCGCCAGTTCTACAACAACGATGCTCCTGGCCATATATCGGCTGGTTTTCGGGGAAACCCTGGAGGAAATAGTCGAGATGATTATCAAAGGAGCAACGAGCAACAAGGCGACAATAGAGGTGATTTTCGCGGCAACAGACAAAATAGTGGACCAAGGATTCAAAGACCTTACGTGTCTCCCGAGGAGATGATGAACGGTCCGTGTCAAATGCACTTTTACCTCGACAACAATGGAAAGAGACAGTCAGGACATCTCCAGAAAGACTGCCGCAATTTTCAGGCAATGTTGCGAGCCGCAGGAATCGCAAATGCCCAAGCAAATAACAGAAATCCTCGGGAGCCAAGGAGCGAGATTCACCTTCCACCTCCTCCCGCAATAACCGAAGAAAATCGACACCAGCTCAGAATAGCGGCAGCACCACAACCACCCCCATATGTCGATCCCAATTCCAATGGCGCAGTTTTGATGATTCAGAAAGCTAGGCCGTCCAACAGGGCGCAGAAGGTCATATCTCGACAAGTGTTTATGGCAGAGAAGATGCCTCCACCAACAGTCGAGTATCTAAATTGGTCAGGGCAAGACATAGGCTTCACAATCGCGGATCACCCGCAGCAAGTTCCTCGACCAGGACAATCAGCACTTATTCTACCCGCAGTAATTGCTGGGTTCGACGTGTCGCGAGTTTTCATAGATGGCGGCAGCAGCTAAACCTCATGTATGCAGACACATTGAGGAAGATGAACATATCCCTGGCAAACTTGAAACCAACTGACACACGCTTTCACGGGATCACACCAGAGAAGCCAAGTTACCCATTGGGCAAGATCAACCTCGACGTTCAGTTTGGAACCCGAGAAAACTACAGAAGAGAACCTGGAGTTCGAAGTCGTGGATTTCCCGTCGCAATATCACGCTTTGTTGGGACGACCAGCGTACGCCAGGTTCATGGCAGTGCCGCATTATACATATCTGTTGTGGAGGTTGCCTGGGCCTAAGGGACCTATCACAATCAAAGGAAGCTTTGCACTGGCCGATAAATGCGACAAAGATTTCCATCGACTGTCAGAAACTTTCGGGATGCAAGCAGAATATGCGGCACCTAGGCTCACTGATTATGATGTGCTGCCAGAGGTAGGAAGATCTAAGGAGCCAACTTTCAATATAAATAAAGATTCAAAAGAGGTACAGATCCACCCGACAGATCCAAAGAAAACGACGTCCATTGCTACAAACATGGATGTCGCATAGGAAAGCGCGCTCGTCGAGTTCCTCCGTGAGCACTGGAAAATCTTCGCATGGTGTCCAGCCGACATGCCAGGAGTACCCAGGGAACTTGCCGAGCACCACCTCAATTTGGATCCTCTTGCACGACCAGTAAAGCAACCTTTGCGGCGTTTTTCAGAGCCTAGCCGCAAAGCTATGTTATCAGAAATAGATCGACTCAAAGATGCCGGGTTCATCAGAGAAATATCTACAGAAGCCACATGGGTAGCTAACCCAGTGATGGTGCCGAAGAAACACACAATAGTCCTTCGCATGTGCGTCGACTTTACGTGTCTCAATAAACATTGTCCCAAGGATCACTTCCCCCTCCCAAGGATCGATCAAATCATCGACTCCACGGCAGGATGTGAACGTCTTTCCTTCCTGGACGCATATTCTGGTTATAACCAGATTAGATTGAAAGAAGAAGATGAAGCCAAGACAGCGTTCATCACACCTTATGGCGTGTTTTGCTACAAAACAATGCCCTTTGGTCTGAAAAACGCGGGAGCAACATATCAGCGGATGATGCAGAAGTGCCTAGCAACACAGATCGGGAAAAATGTACAAGTCTACATCGACGATGTCGTAATAACATCAAAGAAAGGGTCAACGTTGATTGAAGATTTGAAGGAAACCTTCGACAACCTCGACAAGTTCTGCCTCAAGCTGAACCCGACAAAGTGCTCTTTTGGAGTACCCGCGGGAGAACTTCTCGGGTTCTTAGTATCAGCAAGGGGGATTGAAGCTAATCCCGAAAAAATACAGGCCATCGTCACTATGAGAAAGCCAACAAAGTTGAAGGAAATACAACAGTTAACGGGGCGAGTCGCAGCTTTAAGCAGATTCGTCGCCAGGCTAGGAGAAAAGGCGCTGCCGTTTTATGCGTTAATCAAGCAAGGGGAAAAATTTCAATGGAACGAGGAAGCAGACAGAGCTTTCGAGAATCTCAAGCGAGCAATTTCGACACCACCGATATTGGTGGCGCCAAAAGAGAAAGAACCTCTCCTCTTGTACATTGCAGCTACACCTCAGGTGGTCAGCACGGCACTAGTGGTCGAAAGGGAAGAAGAGGGCAAGCTTCATGGAGTTCAAAGGCCAGTATATTTCATCAGCGAAGTACTGTCGCCGTCAAAACAGCGGTACCCGCAATACCAAAAGCTAGCATATGGAGTATTCACGACAGCAAGAAAATTGCGACACTACTTTTCGGCGCACCCGATAATAGTGGTCAATGAGGCTCCCTTATCAAATATATTGAACAACCCAGAAGCTACGGGTCGTGTCTCCCTTTGGGGAATAGAACTTTCCCCTCGGGACATCACGTATGAAAAAAGAAAAGCAATAAAGTCGCAGGTCTTACCAGATTTCATTGCAGAGTGGATGGAGCTACAAAACACAGGACCCCCAGATTTGTCGAGGACTTGGACCATGAACTTCGACGGGTCCAAGAGATTGGAAGGTGCCGGAGCAGGCGTGATATTAGTTTCACCTGAAGGCGACAAGTTGAAGTATGTTCTGCGGATGACGTTCCCAAACGCATCTAACAATGAAGCAGAATATGAAGCTCTCATACACGGGATGAAGATGGCGAAAGCTTGCGGTGCAACCCGATTGAAAATTTTCGGCGACTCACAGTTGGTAGCTCAGCAAGTAATGAACCAATGCGACGCAGTCAACGAAAGTATGATAGCATACAAGGAGGTGTACAATGAGCTGGAGAAGCTATTCGATGGTTGTGAAGTAAACCACATCAGCAGGATGAGCAACGATGAAGCCGACGTTCTCGCAAACATCGGGTCACAATGCCTCGCAATCCCTCCAGGTGTGTTCTGGGAAGAGATTAGCGAGAGATCAACAAAGCCGGCAAAAACAAAAAAGGAGAAGAAAGAGAAAACATCGACTGTCACCAAGGGCACAGCAGAAGAAGAAGAAGAAGAGCAAGAACTAGTCATGATGGTACAAGTTCCATGGATGCAGGCCTACATATCATACATCCTAAGGAAAGTCATACCCGACGATCCAGTCGAAGCAAGGCGAATAATTAGGCGATCAAAAGCTTTCACTGTGGTAAAAGGGGAACTGTACAAACGCAGTATTTCGGGTGTGCTACAACGGTGTGTTACACCCGAAGAAGGAAGGATCATCCTAAAGGACGTGCATGAAGGAATATGTGGGCACCACGCGAGTAGCAGAGCTATCGCGGCTAAGGTTTTCAGAGCAGGATTTTATTGGCTAACAGCAATCGAGGATGCGAAGGAAATAGTGCGAACTTGCGATGCGTGCCAAAGATTTGCGGCAAGACCTCACTCTCCAGCAGCGGAACTTATGCCAATCCCATTGTCTTGGCCCTTTGCTCAATGGGGTCTCGACATGGTAGGTAAATTACACAAAGCTTCGCCAGGAGGTTATGAGTATATGCTTGTTGCTGTCGACAAGTTTACAAAATGGATCGAAGCAAAGCCAATAAATTCACCGGACGGCGCGTCAGCGATTAAGTTCGTGAAAAGCATCGTCTTCAGATTTGGAGTTCCTCACAGTATTGTGACAGACAACGGCAGCAATTTCACGTCCAAGGAGTTCAAAGCATACTGCGCAGAAGTGGGCATCAAATTGAGTTTTGCGTCTGTCGCGCATCCTCAGACCAATGGACAAGTCGAGAAGGCCAATGGCATCATCTGCAATGGCATCAAGAAACGTCTGCTAGGCCCATTGGAAAAAGCCCGGCATACTTGGCCGGAGGAGTTACAAAGTGTGTTGTGGAGTATCCGAACAACACCAAATACGGCGACACAGGAAACACCGTTCTTTCTGGTTCATGGCGCCGAAGCAGTCCTGCCAATAGAAATAGAGCACGATTCTCCAAGAGTCACAGAATATGACGAAGAAACTTCGAGAAAAGCTTTGGAAGATGATGTTGACGCACTCGATGAAGCTCGAGACGAAGTCCTGTCGCGAGTCGCCAAATATCAGCAGGACCTGAAAAACTATCACAGTCGACGATTGCGGCCAAGGTCTTTTCAAGTTGGTGACTTAGTTCTGCGGCTCAACCAGAGAAAAACTCGAATCACCATGGCTTGGACCCTACATCGTCACAGAAGTAATCGAAGGAGGAGCATACAGAATCAAAGACAAGAAGACAGGGATTGACGAGCCAAATCCCTGGAATGTGGCACAGCTCAGGCGTTTCTACGCCTAGGTGTCGAAAATATAGTCCTCCTTTGTAAAGCTTCAATGTACTGAAACGCCCACGAGTTTTCAGACGCACTCTTTTCCTTTTTCGGGGCACCGAGTGGGGCCGGGAAAGGTTTTTAATGAGGCGGGCTCGTGGTGCTGCAATATAATAAAGATAGTGGAATTATATATCTTCTTCTCGACAAGATCAGGGGTTTCTCCCCTACATGATACAATATATATATAAACACAGTATCGACAAAAGAAGCACCTTGCCTTGGTAAAAAAATACCTCGCCAAAATAAAAAGAGATATCGACAAAATAGTGATCAACAAAAAAGCTCGGGGGCTTACACCCACAAAAATAGTACAGTGTATATTATCTTGCCTTGGTTAAAAAACCTCGCACTATACAAATACAGCGGCTAGCCACCGAAAATACTCGGGGGCTAGACAAATATAGAAATATACTGTTTGCTTTACAATAGAATCACAACCATGATTCACAAAAAGAAAATTATCTACCAAAGGAAAACTAGCCTTGATTCAATATATCGTCAAGAGTAACTTTGTTTTCCTCAGGAGCAGCACCAAGAAAATCAGCATAATGACCGTCTGCAAAAAAGTCGGCATCCATCCGAAGGAGGTCTTCAATCATTTCTTCGGCTATGGGTGAAACCTTCGTGTTAATGCGATCAATACCAACTCTTCGGCGCCGAACCTTCTCGTGAACCTTCTCAACAACTTGGGTCAGATCAAGTTTTGAATGGCAGATCTGAAGCATTATGAGGGCAAATCTGGCGCCAGCTACCAGTTGAGCTCTGACAAAGTGATGGATCCTATGAGCATCCTTAAACTTCTCCATTAACTCGGGAAGAGTTTTTGGTTGAACGTTCCGAGGAAACATAGAGTTATACACCATAGAGAGGGTCTTGGTACAGAAGTCAAGGTACCCGCGAACCTGAAGCGCGCGATCCTGAAATCTCACGATTTGGCGAGTCCGTTCAGGCGTGCCCCAAAAAGTCGACCCATGATCACGAGCAAGCCGAAGAAGAACATTGGAACGAGCCTCGACACGTTCATCTTCAGCAGCAGTATCCAAAAAAGCACCTATTGTTTCTCGCAACAGGTCAGTAGACAATGAGGCAAGCAGCAAAGAAAAATGAAGCGCGACAAAAGATAATCAAACATACCCGCCATATCCAAGCTAGCATCTACTAACAGCTGGAGCATGGAATTTTCTCGAGACGTAGCTGCAGTGGTTTCAGCAACAGCCGAGTCCTTTTCAGCAATAGCAGTTTGTGCTTGTTGGAGTGCAATTTCCTCGGCTTCAGATGACTTACGAGCCTTCTCCATCAGCACAAGTGATTGCTTCTTCACGAACTGAAGTTGGTGTCGAAGTTCGTCTAATTCTTGCGGCAAGGAATCCTCGGCAGTCGAAGCATCAGCAGGAGTTCTCCTTGGGGGAGAAGGCAAAATATTGGAAGAACCAGGAGCTGGCGTATAATTGTCAAAAATTAACTGGAAAAAGAAATATTTCGACATCAATCACTGAGCAAAGATAGATTTCCATTCATCTCCATAATATATACATATCTATTACAAAAGAAGGACCTTCTAGAGGGATACTGAAGCAGTTCTCGCCAATAACACTACGGCGACAAGGCCAAAAGAAAGAGGTATGCTAAAAAGAAAAAGCAAAGAGGCATTTAACTAGACCTCCGGCTTTGATGAGCTAGGAGTCGAAGATGGCTTGATCCCGATATAAGCCAGGATTTTCCTCGTGTTGGGCTTAGCTGCCTTGATCAAAGACCTCCACCTTGACTGTTCTATCTGATCAGTGTCGCCAACTTTCGACCAATCGATAGACTGCTGGCTGTGAGCAACCAAGGCGACAGTATTCTCCACGGCAACCTTCATATTTTCATGACGCACCCTTAGCCCAAGATCTTCTGATGGATTGAAGCACTTGGCGAGGTCAAGGAAAGTTGCGGGTTCCTCTTTCTTGGGGAAGAAATAAGGGAAAAGCCGCGACAACCCCGCTTTAGCCTGATCAATGCCTTCGCGTGCCTCTGATCCATGAACTTCAAGGAGTGAAAGGGCGTCAAGAAGAGAATCATTGGCGGGTTCATCAAGTTGAAATTCTTGAGCTGTTCTAGCTGTCAAGAAAGAAAAATTGAGCAACAAACGAGTGCAGAGAAGAAAATACAAAAGAATAATGAGTGGTACTTACCTACGAAGCGGCGACTCTGCGTCGTTAAACGCTTACGGATCGCCTCCTCGCGAGCAGACTGGGCGGCTATGTGATCGCTCAGGGAAGTTTCAGCGGTGTGAAGCCTCTTTCTGAGATCTTCGACACCAGCAGCGTCAGCCTTGGCTTTATCAGCCTCTGCTCGTGCATCAATAGCATCTGACTCAGCCTTTTTGCGAGCCTTTTCACTTTGCTCTAATTGCTGAGCAAGTGTATTGGCACGATCATTGGCTTCCGCCAGTTTTTCTACAATGGAAAATAAATATAGTTACAAATCTCGACAACAAAGAAGGAACAAAAGAACAGAGGCAAAAAGAAGGAGCAGAGCATTACCTTCAGCTTTATTTGCATATTCACGGTACCCAACAAATTGGGCACCGATGCGAAGAAGATCCTTGATCACAGGCTATAAAAGCAAGAGGACAAAGAGAGAATGGGGGTATGAGAAAAATATAGTGATACGCAGAAGCAAACAAAGAAAACATAAACACTGACAAAAAAGTAAAGAACTTACATCTTCCATGAGAAGGTTCGAAGAGCTACTCAATTGGAGAGTAGGCTCCGAGACAATCTCCGTCCTTGCCCTTTTCGGTGAAGGGGCTCGGGGGCTCGAAGGAGGAGTAGAAGCGCCGATGTTTTGTTGAGGAGGCGAGGATTCCTCTCCTTCAACTCGTGGCTCTGAAATAACTAGGGTATGTGACATACTCGTTCGAGCAGCCACATCCAAAGCTGGCGTTTCCTCGTCATCATCACTATTGCAAAAGGGTGGCAGTGTAAAAAGCAAGGCAAGCAAAAATTCTTCGAATAGAAAAATAAAAGAGGGAACTTACGAACTGATGATACTCGCAAGATATGGATCATAAGCTGCCTTTTGCGGTAAAGGAGCAGCTTCTTCGGGTTTAGAAGTCCCGGAATCTTCGACATCACCCCTCTTCCTTTTGTTCTTTGGAGAATCAGCAGGAGGAGGAGATTGGGCCGATGTAGTGTCTTCAGAAGCAGCATCTTTTTCAGCAGATCCCGCAGATTTTCGAGAATCTGCGGGTTCATTCACAAAAGAGGAGGCCTCTTGGTTATCATTAGAGATAACGGTCCTTTCTTCGACTTCCCCACCTTCAGGAAGAGGAGGAAGTGAAACAAGATTTGGATGATTCTGTCCAAAAAGAGGGAAGGATATCAGAACGAAGCAAACAATGCAAAAAAGCAAGGCAGTAAAAAATTGCGCGACAATGTTTACCTTAGGAAGCGCATGGGTGGCGCTGTATGGTTTTACGCGACAAGAAGAAGGGATGGCATCTTTTTTGCTGAGGGAGGTGATTTTTCGGACAAGCCTCTCCAGGTCCTTGACTTCCAAATCCACCGACAGCCGATCCACGTCTTCGTTGCCAGTATATTTCCAGAGAGGGAATTTGCGAGCTTGAAGAGGCTGAACTCTACTCTTAAGGAAATACACTATAATCTGGATACCTGACAATTCTTTGCCGCGAGTATTTTGCAACTCATGGATGCGAGCCATCAGGGATTCAGTCGAAGTTCTTTCTTCCTCGGTAGCCTCTGCATCCCAGGAACGGCGACGAAGAATTTTCTCGGCACCGTCAAAAGGAGGAATATTATCCTCGAGGCAGCCATCGTTTTCTTCGCGAATGTATAACCACCTCTTGCGCCAACCTTGAACGGAATCAGGGAGCTTGACGTCGAAGTAATCAGCAGTGGAGCGAATAGAAATAACAACGCCGCCTATATTATAGGCGACATTGGGAGAGCCATTGCGGCGACAGAAGAAAATGCGCTTCCAAAGCGCCCAATTGGGTGAGACGCCAAGGAAGGCTTCACAAAGCGTGATGAAAATAGAAATGTGGAGGATTGAGTTTGGCGTGAGGTGGTGAAGCTGGAGACCGTAGACATAGAGTAATCCACGGAGGAAAGGATGGATGGGGGTGGATAAACCACGGATGAGATGGTCGACAAAACTTACCCGGTACCCCATTGGAGGGGCTGGGTAGCTTTCTTCGCTGGGGAAGCAAACCGCTTTGGGTTTCGTGGTGATTCCCAGTTTCTTCATCAGGTTGAGGTCTTGGTTGGTGATCTTGGACCTCTCCCACTCCGCCGCTCCCAGATCCGCGGCGGCCATCGAGGAGTCAGGTGTGCTGTGCCTGGTTAGACGACGCGGTGGCATCAACAATGGCAATGAAGAACAGCTGCGAAGAGAAAAGCTTTGGGAGCAGTGGAGCGCAAGGGGAGATTTTGCAGAGGAGAGCAGAGAACGGCGCGAGCGGAAGTGCTCGAGGAAGAAGAAGGAGATCTTATATAGAGGTGCGGTGAACCGACGGAACCGTTGGATGAAGAAAGAATGAAGGAGATGATTACCACGTGGCAACAAGGGCAAATTAGTATTTCAACATTGACGAGGTTACAGAACGTGCGCCAGGAAAAGCGGAGGACGTGTGTCCCCCACTTGCACGACGTGTCAACATGGTGAGAAAAATGGACCCACGAAGCAGAAAAAATTTCGGCTATTCATAGAGGTGAAGAGATTTTGACAAGGGAAAGTTTGTCGACACGCAAAACAAAAAGAGAATGGCGACAGGGTAAATTATTCGACTACTACTGGAGCCTTTGATCAAATACAAAGTTTTTGCCCAAATGCTCGGGGGCTACTTTGAAAAAATAGAAAATTTCGAGTATGACAATATAGCAATGGCGAGAGCCTATGACCAAATTCAAGAATTTGTTCATAGCCTCGGGGGCTACTCCCATCGGGAGCGCTGGTCGCGCACCCGATAAATATAAAAAAATCGAGAAGGATCATAAATATAGCGGCAAAGGATGCTAATCTGTGGAGCCTACACCCAAGCACAAGTTCTTGGCTGTAGCCTCGGGGGCTACTCCCATCGGGAACGCTGTTCGCGTGCCCGATGAATTTGATCAGAAATAAAGAAAAAAAAGTGAGTATATTTCGAGTTACACAAATAACTCTACATATACTCCCATCGGGAAGACAAAATAAAGTCATAAATATGACTCAATAAAATGTGCTATTCCAAAGGCGAAAAGCACTCGACAATATATTCTCAGAACGCCAAAGTTGCGATCAATTTCTGAATGCCGCAAATTTGCGAAGGTAAGACCCCAGATCCGTTCTGCTGGGCGTGGCATCGCCAAAGACTGCGCTCTGCTACTATTATCCGTATCAACAGATACGAAGAAAAATCCTAACGGACGCGTTAGGTACCCGATAAATTTGACTGGGACTCGACAGAATGGTAAGACCTTAAGCGGCGCCTGTCGAAGTTTACACCAGTATCCCGAGATCATGTCCGGGGACGTGATCTTGAAGTAGGTTTTTGGGATTGCCACTAGAGCAGTTAACTAGTACCTGATCCGTCAGATGAACTAGCCCCAACTACCATTATCCCTGTACAATATAGAATTTTATGTGGAGTATGAATAAAAGCTCTCGAACAAAAATAAACGGGAGAGATTTTCCCTGACTCTACGATTCAAGCAAAATCTCGGGGGCTACTGACATAGGCACCCCAAATGGGCCTGCCATAGATAGTACCCGGGATTTACTGAAGGCCCACTATCCGAAGAATAAGAAGATTCGGGAGCCCAAGATGTATTAAGGAAAGCTAGAGTTGTAATAGATTATTTGTAATCTGGCGGGATGAGTTAGAAACCGTCCCGGACTCTGTAACTTGTACAACGAAACCCTCGGCTCCACCTCCTATATAAGGGGGAGTCGAGGGACAAAGAAAGGATCGAATCTACTGTCAACATAACCCTAGTTTTCATAATCGCCGAGTACTTTTCGCCTAAACCTTCGAGATCTACTTGCCCTCTACTTCTAACAAAACCCTAGTCTACAATCTGTAGGCATTGACAAGTTAATCCTTTGTCAGCTGTTCTACAAACCTCTGCTCTTGGAGGCCCAACACTGTCTACAGGAAAGGAGGGGAACGTAGACATCAAGCTATTTTCTGGCGCCGTTGCCGGGGAGGAAAGGTAAAAGGTACTCACACTCCGGACCTCGGCTACTAAGCTATTTTCCGGCGCCATTGTAAGTACTCGAAGCTATTTCCTTTAGACTCTGCAATTGCGACATTTGGTTTCTTGTTTACACTAGTTAGGCATAATGGAAAACAACAAAAATATGAGAGATCTTTATGAACTTTATCTTGAATTAGGACATGATGTGTTTGAAGAAAGAATTAAAAAACCCATGGAACTTTATATGCATGATAATGGGAATGTTATTAGTATGAATGCTTTGAACACCATTGTTGCTAATGCTATGGAAAATTCTAAGCTTGGGGAAGCTGGCTTTGATGAGCATGATATTTTTAGTCCCCCAAGCATTGAGGAGAAAATTTACTTTGATGATACTTTGCCTCCTATTTATGATGATTATAATGATAGTAGTCTTTTGTTACCACCTGTTATGGAGGATAAATTTGATTATGATTACAATATACCTCCTATATTTGATAGCTACTTTGTTGAATTTGCTCCCACTACAATTAATAAGAATGACTATGCTTATGTTGGGAGTAGTAATTATTTTATGCATGAGACTCATGATAAGAATGCTTTATGTGATAGTTATATTGTTGAGTTTGCTCATGTTGCTACTGAAAGTTATTATGAGAGAGGAAAATATGGTTGTAGAAATTTTCATGTTACTAAAACACCTCTCTATGTGCTGAAATTTTTGAAGCTACACTTGTTTTATCTTCCTATGCTTGTTACTTTGCTCTTCATGAACTTGTTTATTTACAAGATTCCTATGCATAGGAAGCATGTTAGACTTAAATGTGTTTTGAATTTGCCTCTTGATGCTCTCTTTTGCTTCAACTCCTATTTCTTGCGAGTGCATCATTGAAATTGCTGAGCCCATCTTAATGGCTATAAAGAAAGAACTTCTTGGGAGATAACCCATGTGTTTTTTTTACTACAGTACTTTGTTTTATATTTGTGTCTTGGAAGTTGTTTACTACTGTAGCAACCTCTCCTTATCATGTTTTTGTGCCAAGTAAAGTTTCTATGTTAAAGTTGATGTTATATTTGGGATCGCTGCGCAGAAACAGCATTGCTGTCTGTCACGAATCTGGGCACAGGTCTCTGTAGAAAATTCGAAAAAATCTGCCAATTTACGAGCGTGATCCTCAGATATGTACGCAACTTTCATTAGTTTTGAGTTTTTCCATTTGAGCAAGTCTGGTGCCATCTTAAAATTCGTCTTTACGGACTGTTCTGTTTTTGACAGATTCTGCCTTTTATTTCGCATTGCCGCTTTTGTTAAGTTGAATGAGTTTCTTTGTTCCATTAACTTTCAGAAGTTTTGTGCAATGTCCAGAAGTGTAAAGAATGATTGTGCCATCTCTGAACATGTGAATTTTTAATTATGCACTAACCCTCTAATGAGTTTGCTTGAAGTTTGGTGTGAAGGAAGTTTTCAAGGGTCAAGAGAGGAGAATGATATACTATGATCAAGAGGAGTGAAAGCTCTAAGCTTGGGGATGCCCCCGTGGTTCACCCCTGCATATTTTAAGAAGACTCAAGCGTCTAAGCTTGGGGATGCCCAAGGCATCCCCTTCTTCATCGACAACATCATCAGGTTCCTCCCCTGAAACTATATTTTTATTCAATCACATCTTGTGTTCTTTACTTGGAGCGTCGGTTTGTTTTCATTTTTGTTTTTGTTTGAATAAAATGGATCCTAGCATTCACTTTGTGGGAGAGAGACACGCTCTGCTGTTGCATATGGACACATGTGTTCTTAGCTCATAATATTCATGGCGAAGTTTCCTCTTCGTTATATTGTTATATGGTTGGAATTGGAAAATGCTACATGTAGTAATTGCTATAATGTCTTGGGTAATGTGATACTTGGCAATTGTTGTGCTCATGTTTAAGCTCTTGCATCATATACTTTGCACCCATTAATGAAGAAATACATAGAACATGCTAAAATTTGGTTTGCATAATTGGTCTCTCTAAGGTCTAGATAATTTCTAGTATTGAGTTTTGAACAACAAGGAAGACGGTGTAGAGTCTTATAATGTTTACAATATGTCTTTTATGTGAGTTTTGCTGCACCGGTTCATCCTTGAGTTTGCTTCAAATAACCTTGCTAGCCTAAACCTTGTATCGAGAGGGAATACTTCTCATGCATCCAAAATCCTTGAGCCAACTACTATGCCATTTGTGTCCACCATAACTACCTACTACATGGTATTTCTCCGCCATTCCAAAGTAAATTGCTTGAGTGCTACCTTTAAAATTCCATCATTTACCTTTGCAATATATAGCTCATGGGACAAAATAGCCTTAAAAACTATCGTAGTATTGAATATGTACTTATGCACTTTATATTTTATTAAGTTGCTTGTTGTGCGATAACCATGCTTCTGGGGAACGCCATCAACTATTGTTGAATATCATGTGAGTTGCTATGCATGTCCGTCTTGTCTGAAGGATCTATCATTTTAGTGGTTGGAGCATGCAAAATTGTTAGAGAAGAACATTGGGCCGCTAACTAAAGCCATGAATCATGGTTGAAGTTTCAGTTTTGGACATATATCCTCAATCTCATATGAGAATAATAATTGTTGCTACATGCTTATGCATTTAAGAGGAGTCCATTATCTGTTGTCCATGTTGTCCCGGTATGGATGTCTAAGTTGAGAATAATCAAAAGCGAGAAATCCAAAATGCGAGCTTTCTCCTTAGACCTTTGTACAGGCGGCATGGAGGTACCCCTTTGTGACACTTGGTTGAAACATGGCATGCAAAGATCCGGTAGTCCAAGCTAAGTAGGACGAGGTGCGGGCACTATTAGTATACTATGCATGAGGCTTGCAACTTGTAAGATATAATTTACGTAACTCATATGCTTTATTACTACCGTTGACAAAATTGTTTCATGTTTTCAAAATAAAAGCTCTAGCACAAATACAGCAATCGATGCTTTCCTCTTTGAAGGACCTTTCTTTTACTTTTATTGTTGAGTCAGTTTACCTATCTCCTTCCACCTTAAGAAGCAAACACTTGTGTGAACTGTGCATTGATTCCTACATACTTGCATATTGCACTTGTTATATTACTTTATGTTGACAATATCCATGAGATATACATGTTATAAGTTGAAAGCAACCGCTGAAACTTAATCTTCCTTTGTGTTGCTTCAACACCTTTACTTTGATTTATTGCTTTATGAGTTAACTCTTATGCAAGACTTATTGATGCTTGTCTTGAAGTACTATTCATGAAAAGTCTTTGCTTTATGATCCAGTTGTTTACTCATGTCATTACCTTTGTTTTGATCGCTGCATTCATTACATATGTTTACAAATAGTATGATCAAGATTATGATGGCATGTCACTTCAGAAATTATCTTTGTTATCGTTTTACCTGCTCGGGACGAGCAGAACTAAGCTTGGGGATGCTGATACGTCTCCAACGTATCGATAATTTCTTATGTTCCATGCTACTTTATTGATGATACCTACATGTTTTATGCACATTATATGTCATATTTATGCATTTTCTGGAACTAACCTATTAACAAGATGCCGAAGAGCCAGTTGCTGTTTTCTGCTGTTTTTGGTTTCAGAAATCCTAGTAAAGAAATATTCTCGGAATTGGACGAAACTTTCGCCCAGGGTCCTATTTTTGCACGAAGCTTCCAGAAGACCGAAGAGATAACGAAGTGGGGCCACGAGGCGCCAGGGGCCGGCGCGGCCCAAGCCCTGGCCGCGCCGACCCCCTGGGCCCCTCGTGTGGCCCCCGCGTGACCCTCCGCCTACTTAAAGCCTCCGTCGCGAAACCCCAGTACGAGAGCACGATACGAGAAAAGTTCCAGAGCCGCCGCCATCGCGAAGCCAAGATCTGGGGGACAGGAGTCTCTGTTCCGGCACCCTGCCGGAGCGGGAAGTGCCCCCGGAAGGCTTCTCCATCGACACCGCTGCCATCTCCACCGCCATCTTCATCACCGCTGCTGCTCCCATGAGGAGGGAGTAGTTCTCCATCGAGGCTCGGGGCTGTACCGGTAGCTATGTGGTTCATCTCTCTCCTATGTACTTCAATACAATAATCTCATGAGCTGCTTTACATGATTGAGATTCATATGATGATGCTTGTAATCTAGATGTCATTATGCTAGTCAAGTGAGTTTTACTTATGTGATCTCCGGAGACTCCTTGTCCCACGTGTGTAAAGGTGACAGTGTGTGCACCGTGTGGGTCTCTTAGGCTATATTTCACGAAGTACTTATTCACTGTTGAAGAGCGTAGTGAAGTGCTTATTTATATCTCTTTATGATTGCAATGTGCATCGTATCACAATTTATCTATGTGCTACTCTAGCAAAGTTATTAAAGTAGTTTTATTCCTCCTGCATGTGTGTAAAGGTGACAGTGCGTGCACCGTGTTAGTACTTGGTTTATGCTATGATCATGATCTCTTGTAGATTGCGAAGTTAACTATTGCTATGATAATATTGATGTGATCTATTCCTCCTACATATGCATGAAGGTGACAGTGTGCATGCTATGCTAGTACTTGGTTTAGTCTTTTGATCTATCTTACACTTAAGGTTACTTAAATATGAGCATTATTGTGGAGCTTGTTAACTCCGGCATTGAGGGTTCGTGTAATCCTACGCAATGTGTTCATCATCCAACAAAAGTGTAGAGTATGCATTTATCTATTCTGTTATGTGATCAATGTTGAGAGTGTCCACTAGTGAAAGTGTAATCCCTAGGCCTTGTTCCTAAATACTGCTATCGCTGCTTGTTTACTGTTTTACTGCGTTACTACTGCTGCAATACTACCACCATCAACTACACGCCAGCAAGCTATTTTCTGGCACCGTTGCTACTGCTCATATATATTCATACCACCTGTATTTCACTATCTCTTCGCCGAACTAGTGCACCTATTAGGTGTGTTGGGGACACAAGAGACTTCTTGCTTTGTGGTTGCAGGGTTGCATGAGAGGGATATCTTTGACCTCTTCCTCCCTGAGTTCGATAAACCTTGGGTAATCCACTTAAGGGAAACTTGCTGCTGTTCTACAAACCTCTGCTCTTGGAGGCCCAACACTGTCTACAGGAAAGGAGGGGGAACGTAGACATCACTATGCATGTCCGTCTTGTCTGAAGGATCTATCACCTTAGTGGTTGGAGCATGCAAAATTGTTAGATAAGAACATTGGGCCGCTAACTAAAGCCATGAATCATGGTTGAAGTTTCAGTTTTGGACATATATCCTCAATCTCATATGAGAATAATAATTGTTGCTACATGCTTATGCATTTAAGAGGAGTCCATTATCTGTTGTCCATGTTGTCCCGGTATGGATGTCTAAGTTGAGAATAATCAAAAGCGAGAAATCCAAAATGCGAGCATTCTCCTTAGACCTTTGTACAGGCGGCATGGAGGTACCCCTTTGTGACACTTGGTTGAAACATGGCATGCAAAGATCCGGTAGTCCAAGCTAAGTAGGACGAGGTGCGGGCACTATTAGTATACTATGCATGAGGCTTGCAACTTGTAAGATATAATTTACATAACTCATATGCTTTATTACTACCGTTGACAAAATTGTTTCATGTTTTAAAAATAAAAGCTCTAGCACAAATACAGCAATCGATGCTTTCCTCTTTGAAGGACCTTTCTTTTACTTTTATTGTTGAGTCAGTTTACCTATCTCCCTCCACCTTAAGAACCAAACACTTGTGTGAACTGTGCATTGATTCCTACATACTTGCATATTGCACTTGTTATATTACTTTATGTTGACTATATCCATGAGATATACATGTTATAAGTTGAAAGCAACCGCTGAAACTTAATCTTCCTCTGTGTTGCTTCACACCTTTACTTTGATTTATTGCTTTATGAGTTAACTCTTATGCAAGACTTATTGATGCTTGTCTTGAAGTACTATTCATGAAAAGTCTTTGCTATATGATTCACTTGTTTACTCATGTCATTACTTTTGTTTTGATCGCTGCATTCATTACATATGTTTACAAATAGTATGATCAAGATTATAATGGCATGTCACTTCAGAAATTATCTTTGTTATCGTTTTACTGCTCGGGACGAGCAGAACTAAGCTTGGGGATGCTGATACGTCTCCAACGTATCGATAATTTCTTATGTTCCATGCTACTTTATTGATGATACCTACATGTTTTATGCACATTATATGTCATATTTATGCATTTTCGGAACTAACCTATTAACAAGATGCCGAAGAGCCAGTTGCTGTTTTCTGCTGTTTTTGGTTTCAGAAATCCTAGTAAGGAAATATTCTCGGAATTGGACGAAATCTTCGCCCAGGGTCCTATTTTTGCACGGAGCTTCCAGAAGACCGAGGAGATAACGAAGTGGGGCGACGAGGCGCCGCCACCATAGGGCCGCGCGGCCAGAGGGCCGCGCCGCCCTATGGTGTGGGCCCTCGTCAGCCCCCGACCTACCCTTCCGCCTACTTAAAGCCTCCGTCGCGAAACCCCGCCGAGAGCCACGATACGGAAAACCTTCCAGAGACGCCGCCGCCGCGAATCCCATCTCGGGGGATTCAGGAGATCGCCTCCGGCACCTGCCGGAGAGGGGATTCATCTCCCGGAGGACTCTTCATCGCCATGATCGCTCCGGAGTGATGAGTGAGTAGTTCACCCCTGGACCATGGGTCCATAGCAGTAGCTAGATGGTCGTCTTCTCCTTGTTGTGCTTCATTGTTGGATCTTGTGAGCTGCCTAACATGATCAAGATCATCTATCTGTAATACTATATGTTGTGTTTGTCGGGATCCGATGGATAGAGAATACTATGTTATGGTGATTATCAATCTATTTTTTATGTGTTGTTTATGATCTTGCATGCTCTCCGTTATTAGTAGAGGCTCTGGCCAAGTTTGTACTCTTAACTCCAAGAGGGAGTATTTATGCTCGATAGTGGGTTCATGCCTTCATTGACACCTGGGACAGTGACAGAAAGTTCTAAGGTTGTGATGTGTTGTTGCCACTAGGGATAAAACATTGATTCTATGTCTAAGGATGTAGTTGTCGATTACATTACGCACCATACTTAATGCAATTGTCTGTTGCTTAGCAACTTAATACTGAATGGGTTCGGATGATAACCGAAGGTGGACTTTTTAGGCATAGATGCAGTTGGATGGCGGTCTATGTACTTTGTCGTAATGCCCGGATTAAATCTCACTATATTTATCATATCATGTATATGCATTATTATGCCCTTCTCTATTTGTCAATTGCCCGACTGTAATTTGTTCACCCAACATGATTTTATCTTATGGGAGAGACACCTCTAGTGAACTATGGACCCCGGTCCTATTCTTTACATAGCATACAATCTACTGCAATACTTGTTTTACTGTTTTCTTGCAAACAATCATCTTCCACTCGATACGTTTAATCCTTTGTTACAGCAAGCCGGTGAGATTGACAACCTCACTTTCGTTGGGGCAAAGTACTTTGGTTTTGTTGTGCAGATTCCACGTTGGCGCCGGAATCCCTGTTGTTGCGCCGCATCACATTTCGCCACCATCAACCTTCAACGTGCTTCTTGGCTCCTACTGGTTCGATTAAACCTTGGTTTCTTTCTGAGGGAAAACTTGCTACTGTGCGCATCATACCTTCCTCTTGGGGTTCCCAACGAACGTGTGAGTTACACGCCATCAGCATACATATAAAGTTCCATAGGTTTTTTAATTTTCTCTTCAAACACATCATGTCCTAATTCAAGATAAATTTCATAAAGATCTCTAATTTTTTTTGTTGTTTTCCATTAAGCCTAACTAGTGAAAAATAAAAACAAGTACAGGACTAGACATGATAACAAAAGTAAACTAAATGCAAGTAATTAATTTTTTGTGTTTTTGATATAGAGCTAGTAGATAAGACAATAAGTAAAGTAACTAGTTTTTTTGTGTTTTGTTTAGGTGCAGCAAACAAAGTAGTAAATAAAATAAAGCAAGACAAAAACAAAGTAAAGAGATTGAGAAGTGGAGACTCCCCTTGCAGCGTGTCTTGATCTCCCCGGCAACGGCGCCAGAAAACAGCTTGATGCGCGTAAATGTACACGTCCGTTGGGAACCCCAAGAGGAAGGTATGATGCGCACAGTGGCAAGTTTTCCCTCAGAAAGAAACCAAGGTTTATCGAACCAGGAGGAGCCAAGAAGCACGTTGAAGGTTGATGGTGGCGAAATGTGATGCGGCGCAACAACAGGGATTCCGGCGCCAACGTGGAACCTGCACAACACAACCAAAGTACTTTGCCCCAACGAAACATGAGGTTGTCAATCTCACCGGCTTGCTATAACAAAGGATTAACCGTATTGTATGGAAGATGATTGTTTGCGAAGAAAACAGTAAAACAAGTATTGCAGTAGATTGTATGCGATGTAAAGAATAGGACCGGGGTCCACAGTTCACTAGAGGTGTCTCTCCCATAAGATAAAAGCATGTTGGGTGAACAAATTACAGTCGGGCAATTGACAAAATAGAGAAGGGCATAACAATGCATATACATGATATGATAAATATAGTGAGATTTAATTGGGCATTATGACAAAGTACATAGACCGCCATCCAACTGCATCTATGCCTAAAAAGTCCACCTTCAGGTTATCATCCGAACCCCATTCAGTATTAAGTTGCTAAGCAACAGACAATTGCATTAAGTATGGTGCGTAATGTAATCGACAACTACATCCTTAGACATAGCATCAATGTTTTATCCCTAGTGGCAACAGCACATCACAACCTTAGAACCTACTGTCACGATCCCAGGTGTCAATGAAGGCATGAACCCACTATCGAGCATAAATACTCCCTCTTGGAGTTAAGAGCAAAAACTTGGCCAGAGCCTCTACTAATAACGGAGAGCATGCAAGATCATAAACAACACATAAACAATAGATTGATAATCACCATAATCATAGTACTCTCTATCCATCGGATCCCGACAAACACAACATATAGTATTACAGATAGATGATCTTGATCATGTTAGGCAGCTCACAAGATCCAACAATGAAGCACAACAAGGAGAAGACGACCATCTAGCTGCTATGGACCCATGGTCCAGGGGTGAACTACTCACTCATCACTCCGGAGGCGACCATGGCGATGAAGAGTCCTCCGGAGATGAATCCCCTCTCCGGCAGGTGCCGGAGGCGATCTCCTGAATCCCCCGAGATGGGATTCGCGGCGGCGGCGTCTCTGGAAGGTTTTCCGTATCGTGGCTCTCGGTTCTGGGGTTTTCGCGACGGAGACTTGCAGGCGGAAGAACGCGGGGGCCACACGAGGTGCGGGGTAGGCGGCGCGGCGGGGCCGCGCCACCCTATCCCCGGCTGCCTCGTGGCCCCACTTCGTTATCTCTTCGGTCTTCCGGAAGCTTCGTGCAAAAATAGGACCCTGGGCGAAAGTTTCGTCCAATTCCAGAATATTTCCTTACTAGGATTTCTGAAACCAAAAACAGCAGAAAACAACAATCGGCTCTTCGGCATCTTGTTAATAGGTTAGTTCCGAAAATGCATAAATATGACATATAATGTGCATAAAACATGTAGGTATCATCAATAAAGTAGCATGGAACATAAGAAATTATCGATACGTTGGAGACGTATCAGCATCCCCAAGCTTAGTTCTGCTCGTCCCGAGCAGGTAAAACGATAACAAAGATAATTTCTGAAGTGACATGCCATCATAATCTTGATCATACTATTTGTAAACATATGTAATGAATGCAGCGATCAAAACAAAAGTAATGACATGAGTAAACAAGTGAATCATATGACAAAGACTTTTCATGAATAGTACTTCAAGACAAGCATCAATAAGTCTTGCATAAGAGTTAACTCATAAATCAATAAATCAAAGTAAAGGTATTGAAGCAACACAAAGGAAGATTAAGTTTCAGCGGTTGCTTTCAACTTATAACATGTATATCTCATGGATATTGTCAACATAAAGTAATATAACAAGTGCAATATGCAAGTATGTAGGAATCAATGCACAGTTCACACAAGTGTTTGCTTCTTAAGGTGGAAGGAGATAGGTAAACTGACTCAACAATAAAAGTAAAAGAAAGGTCCTTCAAGAGGAAAGCATCGATTGCTGTATTTGTGCTAGAGCTTTTATTTTGAAAACATGAAACAATTTTGTCAACGGTAGTAATAAAGCATATGAGTTATGTAAATTATATCTTACAAGTTGCAAGCCTCATGCATAGTGTACTAATAGTGCCCGCACCTCGTCCTACTTAGCTTGGACTACCGGATCTTCGCATGCCATGTTTCAACCAAGTGTCACAAAGGGGTACCTCCATGCCGCCTGTACAAAGGTCTAAGGAGAATGCTCGCATTTTGGATTTCTCGCTTTTGATTATTCTCAACTTAGACATCCATACCGGGACAACATGGACAACAGATAATGGACTCCTCTTTAATGCATAAGCATGTAGCAACAATTATTATTCTCATATGAGATTGAGGATATATGTCCAAAACTGAAACTTCAACCATGATTCATGGCTTTAGTTAGCGGCCCAATGTTCTTCTCTAACAATTTTGCATGCTCCAACCACTAAAATGATAGATCCTTCAGACAAGACGGACATGCATAGCAACTCACATGATATTCAACAATAGTTGATGGCGTTCCCCAGAAGCATGGTTATCGCACAACAAGCAACTTAATAAAATATAAAGTGCATAAGTACATATTCAATACTACGATAGTTTTTAAGGCTATTTTGTCCCATGAGCTATATATTGCAAAGGTGAATGATGGAATTTTAAAGGTAGCACTCAAGCAATTTACTTTGGAATGGCGGAGAAATACCATGTAGTAGGTAGGTATGGTGGACACAAATGGCATAGTAGTTGGCTCAAGGATTTTGGATGCATGAGAAGTATTCCCTCTCGATACAAGGTTTAGGCTAGCAAGGTTATTTGAAGCAAACTCAAGGATGAACAAGTGCAGCAAAACTCACATAAAAGACACATTGTAAACATTATAAGACTCTACACCGTCTTCCTTGTTGTTCAAAACTCAATACTAGATATTATCTAGACCTTAGAGAGACCAAATATGCAAATCAAATTTTAGCAAGCTCTATGTATTTCTTCATTAATGGGTGCAAAGCATATGATGCAAGAGCTTAAACATGAGCACAACAATTGCCAAGTATCACATTATCCAAGACATTTTAGAATTACTACATGTAGCATTTTCCAATTCCAACCATATAACAATTTAACGAAGAAGAAACTTCGCCTTGAACATTATGAGTAAAGCCTAAGGACACATGTGTCCATATGCAACAGCGGAGCGTGTCTCTCTCCCACAAAGTGAATGCTAGGATCCATCTTATTCAAACAAAAACAAAAACAAAAACAAACCGACGCTCCAAGTAAAGAACACAAGATGTGATTGAATAAAAATATAGTTTCAGGGGAGGAACCTGATGATGTTGTCGATGAAGAAGGGGATGCCTTGGGCATCCCCAAGCTTAGACGCTTGAGTCTTCTTAGAATATGCAGGGGTGAACCACGGGGCATCCCCAAGCTTAGAGCTTTCACTCCTCTTGATCATAGTATATCATTCTCCTCTCTTGATCCTTGAAAACTTCCTTCACACCAAACTTCAAGCAAACTCATTAGAGGGTTAGTGCACAATTAATAATTCACATGTTCAGAGGTGGCACAATCATTCTTTACACTTCTGGACATTGCATAAAGCTACTGGACATTAATTGATCAAAGAAATAAATCCAACATAGCAAAAGAGG
This sequence comes from Lolium multiflorum, assembly GCA_030979885.1. Lineage (NCBI taxonomy): Eukaryota > Viridiplantae > Streptophyta > Magnoliopsida > Poales > Poaceae > Lolium > Lolium multiflorum. The sequence goes on along the minus strand of CM061747.1, from coordinate 135,526,594 downwards.
CAATGCGAAATAAAAGGCAGAATCTGTCAAAAACAGAACAGTCCGTAAAGACGAATTTAAAGCTGGCACCAGACTTGCTCAAATGGAAAAACTCAAAAGTAATGAAAGTTGCGTACATATCTGAGTATCACGCTCGTAAATTTGCAGATTTTTTCGAATTTTCTACAGAGAACTGTGCCCAGATTCGTGACAGACAGCAATGCTGTTTCTGCGCAGCGATCCCAAATATAACATCAACTTTGACATAGAAACTTTACTTGGCACAAAAACATGATAAGAAGAGGTTGCTACAGTAGTAAACAACTTCCAAGACTCAACAAAACAAAAAATTGCTGTAGGTAAAAACATGGGTTGTCTCCCATAAGCGCTTTTCTTTAACGCCTTTCAGCTAGGCGCAGAAAGTGTAAATCAAGTAACATCGAGAGATGAAGCCTCAACATTATTTTTCATGCAAACACAACTTGTTGCAGAGGGTACTTTAGGTGCTCCATTATCTAAATTCTCTATGGTGGTGCTAGGGGTTTTAGCAATTTTAGGCCTATAATAATTCTTTTGTTTAGGCACTTTAGAGGCGTACATGAATTTTTGCTCTTTACCCACATAAGCTTTCTCATTATACTTGAGAGAAGAAAAGGTTGAACCCAAGGTTCCCATAGCTTTTTCAAGTTCATCAATCCTATTGGTTTGATTATCATGGACTACACAAGTTCCTAGGACACTAATTCTTTCATCAATTCCTCCTAGGGATTTATCAAGTTCATCAGTTTTATCCAATAACATTTCTAATTTAGTTTCAATACTTGGAAAATTTTTCTCTATGGTTTCCAATTTTTTCATAACATCCTCAAGAGAGATTTCAATTTTAACTTCATTAACAGGTGGTATTCCAACTAGACTCTCAATGATGCAACTAGCTTCTAAAGCGGGAGTACCTAGGAAATTACCTCCCGAAAGAGTATCAAGAACATATCTATTCCAACTAGATAAACCAACATAAAAGTTCCTAAGAAGGATAGTGGTGGAGTGTTTCTTAATGCACCTATGATGAGCATTACTAATTCTATACCAAGCATCTTTAAAACTTTCTCCACCTTGTTGCTTAAAAGAACGAACTTCAACTTCAGGATTACTCATTTTAGTAGCAGTAAATAAAACAAACTAGATAAAGTAAATGCAAGTAACTAATTTTTTTGTGTTTTTGATATAGCAAACAAGATAGCAAATAAAGTAAAACTAGCAACTAATTTTTTTGTGTTTTGTTTAGGTGCAGCAAACAAAGTAGTAAATAAAATAAAGCAAGACAAAAACAAAGTAAAGAGATTGAGAAGTGGAGACTCCCCTTGCAGCGTGTCTTGATCTCCCCGGCAACGGCGCCAGAAAACAGGCTTGATGCGCGTAGATGTACACGTCCGTTGGGAACCCCAAGAGGAAGGTATGATGCGCACAGTGGCAAGTTTTCCCTCAGAAAGAAACCAAGGTTGATCGAACCAGGAGGAGCCAAGAAGCACGTTGAAGGTTGATGGTGGCGAAATGTGATGCGGCGCAACAACAGGGATTCCGGCGCCAACGTGGAACCTGCACAACAAAACCAAAGTACTTTGCCCCAACGAAACAGTGAGGTTGTCAATCTCACCGGCTTGCTGTAACAAAGGATTAAACGTATCGAGTGGAAGATGATTGTTTGCAAGAAAACAGTAAAGAACAATTGCAGTAGATTGTATGCTATGTAAAGAATAGGACCGGGGTCCACAGTTCACTAGAGGTGTCTCTCCCATAAGATAAAAGCATGTTGGGTGAACAAATTACAGTCGGGCAATTGACAAATAGAGAAAGGCATAACAATGCATATACATGATATGATAAATATAGTGAGATTTAATCCGGGCATTACGACAAAGTACATAGACCGCCATCCAACTGCATCTATGCCTAAAAAGTCCACCTTCAGGTTATCATCCGAACCCCATTCAGTATTAAGTTGCTAAGCAACAGACAATTGCATTAAGTATGGTGCGTAATGTAATCGACAACTACATCCTTAGACATAGCATCAATGTTTTATCCCTAGTGGCAACAACACATCACAACCTTAGAACCTACTGTCACGATCCCAGGTGTCAATGAAGGCATGAACCCACTATCGAGCATAAATACTCCCTCTTGGAGTTAAGAGCAAAAACTTGGCCAGAGCCTCTACTAATAACGGAGAGCATGCAAGATCATAAACAACACATAAACAATAGATTGATAATCACCATAATCATAGTACTCTCTATCCATCGGATCCCGACAAACACAACATATAGTATTACAGATAGATGATCTTGATCATGTTAGGCAGCTCACAAGATCCAACAATGAAGCACAACAAGGAGAAGACGACCATCTAGCTACTGCTATGGACCCATGGTCCAGGGGTGAACTACTCACTCATCACTCCGGAGGCGACCATGGCGATGAAGAGTCCTCCGGGAGATGAATCCCCTCTCCGGCAGGGTGCCGGAGGCGATCTCCTGAATCCCCCGAGATGGGATTCGCGGCGGCGGCGTCTCTGGAAGGTTTTCCATATCGTGGCTCTCGGTTCTGGGGTTTCGCGACGGAGACTTTAAGTAGGCGGAAGGGCAACGCGGGGGGCCACACGAGGTGCCCAGGGGGTAGGCCGGCGCGGCCAGGGCCTGGGCCGCGCCGCCCTATCCCCTGGCTGCCTCGTGGCCCCACTTCGTTATCTCTTCGGTCTTCCGGAAGCTTCGTGCAAAAATAGGACCCTGGGCGAAAGTTTCGTCCAATTCCGAGAATATTTCCTTACTAGGATTTCTGAAACCAAAAACAGCAGAAACAGCAACTGGCTCTTCGGCATCTTGTTAATAGGTTAGTTCCGTAAAAAATGCATAAATATGACATATAATGTGCATAAAACATGTAGGTATCATCAATAAAGTAGCATGGAACATAAGAAATTATCGATACGTTGGAGACGTATCGGCATCCCCAAGCTTTCAGTATTGTTGCAAAGCAACAGACAATTGCATTAAGTATGGTGCGTAATGTAATCGACAACTACATCCTTAGACATAGAATCAATGTTTTATCCCTAGTGGCAACAACACATCACAACCTTAGAACTTTCTGTCACTGTCCCAGGTGTCAATGAAGGCATGAACCCACTATCGAGCATAAATACTCCCTCTTGGAGTTAAGAGCAAAAACTTGGCCAGAGCCTCTACTAATAACGGAGAGCATGCAAGATCATAAACAACACATAAACAATAGATTGATAATCACCATAACATAGTATTCTCTATCCATCGGATCCCGACAAACACAACATATAGTATTACAGATAGATGATCTTGATCATGTTAGGCAGCTCACAAGATCCAACAATGAAGCACAATTAGGAGAAGACGACCATCTAGCTACTGCTATGGACCCATAGTCCAAGGGTGAACTACTCACTCATCACTCCGGAGGCGACCATGGCGGTGTAGAGTCCTCCGGGAGATGAATCCCCTCTCCGGCAGGGTGCCGAAGCGATCTCCTGAATCCCCCGAGATGGGATTCGCGGCGGCGGCGTCTCGGAAGGTTTTCCGTATCGTGGCTCTCGGTGCTGGGGTTTCGCGACGGAGGCTATTTGTAGGCGAAAGGGCAGCCTCGGAGGGGGTCTGGTGGGGCCGGACACTAGGGCGCGGCCAGGGCCTGGGCCGCCGCCACCATGTGGGCCCCACGTAGCCCCTCTCTGACGGCTCTCGGGTGTTCTGGATGCTTCCGGGCAAAATAGGAACCTGGGCGTTGATTTCGTCCAATTCCGAGAATATTTCCTTACTAGGATTTCTGAAACCAAAAACAGCAGAAAACAGCAACTGGCTCTTCGGCATCTTGTTAATAGGTTAGTTCCAGAAAATGCGTAAATACGACATATAATGTGCATAAAACATGTAGATATCATCAATAATGTAGCATGGAACATAAGAAATTATCGATACGTTGGAGATGTATCAATCACTAAGTCATCGTTGAATATGTGGGAGCCATTATGGATCTCCAGATCCCGCTATTGGTTATTGCTCGGAGAGGAGTCTCGACCATGTCTGCATAGTTCGCGAACCGTAGGGTGACGCGCTTAAGGTTCGATGTCGCATAAGTAGATTCGGAATATGAGATGGATACCGAAGTTTGTTCGGAGTCTCGGATGGGATCCAGGACATCACGAGGAGGTCCGGAATGGTCCGGAGAATAAGATTCATATATGGGAAGTCATTTTCAGGGTTACCGGAAAAGTTCAGGATTTTTCGGTATTGTACCGGAGGTTCTAGAAGGTTCCGGAGGGTACCATAGTGGGGCCCACCTATCCCGGACGACCAACATGGACCGGAGGGGGTCACATAGGCCCACATGGGCCAGGCACACCAGCCCCCCAAGGCCCATGTGGCTGTACCAAGTGGATAAGATCAAATCCCTTGAAAATAGGGGCTTAACTTGGGGGGGAAGTTGCCCCCCTTGTTTTGGCCGACCCAAAGGCTTGGAGGGGGGCCAAGGCAGCCCCCCACGCCTATATAAGAGGGAGGGGGGGCTGGGGCGCAACATCATTCCCCAAGCCCTAGCCGCCCCTCTCTCCCTCCTTCTTCTTCCTGCGCAGGCTTGGCGAAGCCCTGCAGGAATTTCTCCTCCACCTCCACCACCACGCCATCGTGCTGCTGGGATTCCGAGGGGATCTACCACACCTCCGCTGCCCGCTGGAACGGGGAGAGGAAGGGCTTCATCGACACCGTACGCGCGACCGAGTACGGAGGTGCTGCCGGATTGCAGCACCGGGATGATCGTCTACACCAACAACGAGATCTAATCTCGTAGGCTTTGGAAATCTTCGAGGGTTAGTCTCATATCAATCTCGTTGCTCCGATCTTGTAGATTAGATCTTGGGTGTTCCATAGATTAGATCTTGGATTTATTCGTCTTTGCGGTAGGAAATTTTTTGTTTTCTATGCAACGAACCCCAACAGTGGTATCAGAGCCATGTCTATGCATAGATCTGTTGCACGAGTAGAACACAATGGTTTTGTGGGCGTTGATGCTTTTGTTGCTTTAGTTTGTGTACTTTGCATCTTGCGGGATGGTGGGATGAAGCGGCCCGGGCTAACTTTACATGACCGCGTCTCATGAGACTTGCTCCACGCTTGACATGCAACTTGTATTGCATAAGTGGCTTTGCGGGTGTCTGTCTCTCCCACCATAGTGAAGATTCCAATTTGCACTTTCTATTGTCAACACTAGTATCACCGTTGTGGTTCATGTTCGTAGGTAGATTGGATCTTACTCAAAAACCCTAAACCACGTAAAATATGCAAACCAAATTAGAGGCGTCTAACTTGTTTTTGCAGGGTTTGGTGATGTGATATGGCCATGATGTGATGATGATTATATTTGATGTATGAGATGTTCATTATTGTATTATGGCAACCGGCAGGAGCCTAATGGTTGTCTTTAAATTTGTTAAGACATGCGTGTCTATTCATCATGTAATAGCTTTATTTCAAGTAGTTGTTGTAGTAGCTATAAGTGATGGACAACCATGAAGCGGCGCCATGGACCTTGGTGCAATGCTGGTGATGATGGAGATCATGCTCATGTGTTTTGGAGATGGAGATCAAAAGCACAAGAAGAAAGGCCATATCATATCACATATTATGAATTGCATGTGATGTTAATCCTTTATGCATCTTATCTTGCTTAGATCGCGACGGTAGCATTATAAGATGATCCTTCACATTAATATCAAGATAATAAAGTGTTCTCCCCTTGTATGCATCGTTGCTACAGTTCGTCGTCTCGAAGCATCTCGTGATGATCGGATGTGATAGATTCTACGTTCACATACAACGGGTGTAAGCCATGTTGCACACGCGGAAATACTTGGGTTTGCTTGACGAGCCTAGCATGTACAGACATGGCCTCGGGACAACGGAAACCGAAAGGTTGAACACGAGTCATATGGATGATATGATCAACATGTTGATGTTCACCATTGAAGCTACATCATCTCACATGATGATCGGTTTTGGTGTAGTGGATGTGGATCGTGTGCCACTTAACAACTATGAGGGATGTTGTATTAAGTGGGAGTTTATTAGTAATTAGATTAAAACATGAACTAATTATCATGAACATAGTCTGAATAGTATTTTGAATTAAATTTGTAGAATTGGCATCCGTTATCTACCATGCGCTAGTCTTGTAATTGAGATAGAAATATTGTTAAGTCTGACAAGTAACTTTACGGACTGGTACCGTATTGTTAAAGAATCAAGATATGATTAAGTCCTAATGCAAACTTTTAGTAAACCTCACATTGATGATTCAAAGAGCAATGGTTTCAATTAGTACCAAATCATCTTGTCTCCGTGAAACTTAAAGTTCAAATCCGTTTGAAAAGTAAGGAGCTGGAAATTTTGTTTTCAGAAATAAGCAAGGTATGAGATATATGTGATATCTAAGACCTTATTGCAAGATGATAGAATATAATCTAGTGAGACTACATAAACTCATAAGTTTTATGGGAATGTACGAAGGTTGAAGACGCCAGGCGTCCCAATCCTCCAACTAGTTGGGCACTAACGATATTCGCACATCCATGAAGTGATCGTCCTTAGTATGCACCGTTGCTAAGACTCGTCGTTTCGAAGCATCACGTGATGATCGGGTGTTATAGATTCTATGTGTGCATACAACGGGTGCAAGCCAGATTTTGCACATACGAGTACTAAGGTTAAACTTTACGAGCCTAGCATGTACAGACATGGTCTCAAAAGTCGTCATGATTTGATGGATAAAAATTATGAGTGAAATTGTTCATCACATTAAAAAGTTACTAATAGTGAAATCTGGAACACTTGTCATGTGATGATCAACTTCAAAGTAAGAACCTCAAGGTTATTGGTATTTGACCAATGGACCTAGAAGTTATTGAAGGTGAAGTGTTTTTCTGAGAATGAGGAAAGCTAAAAGAGAAACTACAAAAGATTTGTGGCAGAAAGAAAAGAGAAGACTAGAAAGTCTAGCTCAGATGTATATAGATGATATACATGTTATGAATGTATTCCTTGTTTGGTCACACAATGAAATTCTTGGGTATTTGTACCATATTGGTTGGTATGAGGTGTCATACGAAATAACGCAATACAAGAATACAATGGCCTAAGTGACTGACAAGGAATATGGTAGGAATGCACGTCTGGAACAAAATAAAGTGTTATTGTGTTCGTCGTTGGCATTCTACCTAGCCCTTCGGATTTTATAATAAAGAACTTTACAATGGTTGTTATGTTCTAGTCAAATGAAAACAATGAGTTGTTCAAATTATGACATATTCCATGTACGATGGATAAGTTATTATAAATCTTTATGGTGAAGCACACATGCATAACACTGATGCTAAAATGCCATAAGGCAAATGATGTGAATTCCACTCATTAGTGGAACCGCCATTTAGGTCATGTTAGAAAGGAACGCATGAAGGAACTCCATGCAAATGGATTTTTGGAGTCATTCGATTTTTGAATCGTTTGGCGCTTGCAAATCTCTTCTAAAGAGAATGACTTAAATACCGTTCATAGGCCAAGAGTTGAACGGGCAACTAACTTAGTGGAAACATACATGATGATGTATATGGTTCATTGGGCATAGTTGTGTGCGGGAGATTCTTCTACTTCATGAAAACTTCCAACAATGAATTGAGTGTATATATGTGGATATATTTATTCGATAAGGAAGAAGTTTGAAACATTTGAATGGATTCAAATAAAATTCAGCATGAAGTGGAAATCATCGTAATAGAAAAGTCAAATATCTATGATTGGATCATGGTGGAAATATTTGAATTACGAGTTTTAGCGAACATCTAAGAGAGTTATGAAATCGTTCTACAACCTCACGTTTCTTGGAGTATCATAGTGATGATGGAGTATCCGAGAGACGTATCCAAACCTGTTGGGTTAATGATGAGATAAAATAAAATGATGCCATTATATTTTGTGGATTATGCTTTAGAGACTACCGCTTTTACACTAAATAGAGCGTCATCATAATCCGTTGAAATGACATCATACGAGTTATGGCATGCGTATAAACCCTAATAGTCCTTTCTTAAATTTTGATATGCATGGCATAAGTAAATAAGTTTACAACCAAAATCGGATGAATGTCTTTGTTGGTTATCCTAGAGAATTGATTGGGAATTCTTTCCACTATGAAGTCAAAGACAAAAGTGTTTGTCGATGTTTCTTACTTATTTCCAAGAAATTGTTTCTAGCGAAGTATTTGAGTGGGAGGACAATGGAACTTGATAAGGTTTATGAACTGAGCATGATCAGAGTAGCGCAGCATCGGAAATGGTTTCGGAAGCGGCCACGACGATCATGACTCCCATGTCTATAAAGTGTTATAGTCATGGAGATCAAAGTACCTATTGAACCTTGTAGATGTGGTTTACTTTGTGGTCAAATAAATGATTTGTGGACAAAGGATTGATTTTGAACAATGATAAACCAACTACAAACAAAGAAGTTATGATGGGCCCTGACTCCGTTAAAATGGCTATGCGCCATGAAATCCAAGATAGATGAATACTTTTTGAAAGTAAATGGATCTATAAAATTGATGGACTTGGATACAATATCCTTGAAGAAGCTCGACTTGTCGAAAAGTAGTTTACGACAAAGTTCAAAGAGTTGACTACGATAAGATTAGATCTTTCGTAGCGATGCTTATAGTCTATGTGGATTATTCTAGTAATCGCTACATATTTCTTTTATGAGATATGATAGTAGGATGGCAGAAATACATTCCTTACCAGAAGTGTGTATGAAGGATGTATACTAGATACAAACCAAAGAGTTTTGCTGGTCCATGGAATACTAGATAGGTATACAAACTTCATTGGATGAAGTAAGTATCACGGAGTTGGAATCTTCACCGGATGAAATAATCAAAGAGTTGTGATTTCATCAGAAACGATGAAGATGCTTGCATTTGCAAGAAATTAAGTGGGAGCGCTGAGACATAGTTATAATATTATATGTGGATGACATATCATTGATTATAATTGATGTAATTATATACTTGATGTGACTAAAAGGTTTCATTGAGAATTAACTTCAATGAAAGGATATGGACTCAAACATATTTAGTGTCAAGATCTATGAAGATAGATTGAAACACATAATAAGTTTAAGTCAAAGTACATAGAATGAATATTGAAGTGGTTCAATATAAAATATTAAGAAGGTGTTCTTTTCCATGTGAAGGTTTAACAAGACTTGAGTGTATTTGACACTCGATGAGTAAAAACACATGAGTGATATTAGATCACGAATAATATGTACAAAGTCAGATGTCATGTGCTCTAAAGTGTTACGAGCATATACCAAAATGATTCATGTAATGATCATTGGACAACAGTAAGAATATCCCTGAGTGCTTTAGAAGAACCAAGGATATATATATAGTTTTGTATGGGTAATGACAAACAAATCGCTGTAAGGTGTTGCACCGATATTAGTTTGGTCACATATAAAAATAAAATTTCAATCTCAATTAGGCTAAGTGTTGTTTATAAGGTAGCACAATGAGCTAGAAGAAGTCTATGCTAGATTTAGATCAGTTCTAAATATTGTGACGGATTCTACAAACGAAGGCAGAGTATGTCATTGTTTTGACAATGACTGAGGATGTTAAGTCGAGGAGTTCTTTAAGAACTTGGTGTAGTTCCGATAGTGTCAGAACTTTGAAGCTATATTGTGTATGACAATATTAGTGACTTATTTTCAGACCGCGGAATTAAGGTTCCACCAGAGGACTAAGCATATACAATTAATGCCGACTCATTTGGAAAATGAGTGATGCGTAGAGACGCAAATGAATTGCAAAATACATACGTTTCTGAACAGTCAGATCCGTTGACTAAAAACCTCTCCCATGAGCAAAACATGATAAGCACCAGAAGACCAAGGTGTTATATCTTTTCAAATGTAAACTAGATTATTGACTCTAGTGCAAGTGGGAGACTGTTGGAGATATGCCCAAGAGGCAATAATAAATTAGTTATTATTATATCTTAGTGTTCATGATAAATGTTTACATCTCATGCTATAATTGTATTAACCGAAACATTGATACATTTGTGTTATGTAAACAACAAGGAGTCCCTAGTAAGCCTCTTGTATAACTAGCTTGTTGATTAATGGATGATCATGGTTTCGTGATCATGAACATTGGATGTTATTAATAACAAGGTTATGTCATTAGGTGAATGATATAATGGACACACATCCAAATGAGCGTAGCATAATATCAAGTCATTAAGTTCAATTTGCTATAAGCTTTCGATACATAGTTGCCTAAGTCCTTCGACCATGAGATCGTGTAAATCACTTACACCGGAAGGGTACTTTGATTACATCAAACGCCATTGCGTAAATGGGTGGTTATAAAGATGGGATTAAGTATTCGGAAAGTGTGAGTTGAAGCATATGGATCAATAGTGGGATTTGTCCATCCTGATGACGGATAGATATACTCTGGGCCCTCTCGGTGGAATGTCGTCTGATTAGCTTGCAAGCATATGATTGGATCATAAGAGATGACATACCACGATACGAGTAAAGAGTACTTGTCGGTAACGAGGTTGAACAAGGTATGGAGATACCGATGATCGAACCTCGGACAAGTAAAATATCGCGTGACAAAGGGAATTGACATCATATGTAAATGGTTCAATCGATCACTAAGTCATCGTTGAATATGTGGGAGCCATTATGGATCTCCAGATCCCGCTATTGGTTATTGCTCGGAGAGGAGTCTCGACCATGTCTGCATAGTTCGCGAACCATAGGGTGACGCGCTTAAGGTTCGATGTCGCATAAGTAGATTCGAATATGAGATGGATACCGAAGTTTGTTCGGAGTCTTGGATGGGATCCAAGACATCACGAGGAGGTCTGGAATGGTCCGGAGAATAAGATTCATATATGGGAAGTCATTTTCAGGGTTACCGGAAAAGTTCAGGATTTTTCGGTATTGTACCGGAGGTTCTAGAAGGTTCCGGAGGGTACCATAGTGGGGCCCACCTATCCCGGACGACCAACATGGACCGGAGGGGGTCACATAGGCCCACATGGGCCAGGCACACCAGCCCCCCAAGGCCCATGTGGCTGTACCAAGTGGATAAGATCAAATCCCTTGAAAATAGGGGCTTAACTTGGGGGGGAAGTTGCCCCCCTTGTTTTGGCCGACCCAAAGGCTTGGAGGGGGGCCAAGGCAGCCCCCCCACGCCTATATAAGAGGGAGGGGAGGGCTGGGGCGCACACATCATTCCCCAAGCCCTAGCCGCCCCTCTCTCCCTCCTTCTTCTTCCTGCGCAGGTGACAAAGGATTAACTTGTCAATGCCTACAGATTGTAGACTAGGGTTTTGCTAGAAGTAGAGGGCAAGTAGATCTCGAAGGTTTAGGCAAAAGTACTCGACGATTATGAAAACTAGGGTTGTTGATGAATTCGATCCTTTCTTCGTCCCTCGACTCCCTTATATAGGAGGTGGAGCCGAGGGTTTTCGTTTTGTACAAGTTACAGTCCGGGACGGTTTCTAACTCATCCCGCCAGATTACAAATAACACTTCCTATTACAACTCTAGCTTTCCTTAATATATCTTGGGCTCCCGAATCTTCTTATTCTTCGGATAGTGGGCCTTCAGTAAACTCCCGGGTACTATCTTCGGCAGGCCCATTTGGGATGCCTATGTCAGTAGCCCCCGAGATTTTGCTTGAATCGTAGAGTCAAGAGAAATCTCGACTGTTTATATTTATTCGAGAACTTTTATTTATACTTCTTCACATAAAATTCTATATTGTACAGGGATAACGGTAGTTGGGGCTAGTTCATCTGACGGATCAGGTACTAGTTAACTGCTCTAGTGGCAATCCGCAAAAACCTACTTCAAGATCACGTCCCTGGACATGATCTCGGGATACTGGTGTAAACTTCGACAGGTGCCGCTTAAGGTCTTACCATTCTGTCGAGTCCCAGTCAAATTTATCGGGTACCTAACGCGTCAGGTTTTCTTCGTATCTGTTGATACGGATAAAAGTAGCAGAGCGCAGTCTTTGGCGATGCCACGCCCAACGGATCTGGGTCTTACCTTCGCAAATTTGCGGCATTCAGAAATTGATCGCAACTTTGGCGTTCTGAGAATATATTGTCGAGTGCTTTTCGCCTTTGGAATAGCACATTTTATCGAGTCATATCTGATGACTTATTTTGTCTTCCCGATGGGAGTATATGTAGAGTTATCTGTGTAACTCGAAATATACTCACTTCTGTTTCTTTATTTTGATAAAATTCATCGGGCACGCGAACAGCGTTCCCGATGGGAGTAGCCCCCGAGGCTACATCCAAGAACTTGTGCTTGGGTGTAGGCTCCACAGATTAGTATCCGTTGCCGCTATATTTATAATCTTTCTCGACAATTTTATATTTATCGGGTGCGCGACCAGCGCTCCCGATGGGAGTAGCCCCCGAGGCTATGAACAAGTGCTTGCATTTGGTCATAGGCTCTCGCCATTTCTATCTTGTCATACTCGAAGTTTTTCTATTTTTCCAAAGTAGCCCCCGAGCATTTGGGCAAAAACTTGTATTTGATCAAAGGCTCCCGAGATAATCTTGCGTTGTCGATAAACTTTTGAAAACTCGCAGTCGAATTTTTCTTTTATCTTGACGACGTCATTGCTGATGATAGCCACGATCTCTATTTTGGAAACTGACCATTATCACTTGTTTCGCTGCCTTGTGGGTCCCAATTCCTGATCTGTCGGACACGTCGTGCAAGTGGGGGACACATGTTCTCCCCTTTTTCTGGCACACGTTCTGTAACCTCGTTAATGTTAAAATACCATTGTGCCCTTGTATCCACGTGGCGATCATCTGCTGCATTCTTTTTTCATCCAACGGTTCCGTCGTTTCACCGCACCTGTATATAAGGTCCTCTTCTTCTTCCTCGAACACTTCCGCTCGCGCCGTTCCCCTGCTTTCCTCTGCAAAATTTCCTCGTGCGCTCCTCATCTCTCAAAGCTCTTCTCTTCGTAGCTACAGCTCTCCGCCATTGTTGATGCCACCGCGTCGATTGACCAGGCATAGCACACCTGATTCCTCGATGGCCGCCGCGGATCTGGGAGCCGCGGAGTGGGAGAGGTCCAAGATCACGAACCAGGACCTCAATCTCCTGAAGAAACTGGGGATTACCAAGAAACCCAAAGCGGTTTGCTTCCCCAGTGAAGAAAGCTACCCAACCCCTCCAATGGGGTATCGGGTAAGTTTTGTTGATCATCTCATCCGCGGTCTTGCCGCCCCCATTCACCCTTTTCTTCGCGGGTTACTCTATGTTTATGGTCTCCAACTTCACCATCTCACGCCCAACTCTATCCTTCACATTTCTATTTTTATCACCCTTTGCGAAGCCTTCCTTGGTGTCCAGCCTAACTGGGCATTATGGAAGCGCATTTTCTTTTGTCGCCGCAATGGCTCTGCCAATGTCGCCTATAATATAGGCGGTGTTGTTATTTCTGTTCGCTCCTCTGTCAACTACTTCGACGTCAAACTCCCTGACTCCGTTCAAGGGTGGCGCAAGAAGTGGTTGTACATTCGTGAAGAAAACCACGGATGCGCCGAAGACAACATTCCTCCTTTTGACGGTGCCGAGAAAATCCTTCGCCGCCGTTCTTGGGACGCAGAAGCTTCCGAGGAAGAAAGGACTTCGACAGAGGCCCTGATGACTCGTATCCATGAGTTGCAAAATACTCGTGGAAAAGAATTATCAGGCATCCAAATTACGGCGTACTTCCTTAGGACTAGGGTGCAGCCTCTTCAGGCTCGCAAAAACCCTTTCTGGAATTACACTGGCGATGAAGACGCAGATCGCCTGTCGACGAATTTGGAAGTCAAGGATTTGGATAGACTTATCCGTAGGATTTCATCTCTCAAGAAGAAAGACTCCATCCCTTCCACTTGTCGCGTAAAACCATACAGCGCCGCCCATGCGCTTCCCAAGGTAAACATTGTCGCGTAATTTGTCGATTGCCTTGCTTTTTGTGTTGTTATTCATTTCTGACATCCTTCCCTCTTTATATACAGGACCACCCAAATCTTGTTTCACTTCCTCCTCTTCCTGAAGGTGGGGATGTCGAAGAAAGGGCCGTTATCTCCGATGACAATCCAGATGCCCCCTCGTTTGCAAATGAACCCGCAGAATCTCGAAAATCTGCGGGATCCGACGAAAAAGAGGATGTCTCTGAAGCCACTGCATCGGCACAATCTCCTCCTCCTGCTGTTTCTCCAAGGAACAAAAGGAAAAGGGATGATGCCGAAGATTCCGGCACCTCCAAAGTCGACGAAGCTGTTCCTTCGCACCAGAAGGCAGGCTATGATCCATACCTCGAGTCTCTCATCAGTTCGTAAGTACCCTTTTTCTTGTTTACTTGTACTCGAAGATTCTTGTCTATCTTGCTTTTTTATATTGTCGACGCTTGCTCGTAGTGATGATGAAGAAGAAGTACCAACTGCTGATGTGGCTGCTCGAACGAGCACGTCACATACATTAGTCGCCTCGGAGACGCCAGTCGAAGGAGAAGAAACGTCGCCTCCTCGACAAAATGTCGGCGCTGCTACTCCTCCGGCAAGCCCCCTTGTCCCTTCACCAAAAAGGGCAAGGGTTGAAATAAATCCAGAGCTTACTCTTCAATCGAGTAGCTCTTCTAACCCTCTCTTGGATGATGTAAGTTGCTAACACTCTTGTCGTTGTTTATATTTTCTCTGTTTGCTCCTATGTGTCGTCATTTTTCTCATGCCAACATTTTCTTTCTTTGTCTCTCTTTAACAGCCTATGATCAAAGAGCTTCTTCGCATCGGTGCCCAATTCGTTGGGTACCGTGATTACGCCAGCAAGACTGAAGGTAATGCCCGACTATTTTTTGCTTCCTTTCTGCATGACTTGTCGACGTTTATAGCTAATCTTGTCTTCCTTTTTCAGAGAAACTGGCAGAAGCCAACGAACGTGCTGACACGCTTGCTCTAAAGTTAGAGCAATGTGAAGAGGCTCGTAAGAAGGCCGAATCAGATGCAGTTGAAGCTAGGCAAGAAGCTGACAAGGCTAAGGCTGATGCTGCTGGTGTCGAAGATCTTCGGAAACGTCTGCATGACGCCGAGACTTCACTAAGCGATCACATAACTGCGCAATCTGCTCGCGAAGCGGCGATCACCAAACGCATAAAAACACAAAGTCGTCGCTTTGTCGGTAAGCATTTGCACCATTGCATACCCTTTGGATTTTCCTTTTTTGCACTTGTTTGTTGACAAAAATTTCTATTTTTATTTTGTCAGATAGGACCTCGCAAGAATTTGAACTTGAGGATCCTGACAACGATGTTCTTCTTGACGCCGTTTCATTCCTTGAGTTTCATGGGACGGAAGCGCGTGAAGGCATGGATGAAGCCAGGGCGGGGTTGTCGAAGCTTTTCCCCTACTTCTTCCCGAAGAAAGAGGAGCCCGCAACTTTCCTTGGCCTTGCCAAGTGCTTTAATCCTCCCGAAGATCTTGGGCTGAAGATGCGCCATGAGAACATGAAGATTGCCGTGGAAAGCACTGTTGCCCTAGTTGCTGACAGTCAACAAACTATTGACTGGGCCAAAGTTGGCGACACGGAGCAAATAGAGCAAGCAAAATGGCGATCTTTGATCAAGGCGGCAAAGCTTAACACGAAGAAGATCCTGGCCTATCTCGGGATCAAGCCATCTTCGACTCCTAGCTCTTCAAGGCCGGAGGTCTAGTTTTTGCTTTCTTTATTTCCTTTGCTATTGTCGCCATTCTAGTCTTGGCGACAAGTTCCCTGCCAGTCCCTTAGGAGAACTTCTTTTGTAATGGCCATGTAAATTTTCTACAATCAATGAAATTCCTTTTGGTGCTATCATTGATTTGGGGTTTTTCTTTTCCAGTTGATATTTGATAATTATTCAACGAATCCTTCTTCTCCCGATGCTGCTCCCGCTTCTTCCTTGTCGAAGAAAGTAAGAACCGATGACAATTTCCTTGAAGGTTCTTCCAGCACACCTTTGTCGGAAGATTTACAAGAACTTCGACAACAACTTCAGTCCACGAAGAAACAAACTCTGGCAATGATGGAACAGTCTCGGAGAGCATCTGAACAAGAACAACTTGCTCGTCGACAAGCCGAAGAAGCTATGGCTGCTAAGGATGCTGCTATATTGGAAGCGAAAGGAGCTAGTGCCCGGGAAAATAGCATGCTCGAGCTGATGTTGGAAGCTAGCACGGATATGCTAGGTATGTATCTCAAGCTTTCTGATGCCTTCTCTTTATTTTGCTGTGCCTTCTTCCAAGTTTCTTCCCTTGTTGTCCAATAGGCTCAGTTCTTGATGCTGCTGCCGAAGATCTAAGAGTAAATGAAAGAACAAATCTTCTTGTCAACCTTTCTCTGAACCATGGCTCTTTATTTTGGGCCACTCCTGAACGAACCCAGCAGATTGTCAGGTTCCAAGATCGTGCTTGCCAAGTACGCGAATTTCTAAATTTTTGCACGACAACGTTGACCCTTGTTTTCAAGACTTTGTTTCCTCGGAATGAGGTTCCTGCGACTCTTCCTGAATTGCTAGAGACCTTCAGAGATGCTCCTCGTATTCATAATTTCGTACGAGCCCAACTGACTGCTGGAGCAAGATTTGCCATGATTATGATAAATATTTGCCATCCAAAGTTGGACCTGTCGACGATTGTCGTTGATTGCATGGCAAAGAAGACGCGTCGCAAGAATAATATTGATGCAATCAACGAGATGGTGACTCCTGTGGCCGAGTCGATGATAGACGAGCTTCTTCGGATGGATGCAGAATTCTTCGTCAAAGGATCTTATGCCGAGCATAGAACGACCAGAGGCTTGTCAATAGATACTATTTTGGGTTCTGATTGATTTGTAAAACTTTGTCGAAAACATTTGTTGTATACCGCAGAATGCTCTATATTGTCGGAGCCCCCGAGCCTTTTTGTCTGGAGTTTGTACTATTTTTCTCTTCCCAAGGTTCCTTTCTGAGCCGTAATAAAACACCTTGATGGGCTGCATGATCTTGGCGTCGAAGTTCTATATTTTGTTTGTCGGGTTTTTGGACCAGAGTAATGAGATTTTCTGACGTGTGCACTATATTTAATCATGACCAACTTCCAATTTATGTATTTGGCGAGGTATTATTGTACCAAGGCGAAATATTTTCAATAAATCGAGTTTGTCTGTTTTGATATTTGAGGGTGCAGAGCCCCCGAGTATGTCGACGAATAAGAAGTATATCTTCACTATCTTTATTATATTGCAGCACCGCGAGCCCGCCTCATTAAAAACCTTCTCCGGCCCCACTCGGTGCCCCGAAAAAGGAAAAGAGTGCGTCTGAAAACTCGCGGGCGTTTCAGTACATTGTATGTTTACAAAGTAGACTATATTTCGGCACCTAAGCGTAAAAACGCCTGAGCTGTGCCACGTTCCAGGGATTTGGCTCAGCAATCCCTGTCTTCTTGTCTTTGATTCTGTATGCTCCTCCTTCGATTACCTCTGTGACGATGTAGGGTCCAAGCCATGGTGACTCGAGTTTTTCGTGACTTTTTTGGTTGAGTCGCAGAACTAAGTCACCAACTTGAAAAGACCTCGGGCGCAATCGTCGACTGTGGTAGTTCTTCAGGTCCTGCTGATATTTGGCGACTCGTGACAGGACTTCGTCTCGAGCTTCGTCAAGTGCATCGACATCGTCCTCCAAGGCTTCTCTCGAGGTTTCTTCATTATATTCTGTGACTCTTGGAGAATCGTGCTCTATTTCTATCGGCAGGACTGCTTCGGCGCCATGGACCAGAAAAAACGGTGTTTCCTGTGTCGCCGTATTTGGTGTTGTTCGCATACTCCACAATACACTTGGCAGCTCCTCCGGCCAAGTATGTCGTGCTTTTTTCAATGGTCCTAGCAGGCGTTTTTTGATGCCATTGCAGATAATGCCATTGGCTTTCTCGACTTGACCGTTGGTCTGTGGATGTGCAACAGACGCAAAACTCAATTTGATGCCCACTTCTGCAAGTATGCTTTGAACTCCTTGGACGTAAAGTTGCTGCCGTTGTCTGTGACAATGCTGTGAGGACTCCAAATCTGAAGACGATGCTTTTCACGAACTTAATCGCCGACGCGCCGTCCGGTGAATTTATCGGCTTTGCTTCTATCCACTTTGTAAATTTGTCGACAGCGACAGCATATACTCATAACCTCCTGGCGAGGCTTTGTGTAGCTTTCCCACCATGTCGAGACCCCATTGAGCAAAGGGCCAAGACAATGGGATTGGCATAAGTTCTGCTGCAGGAGAGTGAGGCTGCGGCAAATCTTTGGCACGCGTCGCAAGTTCTCACTATTTCCTTTGCGTCCTCAATTGCTGTTAGCCAATAGAATCCTGCTCTGAAAACCTTAGCCGCGATAGCTCGGCTGCTCGCGTGGTGCCCGCATATTCCTTCGTGCACATCTTTCAGGATAATTCTTCCTTCTTCGGGCGTAACGCATCTTTGTAGCACGCCCGAGATACTTCGTTTGTACAACTCCCCTTTTACCACAGTGAAAGCTTTTGATCTCCTGATTATTCGCCTTGCTTCGACTGGGTCGTCGGGTATCGTTTTCCTTAGGATATATGATATGTAAGCCTGCATCCATGGAACTTGCACCATCATGACTAGCTCTTGCTCTTCTTCTTCTTCTGCTGTGTCTTTGGTGATACTCGAGGTTTTCTCTTTCTTCTCCTTCTTTGGTTTTTTGGCTTTGTTGATCTCTCGCTTATCTCTTCCCAAAACACGCCTGGAGGAATCGCGAGACACTGCGACCCGATGTTTGCAAGAACGTCGGCTTCATCGTTGCTCATCCTGCTGATGTGATTTACTTCACAACCATCGAATAACTTCTCTAGCTCATTGTACACCTCTTTATATGCTATCATACTTTCGTTGACTGCATCGCATTGGTTCATGACTTGCTGTGCTACCAATTGTGAGTCGCCGAAAATTTTCAGTCGGGTTGCACCGCAAGCTTTCGCCATCTTCATCCCGTGTATGAGAGCTTCATATTCTGCTTCATTGTTAGACGCATTTGGGAACGTCATCCGCAAAACATATTTCAACTTGTCGCCTTCAGGTGATACCAATATCACGCCTGCTCCAGCACCTTCCAATCTTTTGGACCCGTCGAAGTTCATGGTCCAAGTTCTCGATAAATCTGGGGGTCCCGTGTTTTGTAGCTCCATCCACTCTGCAATGAAATCTGGTAAGACCTGTGATTTTATTGCTTTTCTTTTTTCATACGTGATGTCCCGAGGGGAAAGTTCTATTCCCCAAAGGGAGACACGACCCGTAGCTTCTGGGTTGTTCAGTATATTTGACAAGGGAGCCTCGTTGACCACTATTATCGGGTGCGCCGAAAAATAGTGTCGCAATTTTCTTGCTGTCGTGAATACTCCATATGCCAGTTTCGATATTGCGGGTACCGCTGTTTTGAAGGCGACAGTACTTCGATGAAATATACTGGCCTCTGAACTCCATGAAGCTTGCCTTCTTCTTCTCTCTCGACTACTAGGGCCGTGCTGACCACCTGAGGTGTGGCTGCAATGTACAAGAGGAGAGGTTCTTTCTCTTTCGGTGCCACTAATATTGGTGGTGTCGAAATTGCTCGCTTGAGGTTCTCGAAGGCTCTATCTGCTTCCTCGTTCCATTGAAATTTTTCCCCCTGTTTGATCAATGCATAGAACGGCAACGCCTTTTCTCCTAGCCTGGCAACGAATCTCTTAAAGCTGCGACTCGCCCCGTTAACTGTTGTATCTCTTTCAGCTTTGTTGGCTTTCTCATAGTAACGATGGCCTGTATTTTTTCGGGATTATCTTCAATCCCTCTTGCTGATACTAAAAACCCGAGAAGTTCTCCTGCAGGAACTCCAAAAGAGCACTTTGTCGGGTTTAGCTTGAGGCGAGAACTTGTCGAGGAGGTTTCGTTTCCTTCAAGTCTTCGATCAGAGTCGACCCTTTCTTTGATGTTATTACGACATCATCGATGTAGACTTGTACATTTTTTCCAATCTGTGTTGCTAGGCACTTCTGCATCATCCGCTGATATGTTGCTCCCGCGTTTTTCAGACCAAAGGGCATTGTTTTGTAGCAAAACACGCCATAAGGTGTGATGAATGCTGTCTTGGCTTCATCTTCTTCTTTTAATCTTATCTGGTTATAACCAGAATATGCGTCCAGGAAGGAAAGACGTTCGCATCCTGCCGTGGAGTCGATGATTTGATCGATCCTTGGGAGGGGAAAGTGATCCTTGGGACAATGTTTATTGAGACACGTGAAGTCGACGCACATGCGAAGGACTATTGTGTGTTTTTTCGGCACCATCACTGGGTTAGCTACCCATGTGGCTTCTGTAGATATTTCTCTGATGAAACCAGCATCTTTGAGTCGATCTATTTCTGATAACATGGCTTTGCGACTAGGCTCCGAAAAACGCCGCAAAGGTTGCTTTACTGGTCTTGCGAGAGGATCCAAATTGAGGTGGTGCTCGGCAAGTTCCCTGGGTACTCCTGGCATGTCAGCTGGACACCATGCGAAGATTTTCCAGTGCTCACGGAGGAACTCGACGAGCGCTTTCCTATGCGACATCCATGTTTGCGGCAATGGACGTCGTTTTCTTTGGATCTGTCGGGTGGATCTGTACCTCTTTTGAATCCTTGGTTGTGTTGAAAGTTGGCTCCTTAGAAGATCTTCCTACCTCTGGCAGCACATCATAATCAGTGAACCTTGGCGCCGCATATTCTGCTTGCATCCCGAAAGTTTCTGACAGTCGATGAAAATCTTTGTCGCATTTATCGGATAACGCAAAACTTCCTTTGATTGTGATAGGTCCCTTGGGCCCGGGCAACCTCCACAACAGATATGTATAATGCGGCACTGCCATGAACCTGGCATACGCTGGTCGTCCCAACAAGGCGTGATATTGCGATGGGAAATCGACAACTTCGAACTCCAAATTCTCTATCCTGTAGTTTTCTCGGGTTCCAAACTGAACGTCGAGGTTGATTTTGCCCAATGGGTAACTTGGCTTCTCTGGTGTAATCCCATGGAAACGTGTGTCAGTTGGTTTCAAGTTCGCTAGGGATATGTTCATCTTCCTCAATGTATCTGCATACATGAGGTTTAAGCTGCTGCCGCCATCTATGAAAACTCTCGACACATCAAAACCAGCGATTACTGCGGGTAAGATGAGTGCTGATTGCCCTGGTCGAGGAACTTGCTGCGGATGATCTGCAATTGTGAAGCCGATGTCTTGCCCCGACCAATTTAAGTACTCGACTGTTGGTGGAGGCATCTTCTCTGCCATGAACACTTGTCGAGAGATTACCTTCTGCGCCCTGTTGGATGGCCTTTCTGAATCATCGAGACCGCACCGTTAGAGTTGGGGTCAACATATGGAGGTGGATGTGGTGCTGCCGCAATTCTAAGCTGGTGTCGATTTTCTTCGGTAATTGCGGGAGGAGGTGGAAGGTGGATCTCGCTCCTTGGCTCCCGAGGGTTTCTGTTATTTGCTTGGGCATTTGCAATTCCTGCGGCTCGCAACATTGCCTGAAAATTACGGCAGTCTTTCTGGAGATGTCCTGACTGCCTCTTTCCATTGTTGTCGAGGTAAAAGTGCATTTGACACGGACCGTTCATCATCTCCTCGGGAGACACATAAGGTCTTTGAATCCTTGGTCCACTATTTTGCCTGTTGCCACGGAAATCACCTCTATTGTCGCCTTGTTGCTCATTACTCCTTTGATAATCGTCTCGACTATTTCCTCCAGGATTTCCTCGGAAACCAGCCGATATATGGCCGGGAGCATCGTTGTTGTAGAACTGGCGAGAAAATCGCCTTCTATTTTGATAATTTCGACCACGATCCTCTTCTGGCGACCTGTGTCGCTTATTGTATATTGCGTCTTCACCATCTGCCCATTTATTGGCTATCTCCATGAGTGCTGATATGGTCTTAGGGTTAGTTCTCCCTAAGTCCTCGATGAAATCTGCTCGGCGGACTCCTGCCACGAACGCATCTATTGCCCTCTCGTCGGATATATCTTCTGCCGAGTTCTTTATGATGTTCCATCGCTGTATATACTTCCTCATCGACTCGTCGTGCTTTTGTCGACAGGCCTCAACTCTTCCAATGACGCAGGTTTCTTGCAGGTGGATCGGAAGTTTTTCACGAAGATGTCCTCAAAGTTATCCCAGCTGTCGATGGAACTTGGGGGAGTTTCTTTATCCAAGATCTCGCGGCACCGCTCAAGTGAACTTGGATGCTTTGCATAGCTGTTGCTCTGGTTCCTCCTACCAGCTTCACCATCTCGAGATAATCCACGAGCCAATCCTCGGGATCTTGCAGGCCGTCGAATTTCTTGAAATTTTCGGGTAGCTTGAACCCTTTAGGGACTCGAGTTTTTCGAACTCTTCTCGTGAAACACGGGAGCCCACACATATCTTCGTCGGCAACTTCTGGTGAGTGCTGACGCTCCCTTCTTTCTTGCCGCGCTCTGTCCACCCTTACTTGGACTGCTGTGTCTCTTGCTCCACTTGTTCTTGGAGGATCTTGAACTGCTGCGGTGGGTCGTGGACATTTTTGCCTAGGGTTTTCTTCGGGAGGCGTTGTTGCAAACGCTGTTCCCATTACTCCTACCCCGGCCATTGCCATGTTGAACAATGGTTCTCTCGGATCCCCAGGAGGTGGTCTGGACGCCAGGATGTAAGCTTGTGTTGCCATGTAACCCCTCTGGCGTTTTTGGGATGATATTTCCTCTTTCATCGATCGACATAAAGGACATGTCGAGATTTTGGATTATGTTTCCTCTCTCTGCTTCGGGTATGTTTTGCAGCCGAGACATTGCTCTCCTCCGAGCTTCTCTGTGACTGTCTCCCGAAGTTCTAGATTGTCGACTTAAATCTGCTCGGCGTCTGCTTGATGCAGAAGCTGCTTCTTTCCTCCTATTCAGGGATGTTGTCTGTTTTTCCAACTCTCTGCTTACCCGAGCGAGTCTATATTGATATGCTTGTAACTCTTGTACGGTAGCAGTAGTATTCATTGGTTCTGATCCATCCATGGCTCTCGCAGCCCTATCCCACGCAGCTTGCGGGAGTTGGACTTTTGCGC
Organism: Lolium multiflorum; assembly: GCA_030979885.1. Classification (NCBI taxonomy): domain Eukaryota; kingdom Viridiplantae; phylum Streptophyta; class Magnoliopsida; order Poales; family Poaceae; genus Lolium; species Lolium multiflorum. The sequence goes on along the minus strand of CM061747.1, from coordinate 135,503,310 downwards.
GAGTTGAAGATCCGGCATATTTAGTGCCTAGACTGTCCTGAGATCAGCGGGATCGACGTATGGATTTCCCAAATCGTCGAAAGCCTCTGACGTTTGTGGTTCTGATGTTCCTGCTTCTTCTATTGCACAGATCTGTGCATTGATTCTTCTCGAGGTTGGTGACACCATCATATAGAGTGGTGAAGACCTTTCCGATGGCGACAAATTTGTCGATGAAGTTGAAGCTGTCGACGCTGTCGGAGTCGCTGCTTATAAAGGAGTCGACTCGAAGGATGTGTTGTTGAAGATCTTGGCGAGCTTTCCGCTTGCCTTGCTGTCGAATCGTGGCGACGAAAACTCCTCGTCACTCGACGAAAAGTTAGAATCGACCGCTGAAAATTCCGACGAAATCGGAACTTCGAGACGGTAGGATCCTTCCTTGTTGACGCCAAATCGGAATTCTCCGAACGTCATGACGATGGGCTCCTCCAGATAGGCACATGCATCCATACGGGCGGGTGAGGAATAAAATTGAATAGATCAGTTTTTTCCTTGTTACCTCGATCCATCGCGTTGCTTGCTGTCGACGAAGTCGAAGATCTTGAACGTGCCATCGAGATCAGCTCCTTGCAACCTCTAATTCCCACAGACGGCGCCAATTGACAAAGGATTAACTTGTCAATGCCTACAGATTGTAGACTAGGGTTTTGCTAGAAGTAGAGGGCAAGTAGATCTCGAAGGTTTAGGCGAAAAGTACTCGACGATTATGAAAACTAGGGTTGACAATAGATTCGATCCTTTCTTCGTCCCTCGACTCCCCCTTATATAGGAGGTGGAGCCGAGGGTTTTCGTTTTGTACAAGTTACAGAGTTCGGGACGGTTTCTAACTCATCCCGCCAGATTACAAATAACACTTCCTATTACAACTCTAGCTTTCCTTAATATATCTTGGGCTCCCGAATCTTCTTATTCTTCGGATAGTGGGCCTTCAGTAAACTCCGGGTACTATCTTCGGCAGGCCCATTTGGGATGCCTATGTCAGCAGGCTTGGTGAAGCCCTGCAGGAATTTCTCCTCCACATCCACCACCACGCCATCGTGTTGCTGGGATTCCGAGGGGATCTACCACACTGCCGCTGGAACGGGGAGAGAAGGCTTCATCGACACCGTACGCGCGACCGAGTACGGAGGTGCTGCCGGATTGCAGCACCGGGGATGATCGTCTACACCAACAACGAGATCTAATCTCGTAGGCTTTGGAAATCTTCGAGGGTTAGTCTCATATCAATCTCGTTGCTCCGATCTTGTAGATTAGATCTTGGGTGTTCCATAGATTAGATCTTGGATTTATTCGTCTTTGCGGTAGGAAATTTTTTGTTTTCTATGCAACGAACCCCAACATCCCCAGCAACAACACTTCGCACAGCGAGGCGAAACCGAAGCAGATCACGGTAGGCAACGCCAAGATCTGGGCAGGAGCACGAGGACTGCAACACAACGAATGCCTCCCACACAGCACATCCTGTTGCCCACGCAACCGAGACTGCCAACAAGCACCCACACAGTGGCACCCGCCGCCGTGTCCACCATAAGGAGCCGCTGCTCAAGAATCCAGGAACCAACCTAACTCGCCTCCGAGAAGACAAGTCGCAGGCGCGCAATAGGCCACCCCCACTGTCGCACCAACGCACATACAACCACAAAGAACCCACCCAATAGCGATCACCGGTTGAGGAAGAAGACGACGTAGATTAGATCCGCGTGGACCAAAACTAGATCCACACACCAGATCCCGCACAGAGGATGTCGACCATGGCCACGACCTGACGACCCTGGTCAGATCCGGTGGAGCATAGCACCGAATCCATTCCAGCGCGGGTCACAGCCCCAGCCCGCGGCACCGGCGACAACCAAGGACAGCGACGGCGTCCATGGCCCCGACGCTCAGCGAGCTCCTCGTTGATGGAGAACGGCGTCTCCATGGCCAGAGCATCCTCCACGCTCGCGACGAAGCCCAGATCCACGCCCTCGAGAACCAGAACCAATACATCCAAGGGAGAGAACTCGAGGTAGAGGAGAAGGGGCGAGAGGGACCCGCCACCGCCACGGGCTAGCCAGCGGCCGCCGCCGGTGGCGGCGAGGGAGAGGATGCCGAGGAGGGGGTGCTAGAGGCGGCTAGGGTTAGGGCCTCCGGTGCCGCTCGAGCAGAGCGACACGGGAGGCGAGTCGAGGACTTACCAACCGCCTTCGTCATGAGCCAATCAGAACAAATTACAATATACATTCACTTGCATTATACACATAGAAAAGTACTAACCTAGAGGAAAATAATGTTTCTCATAGCAACCTAAAATAGAACTCAGCATATTATTATGATCTTTAAATCTGTGCAACTACTTCTATTATTCCATTCAGAGAAGAGTTTTCTAGTACAAATATCTGCAACTATTTTGACTACAAGAAATATATGCCCGTGTGTATGTGCGCAAAGTCTGTACCACGTCGTACCAAATTTCTGCAGGGTACTAATTCATTATCAGTTTTCAACAACCAATCTTCCATATAAAATAATCTCAGAGGAGTGGCACACCTCGCAGCTACATACACTACTCAACAGAGTTTGACACTACTACAAATGAATTTAGTTCAGACATTTTAGCTCCAGCCACAATGTGTGTTGGGAAATGAACAAATAATAAGCATTCAGAGAGAGAAAAAAAATACTGCCGGGTTATTTCCCCGGACAGACGCAAACAGCTACAGACGAGAGATCAAACAAATGTGTTAGGAAACGTAAACCATTTTTCAGATCATCTAAAGGACTATTAACTTGCGTATCTTCGTCCTCCCTCCTGAACGCATCATTTGGACTCGTGAGTCCTCGACGCGCCGCCGTTCTGCTCCGGCTGTTCCAGCTGGTAGAACGGTATCTGCTGCTGCTGCTGCTTGTGCAGCTCGAGCATCTGGTTCTGGCAGCGGAGCTGCATCTGCTGGGCCAGGTTGCTGGACGAGCCCGCGTCGCCGGCAAGCTCCGACGACGTCGCCGAGTGCTTCAGGCGCTGGACCTCGCCTGTAAGCGCCTCGTTCAGTGCTGCTTGGAGAGAAGAGGAAACACCAATGGCGGTCAGGATAAACTGGTTACTAAATAGTACGATGCAGATGTGCTCCTACAAATGTGGAATGCTCAATTAACAAAGCAGATTAAGAACCCATATATAGAGTACTTAATGTAGTACGAGTGGGATTCTATAAGATGATTGCAGTAGAGAATTATGGTGGAGCACCCGGGTGCCATATACCATGATATTCAAAACATTCGAAAAACGTGATTTAAATGTTTCAAAAAAAAGTTTAAATAATTTCCTCACGTAAATCTCATCTTGACAGTTACGTGTGCAAATTTTCAGCAAAAAATACAGCCATATGTGATCCACACAAAAAAGTGAAAATGAAACTTTGTTATACTGTGAATAGTATACGTCTACTCACTATATTATGAACAGTATGTTTTGTTATTTTTGTGTAGGCTACATACTTTCATATTTTAAGTTGAAACTTGACATGCACATACCTACATACATACTACACACACATGATTTAGGCCGTATTTTTTAATTCAATTTTAGTATTTGTTATGAATTTTTTGCTCAAATCAGGTGCGCTGGCACCTGGGAGCCAAAAATTCGCGTCCGATTGCAGTACTACTATTGTTAGTATCTTAACACTGCCGGCCTCTTGTGACAGGGTTAGTGCCCGTCAACATCGCGACATGAACTATGCAAAGGGATCATTTTTGTATGAATAAAGTACTGGAAGATCCCAAAAAATGGATCAAGATGAAGCCGGCGTCTGACGAAGTCGCCTCGTAGTCCGGTTATACCAACAAACAAAACGCATTATAGATTTCGTCAGGCTACATGCCGGCAACTAACCGGCCGTATCAGTGTCGCACTACATGTTAACGACTAACTGTCAAATGCAACAGACGACGACCAGCAACAACAGCAATTGCAGTCGATATCAGCACAATCTGCGATCGGAACAGAGCTGTTCTCAAGGTTTTTGTCAACCGCGTCTATCTGTGCAGAGAATGTGAGAAACTGGGAACTACGATCGTTAATTGCTCACCGTCGCGCAGCTGGGCCTGCTGCTCCATGGCCTGCAGCCTGAACTTGAGCTCGTTGTTGTGCGTGGCCAGCCCCGACGAATCGCGCTGCGACAGGACAGGAAGAAAATTCAGCACCGCCGAAACTATATGAATCTTGGAATAAACCACTACTAGCAGTAGCCAAGAACATTGCATACACAGTGCACGCGGTGGGTGGGTGTACCTGTAGATGGGTGAGCTGCGCGGAGAGAGTGGTGGCCTCCGTCTGCAGGATCTGCACCTTGTGCTCCAGCTCGGCGATGTACCGCATGCGGCGCTCCTTGGACCTCGCCGCCGACTGCCTGTTGGCGAGCACCCTGCCGCGCGCGGAAACAACATGTCAGCTCAGCGCCTAACTACTGCCAGTAGTACATTTATTGATGCGCATTGTCCCTGCGACGGGTCCTACGTACCTCTTGACGCGCTTTGGGTCGGCGAGGGCCATCTCGGCGAGCTTCTCGTCGGCCATGATCCGCTTCATCTCGGCGGGGGTGAACTCGCCGCTGCCGAACTCGAGGCTGAACTTGCTGGGCTCCCCGCCGGCGGAGAAGCTGAGCTTCCCCATGAGGCTGTCCATGGACAGGCTCCTAGCGTGCCGACCCGCCCCCGCGGGCGGCTCCCCGGCTGCGCTCCTCTTCCTGCCGCCGCCACCGCCGGCGCCGGCGTCGCCCCAGAGGAACGCCTGGCTCTCCCCGCCGCCTCCGTAGTCCTCGGACTCGTTCTCGCTGCTATCGGCGCCGTTGGCGGCCGCCGGCATGCTGCTCCCGCGGCTGTCCCCGTCGGAGCTGTTCATCCCGTCCATTCCCGCCGCCTCCATGCTCATGAAGGCGTTGAACAGGTCGTCGCCGCCGTTGGCGGCGGAGGGGAGGCCCCAGGCGGAGGACTCCGTCTTGGGCGAGGGCGGCGGGAAGTACCCGAACGGGACGTCGCTCCGGGACCGGCGGTGCGCCTTGCGGCCGCGCGCCGAGTCGTCCTGCATCTGCTGCATGCACGCGTCGGCCACCGCGTGGAGCGGGTGGGAGCCGGCCCCGGTGGGCGGCGTCGGCGGCAGGCCCGCGCGCTGCCTGCTCCCGTGCTGCGCCGGCGCCATGCCCCTGCCGGCGCCGCCGCCGTTCGCCGCCGCGAAGTGCGCGGGCAGCGGGACGGCCGGCTGGACGTGGCGGTGCATCATCTCGTTGGTGGTGCCCATGTCTCCGGCAAGGCTGCTCGGCTAGGTGGTGGTGGCGCGCGCGCTCTCGGCTGGTGTGCTCGGGATGTTGGAGGTGGTGGCGGGGATGATGCGCGCGTCTCGGCGGAGTTTGTTTGGCGCGCCCACGCGGTTTGGAGGCCGTATTATAATTGTCGCGTGGCCAAAGACCGGAGGAGAGTCGAGGGCTCATCCTTTCCGGCCAGGTGGTGGTCGCCCATCATTTCGTCGTGGGATTCCGCAGCGGCACAGCCGGCAGCGGCGGCAGTATCATCTTCGGACTTCGTGCTGCCCGCCGGGCTAAACTTTTTTACGGGACTCGATTTTGGAAGAGTGCCGAAAATGTGTCTAAAAATCTCCGGCCAGAAATCTAAAATTACCTTCTTTAAAAAGAGTCAAAAGCCACATAAAAACGACAGTGTTAAAATCTTCAATTGTTTTTCAATGAATGACATGTTTACGAATATTAGAGATGCTCATGACATGCTTAAACGTTTACATATTGCTAATTGTGTTCCAAAATATAAGTTGAATTTTGTGGCTATTTCGGAAACCGGTAGATGGATTTCTTGGTGAGTCTTCTAAACTGCCTTTCTGATAGCATAGATTTTACCTGGATTTCTCGTCTGCCACACGATAGATATGGGGGCTGATGCGCGTAGATGTACACGTCTGTTGGGAACCCCAAGAGGAAGGTATGATGCGCACAATGAGTTTTCGAGAAAGAAAAGGTCGAACCGGGGAGCCAAGAAGCACGTGAAGGTTGTTGGTGGAGGAATGTAGTGCGCAACACCGGTGAAACCGGCGCCAACATGGAACCCACAACACAATCAAAGTATTTTGCCCAACGTAATGAGGTTGTCAATCTCACCGGCTTGCTGAAAACAAATGATTAAGCGTATCGAGTGGAAGATGGTGTTTGTTTGCAAAGAACATTAAAAGTAGAATGTATTCAGATGTAAAAGAATGGACCGAGGGTCACTAGGTGTCTCTCCAATAAGAAATAACATGCTGGGTGAACAAATTACAGTGAGCAATTGACAAAAAGATTCAATACAATCAACGATGATTACTATGTGATTTAATCAGGGCATTACGACAAAGTACATAGACCGCTATCCAACATGCATCTATGCCTAAATAATCCACCTTCAGGTTATCATCCGAACCCCTTCCAGTATTAAGTTGTAAACAACAAATAATTGCATTAAGTATGGTGCGTAATGTAATCAACACAAATATCCTTAGAAAAAGCATCAATGTTTTATCCCTAGTAGCAACAGCACATCCACAACCTTAGAACTTTCTGTCACTGTCCCAGATTTAATGGAGGCATGACCCCACTATCGAGCATAATTACTCCCTCTTGGAGTTACAAGTATCAACTTGGCCAGAGCCTCTACTAGCAACGGAGAGCATGCAAGAACATAAACAACACATATATGATAGATTGATAATCAACTTAACATAGTATTCTCTATTCATCGGATCTCACCAACCACAACATGTAGCATTACAAATAGATGATCTTGATCATGTTAGGCAGCTCACAAGATCTAATACAATGAAAGCACAATCGGACAAGACAACCATCTAGCTACTGCTATGCTATGGACCCATAGTCCAAGGATGAACTACTCACGCATCAATCCGGAGGCGGGCATGATGATGTAGAGCCCCTCCGGTGATGATTCCCCTCTCCGGCAGGGTGCCGGAGGCGATCTCCTGAATCCCCCGAGATGGGATTGGCGGCGGCCTCCTCGATGTGTTTTCCGTATCGTGGCTCTCGGTGGGGTTTCGCGACGAAGGCTTTAAGTAGGCGGAAGGGTAGGTCAAGTAGAGCACGAGGGCCCCACACAGCGGCGCGGGCCCTAGCCCGCCTCGCGGCCCTGGTGTGGCGAGCTCGTGGCCCCACTTCCTTTCCCTTTCGGTCTTCGGAAGCTTCGTGCAAAAATAGGCCGGGCGTTGATTTCGTCCAATTCGAGAATATTTCCTACTACGATTTCTGACCAAAAGCAAGAAAAAAGAACGCACTTCGGCATCTTGTTAATAGGTTAGTGCCGGAAAATGTAAAATAATGCTGTAAAGTATGTATAAAACATTCAAGTATTGTAATAAATTAGCATGGAACATAAGAAATTATAGATACGTTTGCGACGTATCAAGCATCCCCAAGCTTAGTTCCTACTCGTCCTCGAGTAGGTAAACGATAACACAAATAATTTCAGTGACATGCTACCATCATAATCTTGATCAACATTATTGTAAAGCATATGAGATGAATGGAGTGATCTGAACAAAAGATTGCTAACAAAGATAATGACTAAGCAAATGAATCATATAGCAAAACTTTTCATGAATAGTACTTTCAAACAAGTATCAATAAGACTTGCATAAGAGCTAACTCATAAGCAATAAATTCAAAGTAGAATGAATTGAAGCAACACAAAGGATGATTAAGTTTCAGCAATTGCTTTCAACTTGTAACATGTATATCTCATGGATATTTGTCAACATAGAGTAATATAACATGTGCAATAAGTAAACATGTAAGAATCAATGCACACAGTTAACACAAGTGTTTGCTTCTAAGATGAAGGGAATGGGTAAACTGACTCAACATAAAGTAAAAGATTGGCCCTTCAGAGAGGAAGCATTGATTACTATTTTTGTGCTAGAGCTTTTGTTTTGAAAACATAGAAACAATTTTGTCAACGGTAGTAATAATTCATATGTGCTATGCATAATACTTCCTACAAGTTGCATGTCTCATGCATAGAGTACTAATAGTGCTCGCACCTTGTCCTACTAAACACGGATTCTCATCGCATAACATATGCTTCAACCAAGTGTCACAAAGGGGTACCTCTATGCAGCCTGTACAAGTGTCTAAGGAGAAAGCACACATTGGATTTCTCGCTTTTGATTATTCTCAACTTAGACATCCCGGGACAACATAGACAGATAATGGACTCCTCTTTTTAATGCTTAAGCATTCAACAATAGTTAATATTCTCATAAGAGATTGAGGTTGTATGTCCAAATGAAACTTCCACCATGATACATGGCTTTAGTTAGCGGCCCAATGTTCTTCTCTAACATATGCATACTCAAACCATTTGATCGCGAAGTCCACTACTTCAGACAAGACGAACATGCATAGCATCTCACATGATATCCAACAAAGATAAAGTTGATGGCGTCCCCAGAAAACATGGTTACCGCTCAACAAGCAACTTATAAGAATTAAGACACATAACTACATATTCATCACCACAATAGTTTTAAGCTATTTGTCCCATGAGCTATATATTGTAAAGGTAGAGGAATGAAATTTTAAAGGTAGCACTCAAGTAATTTACTTTGGAATGGCGGAAAAATACCACATAATAGGTAGATATGGTGGACACAAATGGCATGGTTTTTGGCTCAAGGTGTTTGGATGCACGAGAAGCATTTCCTCTCAGTACAAGGTTTGGGCTAGCAAGGTTGTTTGAAGCAAACACAAGTATGAACAAGTACAACAAAACTCACACAAGAACATATTGCAAGCATTATAAGGCTCTACACTGTCTTCCTTGTTGTTCAAACACTTTACCCGAAAATATCTAGACTTAGAGAGATCAATCATGCAAACCAAATTAAACAAGCTCTACAGTAGTTCTTCATTAATAGATTAAACTACATGATGCAAGAGCTTAAACATGATCTATGAGAGCTCAAACAATTGCCAAATTGCCAAACCATATGCATCATTTTCCAATTCCAACCAAATAGCAATTTAACGAAGCAATAAGCTTTCGCCATGAACATTAAAGCACAATTAAGAACACAAGTGTTCCATATGAAAAAGAGGAGCGTAATATCTCCAATATAAGAATGGCGAGATCCAACTTTATTCAAAATAAAACAAAAATAAAAACAAACCGACGCTCCAAGTAAAGAACATAGAATGTGACGGAATAAAAATATAGTTTCACTAGAAGTGACCCGATAATGTTGTCGATGAAGAAGGGGATGCCTTGGGCATCCCCAAGCTTAGATGCTTGAGTCTTCTTAAAATATGCAGGGATGAACCAGGGGCATCCCCAAGCTTAGACCTTTCACTCTTCTTGATCATAGTATATCATCCTCTTCTCTTGACCCTTGAAAACTTCCTTCACACAAACTTCAAGCAAACTCATGAGAGGGTTAGTGCATAACCACAAATTCACATATTCAGAGGTGACACAATCATTCTTAACACTTCTGGACATTGCACAAAGCTTCTGAAAGTTAATGGAACAAAGAAACTCATTCAACATAGCAAAAGCGGCAATGCGAAATAAAAGACAGAATCTGTCAATGAACAGTCCGTAAAGATGCATCTGGACTGGGCACTTAACTTGCTCAAATGGAAAAAATGAAAACTAATGAAAGTTGCGTACATATCTGAGGATCACGCTCGTAAATTTGCAGATTTTTTCGAATTTTTACAGAGACTTATGCCAGAATTCGTGACAGACAGCAATGCTGTTTCTGCGCAGCGATCCCAAATATAACATCAACTTTAACATATAAACTTTACTTGTCACAAAAACATGATAAGGAGAGGTTGCTACAGTAGTAAACAACTTCCAAGACTCAACAAAACAAAAATTGATGTAGTAAAATAAACACATGGGTTATCTTCCAAGAAGTGCTTTTCTTTAACGCCTTTCAGCTAGGCGCAGAAAGTGCAAATCAAGTAACATCAAGAGAAGAAGCATCAACATCATAACTTGTTCTAATAATAGAATCAAAAGGCAACTTCATTCTCTTTCTAGGGAAGTGTTCCATACCTTTCTTGAGAGGAAATTGATATCTAATATTACATTCCTTCATATCAATAACAGCACCAACGGTTCGAAGAAAAGGTCTTCCCAACACAATAGGACAAGATGCATTGCATTCGATATCCAAGACAACAAAATCAACGGGGACAAGGTTATTGTTAACCGTAATGCGCACATTATCAATCCTCCCCAAAGGTTTCTTTAACATTATCAGCAAGATTAACATCCAAATAACAATTCTTCAATGGTGGCAAGTCAAGCATATCATAAATCTTTTTAGGCATAACGAAATACTTGCACCAAGATCACATAAAGCATTACACTCAAAGTCATTGAATTTCATTTTAATGATGGGTTCCCAACCATCTTCTAACTTCCTAGGAATAGAAGCTTCAAGTTTTAATTTCTCTTCCCTAGCTTTAATGAGAGCATTTGTAATATGTTTTGTAAAGGCTAAATTTATACCACTAGCATTGGGACTTCTAGCAAGTTTTTGTAAGAACTTTATAACTTCAGTAATATGACAATCATCAAAGTCTAAACCATTATGTTCTACAGCAATAGAATCATTGTCACCAATATTTTGAAAAATTTCAGCAGTTTTATCACAAGCAGTTTCAGCAATTTCAGGCAATTTTGTGCGCTTTGCACTAGGAGTAGAAACATTGCCAACACCAATTATTTTACCATTAATAGTAGGAGGTGCAGCAACATGTGAAGAATTAACATTACTAGTGGTGGTAATAGTCCATACTTTAGCTACATTATTTTCTTTAGCAAGTTTTTCTTTTTCTTCTCTATCCCACCTAGCATGTAATTCAGCCAACATTCTAATATTATCATTAATTCTAACTTGGATGGCATTTGTTTTAGCAAACCTAGCATCTTCAACTTTCTCAGGCATAACTTTCAATTTTAAAAGATCAACATCAAGAGCAAGACTATCAACCTTAGAAGCAAGAATATCAATTTTACCAAGCTTTTCTTCAACAGTTTTATTGAAAGCAGTTTGTGTACTAATAAATTCTTTAAGCATCACTTCAAGACCAGAGGGTACACTCTTATTATTGTTGTAAGAATTACCATAACCATTACCATTATTAAAAGGATATGGCCTAAAGTTGTTGTTACCATAATTATTCCTATAAGCATTGTTGTTGAAATTATTGCTCTTAATGAAATTCACATCAACATTTTCTTCTTGAGCAACCAATGAAGCTAAAGGAACATTATTAGGATCAATATGAGATCTACCATTTGCAAGCATAGACATAATAGCATCAATCTTATCACCCAAAGAAGAGGTTTCTTCAACAGAATTTACCTTCTTACCTTGAGGAGTTCTTTTAGTGTGCCATTCAGAGTAATTGATCATCATATCATCAAGTAATTTAGTTGCGGCGCCCAGGGTGATGGACATAAAGTACCTCCAGCAGCTGAATCCAATAGGTTCCTCGAGGAAAAATTCAATCCTGCATAAAAGGTTTGTATGATCATCCAAGTAGTCAGTCCATGGGTTGGGCAATTCTTTACCAAAGATTTCATTCTCTCCCATGCTTGAGCAACATGTTCATTATCAAATTGTTTAAAATTCATTATGCTACTTCTCAAAGATATAATCTTAGAGGAGGATAATATTTACTAATAAAAGCATCTTTACATTTAGTCCATGAATCAATACTATTCTTAGGCAAAGAAAGCAACCAATCTTTAGCTCTTCCTCTTAAGGAGAAAGGAAACAATTTCAGTTTTATAATATCACCATGTATATCCTTATACTTTTGCATTTCACAAAGTTTAACAAAATTATTAAGATGGGCAGCAACATCATCATTACTAACACCAGAAAATTGCTCTCTCATAACAAGATTCATAAAGCAGGTTTAATTTCATAGAATTCTGCTGTAGTAGCAGGTGGAGCAATAGGAGTACATATAAAATCATTATTATTTGTGCTAGTGAAATCACACAACTTAGTATTTTCAGGAGTACCCATTATAACAGTAGTAAAAAACTAGGCAAATAAAGTAAGGACAAGTAACTAATTTTTTTGTGTTTTTGATATAGAGAACAAGACAAAAAATAAAGTAAAGCTAGCAACTAATTTTTTTGTGTTTGTTTAAGTGCAGCAAACAAAGTAGAAAATAAAATAAAGCAAGACAAAAACAGTAAAGAGATTGGAAGTGGAGACTCCCCTTGCGGCGTGTCTTGATCTCCCGACAACGGCGCCAGAAAAAGAGCTTGATGCGCGTAGATGTACACGTCCGTTGGGAACCCCAAGAGGAAGGTATGATGCGCACAGCGGCAAGTTTTCCCTCAGAAAGAAACCAAGGTTATTGAACCAGAGAGCCAAGAAGCACGTGAAGGTTGTTGGTGGAGGAATGTAGTGCGGCGCAACACCAGTGAAACCGGCGCCAACGTGGAACCTGCACAACACAATCAAAGTACTTTGCCCCAACGTAACAGTGAGGTTGTCAATCTCACCGGCTGAAAACAAAGGATTAAGCGTATCGAGTGGAAGATGGTGTTTGTTTGCAAAGAACAGTAAAAGCAGTAGAATGTATTCAGATGTAAAAGAATGGACCGGGTCCACAGTTCACTAGTGGTGTCTCTCCAATAAGATAACTAACATGTTGGGTGAACAAATTACAGGCGAGCAATTGACAAATAAAGATTCAATACATATTGATACGTCTCCGACGTATCGATAATTTCTTATGTTCCATGCTACTTTATTGATGATATCTACATGTTTTATGCATACTTTATGTCATATTTATGCGTTTTTTGGAACTAACCTATTAACAAGATGCCGAAGTGCCAGTTCCTGTTTCTGCTGTTTTTGGTTTCGAAATCCTAGTAACGAAATATTCTCGGAATTGGACGAAATCAACGCCCGCATTCCTATTTTGCCGGAAGCATCCGAACACCCGAGAGTCGCGAGGGGGCCACACAGGCCCCAGATGATAGGCCGGCGCGGCCCAGGCCCTGGCCGCGCCGCCTTATGGTGTCGTCGCCCCTTTGACCTTTTGACGCCGCCTCTAAGCTTGGGGATGCCCCCGTGGTTCACCCCTGCATATTTCAAGAAGACTCAAGCATCTAATCTTGGGGATGCCCAAGGCATCCCCTTCTTCATCGACAAAGTATCAGGTTCCTTCTCTTGAAACTATATTTTTATTAGGTCACATCTTATGTATTTTACTTGGAGCGTCTGTGTGCTTTTATTTTTGTTTTGTTATTTTCATTCTCTGAATAAGTTCATCCTTGTGTGGGAGAGAGACACGCTCGGTTCATATGAACACATGTGTTCTTAGCTTTTAATGTTCATGGCGAAGGTTGAAACGCTTCGTTAATTGTTATATGGTTGGAAACGGAAAATGCCACATGTAGTAATTGGTAAAATGTCTTGGATAATGTGATACTTGGCAATTGTTGTGCTCATGTTTAAGCTCTTGCATCATATACTTTGCACCTATTAATGAAGAAATACATAGAGCTTGCTAAAATTTGGTTTGCATAATTGGTCTCTCTAAGGTCTAGATAATTTCTAGTAAAAAGTTTGAACAACAAGGAAGACGGTGTAAAGTCTTATAATGTTTACAATATGTCTTTTATGTGAGTTTTGCTGCACCGGTTCATCCTTGAGTTTGCTTCAAATAACCTTGCTAGCCTAAACCTTGTATCGAGAGGGAATACTTCTCATGCATCCAAAATCCTTGAGCCAACTACTATGCCATTTGTGTCCACCATACCTACCTACTACATGGTATTTCTCCGCCATTCCAAAGTAAATTGCTTGAGTGCTACCTTTAAATTTCCATCATTCGCCTTTGCAATATAGCTCATGGGACAAAATAGCCTTAAAACTATTGTAGTATTGAATATGTACTTATGCACTTTATCTTTTATTAAGTTGCTTGTTGTGCGATAACCATGCTTCTGGGGACGCCATCAACTATTCTTTTTGTTGAATATCATGTGAGTTGCTATGCATGTCCGTCTTGTCTGAAGTAAGAGAGATCTACCACCTTAATGGTTGGAGCATGCATATTGTTAGAGAAGAACATTGGGCCGCTAACTAAAGTCATGAATCATGGTGGAAGTTTCAGTTTGGACATATATCCTCAATCTCATATGAGAATAATAATTGTTGTCACATGCTTATGCATTAAAGAGGAGTCCATTATCTGTTGTCCATGTTGTCCCGGTATGGATGTCTAAGTTGAGAATAATCAAAAAGCGAGAAATCCAAAATGCGAGCTTTCTCCTTAGACCTTTGTACAGGCGGCATGGAGGTACCCCTTTGTGACACTTGGTTGAAACATGTGCATTGCGAAGATCCGGTAGTCCAAGCTAAGTAGGACAAGGTGCGGGCACTATTAGTATACTATGCATGAGGCTTGCAACTTGTAAGATATAATTTACATAACTCATATGTTTTATTACTACCGTTGACAAAATTGTTTCATGTTTTCAAAATAAAAGCTCTAGCACAAATACATCAATCGATGCTTTCCTCTTTGAAGGACCTTTCTTTTACTTTTATTGTTGAGTCGGTTTACCTATCTCTCTCCACCTTAAGAAGCAAACACTTGTGTGAATGTGCATTGATTCCTACATACTTGCTTATTGCATTTGTTATATTACTCTATGTTGACAATTATCCATGAGATATACATGTTACAAGTTGAAAGCAACCGCTGAAACTTAATCTTCCATTGTGTTGCTTCAATGTCTATACTTTAAATTATTGCTTTATGAGTTAACTGTTATGCAAGACTTATTGATGCCTGTCTTGAAAGTGCTATTCATGAAAAGTCATTGCTTTATGATTCAGTTGTTTACTCATGTCATTACCATTGTTTTGATCGCTGCATTCATTACATATGTTTACAATATGATCAAGTTTATGACGGCATGTCACTTCAGAAATTATCTTTGTTATCGTTTTACCTGCTCGGGACGAGCAGAACTAAGCTTGGGGATGCTGATACGTCTCGCGTATCGATAATTCTTATGTTCCATGCTACTTTATTGATGATATCTACATGTTTTATGCATACTTTATGTCATATTTATCGTTTTCTGGAACTAACCTATTAACAAGATGCCGAAGTGCTTCCTGTTTTCTGCTGTTTTTGGTTTCAGAAATCCTAGTAACGAAATATTCTCGGAATTGGACGAAATCAACGCCGATTCCTATTTTGCTCGGAAGCATCAGAACACCCGAGTCGCCGAGGGGGCCACACAGGCCCCGGATGATAGGCCGGCGCGGCCCAGGCCATGCCGCGCCGCCTTATGGTGTCGTCGCCCCTTTGACCTTCGACGCCGCCTCTTCGCCTATATAAGGTCCCGGACCTAAAAACCGATACGAAAAAGCCACGGTACGAGAACCTTCCAGAGCCGCGCCATCGCGAAGCCAAGATCGGGACAGGAGTCTCTGTTCCGCCGCCGGACGGGGAAGTGCCCCGGAAGGCTTCTCCATCGACATCGTTGCCATCTCCACCGCCATCTTCATCACCCCTGTTGCTCCCATGAGGAGGGAGTAGTTCTCCATCGAGGCTCGGGCTGTACCGGTAGCTATGTGGTTCATATCTCTCCTATGTACTTCAATACAATAATCTCATGAGCTGCCTTACATGATTGAGATTCATATGATGATGCTTGTAATCTAGATGTCATTATGCTAGTCAAGTGGGTTTTACTTATGTGATCTCCGGAGACTCCTTGTCCCACGTGTGTAAAGGTGACAGTGTGTGCACCGTGTGGGTCTCTTAGGCTATATTTCACAGAATACTTATTCACTGTTATGAATGGCGTAGTGAAGTGCTTATTTATATCTCTTTATGATTGCAATGTGTTTTGTATCACAATTTATCTATGTGCTACTCTAGTGAAGTTATTAGTAGTTTTATTCCTCCTACACGATGTAATGGTGACAGTGTGTGCATCCGTGTTAGTACTTGGCGTAGGCTATGATTATGATCTCTTGTAGATTATGAAGTTAACTATTGCTATGATGGTATTGATGTGATCTATTCCTCCTACATGGCGTGAAGGTGACGGTGTGCATGCTAAGTTAGTACTTGGTTTAGTCGTGTCGATCTTTCATGCACTCTAAGGTTATTTAAATATGAACATTGAATTGTGGAGCTTGTTAACTCCGGCATTGAGGGTTCGTGTAATCCTACGCAATGTGTTCATCATCCAACAAGAGAGTCTAGAGTATGCATTTATCTATTCATTTATGTGATCAATGTTGAGAGTGTCCACTAGTGAAAGTCTAATCCCTAGGCGTTGTTCCTAAATACTGCTTCGTTTTTACCTTGTTTCTGCGTTACTACTGCTGCGTTACTACGCTTGTTTACTTCCTACCATATTAGTACCATCAAGCACGCCGGAAAGCTATTTTACGGCGCCGTACCTACTCATATTCATTCATACCACTTGTATTTCACTATCTCTTCGCCGAACTAGTGCACCTATTAGGTGTGTTGGGGACAAGAGACTTCTTGCTTTGTGGTTGCGGGGTTGCATGAGAGGGATATCTTTGACCTCTTCCTCCCTGAGTTCGATAAACCTTGGGTGATCCACTTAAGGGAAAACTTGTTGCTGTTCTACAAACCTCTGCTCTTGGAGGCCCAACACTGTCTACAAGAATATAAGCACCCGTAGACATCACATATCAACGATGATTACTATGTGATTTAATCAGGGCATTACGACAAAGTACATAGACCGCTATCCATCATGCATCTATGCCTAAATAATCCACCTTCAGGTTATCATCCGAACCCCTTCCAGTATTAAGTTGTAAACAACGAGATAATTGCATTAAGTATGGTGCGTAATGTAATCAACACAAATATCCTTAGACAAAGCATCAATGTTTTATCCCTAGTAGCAACAGCACATCCACAACCTTAGAACTTTCTGTCACGTCCCAGGTTTAATGGAGGCATGAACCCACTATCGAGCATAATTACTCCCTGGAGTTACAAGTATCAACTTGACCAGAGCCTCTACTAGCAACGGAGAGCATGCAAGAACATAAACAACACATATATGATAGATTGATAATCAACTTAACATAGTATTCTCTATTCATCGGATCTCACCAAACACAACATGTAGCATTACAAATAGATGATCTTGATCACGTTAGGCAGCTCACAAGATCTAATACAATGAAAGCACAAGCGGAGAAGACAACCATCTAGCTACTGCTATGGACCCATAGTCCAAAGATGAACTACTCACGCATCAATCCGGAGGCGGGCATGATGATGTAGAGCCCTCCGGTGATGATTCCCCTCTCCGGCAGGGTGCCGGAGGCGATCTCCTGAATCCCCGAGATGGGATTGGCGGCGGCGGCCTCTCAGTAATGTTTTCCGTATCGTGGCTCTCGGTACAGGGGGTTTCGCGACGAAGGCTTTAAGTAGGCGGAAGGGTAGGTCAAGTAGAGGCACGAGGGCCCCACACAACAGGGCGGCGCGGGCCCTAGCCTGGCCGCGCGGCCCTGGTGTGGCGGCGCCTTGATACGCGTAGATGCACACGTCCGTTGGGAACCCCAAGTGGAAGGTATGATGCGTATAGAAGCAAGTTTCCCTCGGTATGAAACCAAGGTTTATCGAACCAGTAGGAGCCAAGAAGCACGTTGAAGGTTGATGGTGGCGAAATGTAGTGCGACGCAACACAGGGATTCGGCGCCAACGTGGAACCCGCAACACAACAAAGTACTTTGCCCAACGAAGATGAGGTTGTCAATCTCATGCTTGCTGTAACAAAGGATTAACCGTATTGTGTGGAAGATGATTGTTTGCAAGAAAACAGTAAAGTATTGCAGTAGATTGTATGCGATGTAAAGAATAGGACCGGGTCCACAGTTCACTAGAGGTGTCTCCCATAAGATAAAAAGCATGTTGGGTGAACAAATTACAGTCGGGCAATTGACAAAATAGAGAACGGCATAACAATGCATATACATGATATGATAAATATAGTGAGATTTAATTGGGATTACGACAAAGTACATAGACCGCCATCCAACTGCATCTATGCCTAAAAAGTCCACCTTCAGGTTATCATCCGAACCCCTTTCAGTATTAAGTTGCAAACAACAGACAATTGCATTAAGTATGGTGCGTAATGTAATCGACAACTACATCCTTAGACATAGAATCAATGTTTTATCCCTAGTGGCAACAGCATCACAACCTTAGAACTTTCTGTCACTGTCCCAGTGTCAATGAAGGCATGAACCCACTATCGAGCAAAAATACTCCCTCTTGGAAGAGCAAAAACTTGGCAGAGCCTCTACTAGTAACGGAGAGCATGCAAGATCATAAACAACACATAAGTAATAGATTGATAATCACCATAACATAGTATTCTCTATCCATCGGATCCCGACAAACACAACATATAGTATTACAGATAGATGATCTTGATCATGTTAGGCAGCTCACAAGATCCAACAATGAAGCACAATTAGGAGAAGACGACCATCTAGCTACTGCTATGGACCCATAGTCCGGGGTGAACTACTCACTCATCACTCCGGAGGCGATCATGGCGATGAAGAGTCCTCCGGAGATGAATCCCCTCTCCGGCAGGGTGCCGGAGTCTCCTGAATCCCCGAGATGGGATTCGCGGCGTCTGGAAGGTTTTCCGTATACTCGTGCGGGGGTTTCGCGACGGAGCTTTAAGTAGGCGAAGGGCAGCCTCGGAGGGGGGTCTGTGGGGCCAGACACTAGGCGGGCGCGGCCAGGGCCTGGGCCGCGCCGCCTGTGTGGGCCCCACGTGGCCCCTCTCCGCTCTCGGGTGTTCTGGATGCTTCCGGGCAAAATAGGAACCTGGGCGTTGATTTCGTCAATTCCGAGAATATTTCCTTACTAGGATTTCTGAAACCAAAAACAGCGAAAAACAGCTGGCTCTTCGGCATCTTGTTAATAGGTTAGTTCCGAAAATGCGTAAATACGACATATAATGTGCATAAAACATGTAGATATCATCAATAATGTAGCATGGAACATAAGAAATTATCGATACGTTGGAGACGTATCAGCATCCCAAGCTTAGTTCTGCTCGTCCCGAGCAGGTAAAACGATAACAAAGATAATTTCTGAAGTGACATGCCATCATAATCTTGATCATACTATTTGTAAACATATGTAATGAATGCAACGATCAAAACAATGGTAATGACATGAGTAAACAAATGAATCATAAAGCAAAGACTTTTCATGAATAGTACTTCAAGACAAGCATCAATAAGTCTTGCATAAGAGTTAACTCATAAAGCAATAAATCAAAGTAAAGGTATTGAAGCAACACAAAGGAAGATTAAGTTTCAGCGGTTGCTTTCAACTTATAACATGTATATCTCATGGATAGTGTCAATATAAAGTAATATAACAAGTGCAATATGCAAGTATGTAGGAATCAATGCACAGTTCACACAAGTGTTTGCTTCTTGAGGTGGAGAGAGATAGGTAAACTGACTCAACAATAAAAGTAAAAGAAAGGTCCTTCAAAGAGGAAAGCATCGATTGCTGTATTTGTGCTAGAGCTTTTATTTTGAAAACATGAAACAATTTTGTCAACGGTAGTAATAAAGCATATGAGTTATGTAAATTATATCTTACAAGTTGCCAGCCTCATGCATAGTATACTAATAGTGCCCGCAACTTGTCCTACTTAGCTTGGACTACCGGATCTTCGCAATGCACATGTTTCAACCAAGTGTCACAAAGGGGTACCTCCATGCCGCCTGTACAAAGGTCTAAGGAGAAAGCTCGCATTTTGGATTTCTCGCTTTTGATTATTCTCAACTTAGACATCCATACCGGGACAACATGGACAACAGATAATGGACTCCTCTTTAATGCATAAGCATGTGACAACAATTATTATTCTCATATGAGATTGAGGATATATGTCCAAACTGAAACTTCCACCATGATTCATGGCTTTAGTTAGCGGCCCAATGTTCTTCTCTAACAATATGCATGCTCCAACCATTAAGGTGGTAGATCTCTCTTACTTCAGACAAGACGGACATGCATAGCAACTCACATGATATTCAACAAAGAGTAGTTGATGGCGTCCCCAGAGGCATGGTTATCGCACAACAAGCAACTTAATAAAAGATAAAGTGCATAAGTACATATTCAATACTACAATAGTTTTTAAGGCTATTTTGTCCCATGAGCTATATATTGCAAAGGTGAATGATGGAATTTTAAAGGTAGCACTCAAGCAATTTACTTTGGAATGGCGGAGAAATACCATGTAGTAGGTAGGTATGGTGGACACAAATGGCATAGTGGTTGGCTCAATGATTTTGGATGCATGAGAAGTATTCCCTCTCGATACAAGGTTTAGGCTAGCAAGGTTATTTGAAGCAAACTCAAGGATGAACCGGTGCAGCAAAACTCACATAAAAGACATATTGTAAACATTATAAGACTCTACACCGTCTTCCTTGTTGTTCAAAACTCAATACTAGAATTATCTAGACCTTAGAGAGACCAAATATGCAATTCAAATTTTAGCAAGCTCTATGTATTTCTTCATTAATGGGTACAAAGTATATGATGCAAGAGCTTAAACATGAGCACAACAATTGCCAAGTATCACATTATCCAAGACATTTTAGAATTACTACATGTAGCATTTTCCAATTCCAACCATATAACAATTTAACGAAGAAGAAACTTCGCCATGAACATTATGAGTAAAGCCTAAGGACATATTTGTCCATATGCAACAGCGGAGCGTGTCTCTCTCCACAAAGTGAATGCTAGGATCCATTTTATTCAAACAAAAACAAAAACAAAAACAAACCGATGCTCCAAGCAAAGAACACAAGATGTGACTGAATAAAATATAGTTTCAGGGGAGGAACCTGATGATGTTGTCGATGAAGAAGGGGATGCCTTGGACATCCCCAAGCTTAGACAATTGAGTCTTCTTAAAATATGCAGGGGTGAACCACGGGGACATCCCCAAGCTTAGAGCTTTCACTCCTCTTGATCATAGTATATCATACTCCTCTCTTGACCCTTGAAAACTTCCTTCACACCAAACTTCAAGCAAACTCATTAGAGGGTTAGTGCACAATTAATAATTCACATATTCAGAGGTGACACAATCATTCTTAACACTTCTGGACATTGCATAAAGCTACTGGACATTAATGGATCAAAGAAATTCACCCAACATAGCAAAAGAGGCAATGCGAAATAAAAGGCAGAATCTGTCAAAAACAGAACAGTCCGTAAAGACGAATTTTAAAATGGCACCAGACTTGCTCAAATGGAAAAACTCAAAACTAATGAAAGTTGCGTACATATCTTAGGATCACGCTCGTAAATTGGCAGATTTTTTAGAATTTTCTACAGAGACTTAGGCCCAGATTCGTGACAGACAGCAATGCTGTTTCTGCGCAGCGATCCCAAATATAACATCAACTTTAACATAGAAACTTTACTTGGCACAAAAACATGATAAGGAGAGGTTGCTACAGTAGTAAACAACTTCCAAGACTCAAATATAAAACAAAGTACTGTAGTAAAAACATGGGTTGTCTCCCATAAGCGCTTTTCTTTAACGCCTTTCAGCTAGGCGCAGAAAGTGCAATTCAAGTATTATCAACAGATGAAACATCTTTAGCGGGGTTTGGAGTTTTCTCAACCAAGCATAGTATATTGGATACATAAGTTTCAGCGTCTCCCTTTTCATTAGTCTTGGGCTTGCTATTCTCATCGAACAAATTCTCAGGAACAAACCAAGCATAGTTATTTTCTAGTGCATCATTCATAGCTAGGAGTTTACATGGTATTGGTGCTTTGATCTCCCCACCATCATCAATATTATTAGTGTACCTTATTCTATCCATGTCCATTTTTTCAAGGAGACCAACAAAATTAGTATGAGAACCTAGCATATTAAATTTAGCAAAGACCTTTCTAGCCTCTCTTGCTAGACCACCAAATTCTCTAAGAAGAGTTTCTAAAACAAAATCTTTCTTTTCCCCTTCTTCCATATCACCGAGTGTAAGAAACATGTGTTGGATTATAGGATTGAGATTAACAAATTTAGTTTCCAACATGCGAACTAAAGCAGCAGCAGCAATTTCATAGGTAGGTGCAAGTTCTACCAAGTGTCTATCTTCAAAATCTTCAGTAATACTAACATGATTGAAAAATTCTTCTATATTATTTCTCCCAACTATAGACCCACGTCCTACCGGTATGTCTTTTGTGGTAAAATTAAAAGGAAACATGATGCAATAAGCAAAAAGTAAACTAGGCAAACAAAGTAAAGACGAGTAACTAATTTTTTGTGTGTTTTTGATATAGAGAGCAAGACAGTAAATAAAGTAAAACTAGCAACTAATTTTTGTGTGTTTTGTTTAGGTGCAGCAAACAAAGTAGTAAATAAAATAAAGCAAGACAAAAACAAAGTAAAGAGATTGAGAAGTGGAGACTCCCCTTGCAGCGTGTCTTGATCTCCCCGGCAACGGCGCCGGAAATTTAGCTTGATACGCGTAGATGCACACGTCGGAACCCCAAGTGGAAGGTATGATGCGTATAGAAGCAAGTTTCCCTCAGTATGAAACCAAGGTTTATCGAACCAGTAGGAGCCAAGAAGCACGTTGAAGGTTGATGGTGGCGAAATGTAGTGCGGCGCAACACCAGGGATTCCGGCGCCAACGTGGAACCTGCACAACACAACCAAAGTACTTTGAACGAAACAGTGGGGTTGTCAATCTCACCGGCTTGCTGTAACAAAGGATTAACCGTATTGTGTGGAAGATGATTGTTTGCAAGAAAACAGTAAAACAAGTATTGCAGTAGATTGTATGCGATGTAAAGAATAGGACCGGGGTCCACAGTTCACTAGAGGTGTCTCTCCCATAAGATAAAAGCATGTTGGGTGAACAAATTACAGTCGGGCAATTGACAAATAGAGAAGGGCATAACAATGCATATACATGATATGATAAATATAGTGAGATTTAATTGGGCATTACGACAAAGTACATAGACCGCCATCCAACTGCATCTATGCCTAAAAAGTCCACCTTCAGGTTATCATCCGAACCCCTTTCAGTATTAAGTTGCAAAGCAACAGACAATTGCATTAAGTATGGTGCGTAATGTAATCGACAACTACATCCTTAGACATAGAATCAATGTTTTATCCCTAGTGGCAACAACACATCACAACCTTAGAACTTTCTGTCACTGTCCCAGGTGTCAATGAAGGCATGAACCCACTATCGAGCATAAATACTCCTCTTGGAGTTAAGAGCAAAAACTTGGCCGAGCCTCTACTAATAACGGAGAGCATGCAAGATCATAAACAACACATAAGTAATAGATTGATAATCACCATAACATAGTATTCTCTATCCATCGGATCCCGACAAACACAACATATAGTATTACAGATAGATGATCTTGATCATGTTAGGCAGCTCACAAGATCCAACAATGAAGCACAATTAGGAGAAGACGACCATCTAGCTACTGCTATGGACCCATAGTCCAGGGGTGAACTACTCACTCATCACTCCGGAGGCGATCATGGCGATGAAGAGTCCTCCGGGAGATGAATCCCCTCTCCGGCAGGGTCGGAGGCGATCTCCGAATCCCCCGAGATGGGATTCGCGGCGGCGGCGTCTGTTTCCGTATCGTGGCTCTCGATACTGGGGTTTCGCGACGGAGGCTTTAAGTAGGCGAAAGGGCAGCCTCGGAGGGTGCAGTGGGGCAGGACACTAGGCGGCGCGGGCCAGGGCCTGGGCCGCGCCGCCACCATGTGGGGGCCCCCGTGGCCCCTATCTGAGGTGTTCTGGATGCTTCCGGGCAAAATAGGAACCTGGCGTTGATTTCGTCCAATTCCGAGAATATTTCCTTACTAGGATTTAAACAAAAACAGCAGAAACAGACTGGCTCCTCGGCATCTTGTTAATAGGTTAGTTCCAGAAAATGCGTAAATACGACATATAATGTGCATAAAACATGTAGATATCATCAATAATGTAGCATGGAACATAAGAAATTATCGATACGTTGGAGACGTATCACGCCTCGTGGCCCCACTTCCTTTCCCTTTCGGTCTTCTGGAAGCTTCGTGCAAAAATAGGCCCCTGGGCGTTGATTTCGTCCAATTCCGAGAATATTACCTTACTAGGATTTAAAACCAAAAGCAGAAACAACAATTGGCACTTCGGCATCTTGTTAATAGGTTAGTGCCGGAAAATGTAAAATAATGATGTAAAGTATGTATAAAACATTCAAGTATTATAATAAAAGTAGCATGGAACATAAGAAATTATAGATACGTTTGCGACATATCAGGGGCTTACTACTTTGCGTCAGAACAGACAATATGGATATGTTGCCTAGTTTGGATGGAGATTATCGTATAAAATCCCATATCCGCAACAAAGCTGACAATTTTTCATGAAGTCTTGTCGTCGTGTACGGAGCAACCGGCGAAAATTATAAAGTTTTCTTACTTTGTGAATTGGTTAACTTGGAAAAATACAATTCATATCCTATTCTCATAGATAGAGATTTTAATTTGCTAAGATTTCCACACGAGAAAAGTAAAGGTAGACTCGATAATTATTGGCCTTTCTTGTTCAATGATGTTATTGACAGATTAGATTTAAGAAAGGTTTCAATGATTGAAAGGAAATTTACTTGGAAAATAGTCTTTTAGAGCCAATATATGAGAAATTAGACGATGCACTCATGGACACAGATTAAGAATCTAAATTTTCACTGGTCACGGTATGGGCCCTAGCACGTATAGAGACGTTGTCGAATCATGCTCATAATATTATGTTAACCACGAAATGCTTAGATCGGAGTGTAAGCGAAAATTCAAATTTGAACTTGGATGACTACATCGTGAGGGATTGCCCAATATGGTTAAAAAGATACGGGTGAAATCTCTAGCCGGGCACAATCCTATCCAAAGGTGGAACAAATAAAATGTGTTTATTGCGTAAGCACCTTGGAGGATGGTCAAGACACATGACCGGGTAGCTAAAAAAGGGAAAAAAAACTTCGCCTAGTATCCATTATGAATGAAATAGAGGTCATTGCACAAGTAATGTCGTTGTCTATGCAAGATATTGAACTGCAATGTCAATCCAATACAGAGATTGCTTGTCTTTTACAAGAACAGAAACTCAAATGGTATCAACGCTCAAAAGCCAAATTCATTTCTGAAGGTGATTTTAATACAAGATGCTTCCATAATGTCGCAAATGGCAGACACCAGAAGAAACTTATTGTTAGCTTCGAGATATTCACGAAAACCGCAACACTTAGGCTTAGTTCGGTGGCAAACCATGTTATTCGTCCCACTTAGACTTCTTTCATGCAAGGGAGAAATATCCTAGATGTGGAAGTAATCTTACTTGAAACAGTCCATGAGCTACATCGAGAAAAGTTGAATGGTGTAATGTTAAATATTGACTTCGAAAAGGCTTATGATAAAGGCAAGTGGTTTTTCCTCAACAAACTCTCAGAATGTAAGGTTTTTCGGAAGAGTGGCTCTCTCTAATCCATAATTTTTTTGGAGGAAGTGTGGTCATCAAAGTCAATGATGACATTGGTAGATACTTCCAAACGAAAAAGGGGTTAATGCAAGGCGATCCATTATCATCCATGCTATTTAATATAGTGGCTGATATGTTAACTATAATTGTAGAGCATGCAAAAAACCGATGGCTGATGTCTACGGGTGCTTCTATTCTTGTAGACAGTGTTGGGCCTCCAAGAGCAGAGGCTTGTAGAACAGCGGCAAGTTTTCCCTTAAGTGGATCACCCAAGGTTTATCGAACTCAGGGAGGAAGAGGTCAAAGATATCCCTCTCATGCAACCCTGCAACCACAAAGCAAGAAGTCTCTTGTGTCCCCAACACACCTAATAGGTGCACTAGTTCGGCGAAGAGATAGTGAAATAGAAGTGGTATGAATGAATATGAGCAGTAGTACGGCGCCAGAAAATAGCTTGCTGGCGTGCAGTTGATGGTAGTAATATTGCAGGAAGTAAACAAGCAGTAGTAACGTAGTAAAACAGTAAACAAGCAGCGATAGCAGTATTTAGGAACAAGGCCTAGGGATTAGACTTTCACTAGTGGACACTCTCAACATTGATCACATAACATAATAGATAAATGCATACTCTACACTCTCTTGTTGGATGATGAACACATTGCGTAGGATTACACGAACCCTCAATGCCGGAGTTAACAAGCTCCACAATTCAATGTTCATATTTAAATAACCTTAGAGTGCATGAAAGATCGCACGACTAAACCAAGTACTAACTTAGCATGCACACTGTCACCTTCACGCCAGGGAGGAATAGATCACATCAATACCATCATAGCAATAGTTAACTTCATAATCTACAAGAGATCATAATCATAGCCTACGCCAAGTACTAACACGGATGCACACACTGTCACCATTACATCGTGTAGGAGGAATAAACTACTTTAATAACTTCACTAGAGTAGCACATAGATAAATTGTGATACAAAACACATTGCAATCATAAAGAGATATAAATAAGCACTTCACTACGCCATTCATAACAGTGAATAAGTATTCTGTGAAATATAGCCTAAGAGACCCACACGGTGCACACACTGTCACCTTTACACACGTGGGACAAGGAGTCTCCGGAGATCACATAAGTAGAACCCACTTGACTAGCATAATGACATCTAGATTACAAGCATCATCATATGAATCTCAATCATGTAAGGCAGCTCATGAGATTATTGTATTGAAGTACATAGAGAGAGATTAACCACATAGCTACCGGTACAGCCCCCGAGCCTCGATGGAGAACTACTCCTCCTCATGGGAGCAGCAGTGGTGATGAAGATGGCGGTGGAGATGGCAGCGGTGTCGATGGAGAAGCCTTCCGGGGCACTTCCCCGTCCGGCGGCGTGCCGAACAGAGACTCCTGTCCCCCGATCTTGGCTTCGCGATGGCGGCGGCTCGGAACTTTTCTCATACCGTGGCTTATTCTATCGAGGTTTTAGGTCAGGGACCTTTATAGGCGAAGAGGCGGCGTCGGAGGGTCGAAGAGGCGGCGACACCATAGGGTGGCGGGCCACACCCAGGCCGCGCCGGCCTATGGTCTGGTGGGCCTGTGGCCCCTCTGGTCCTTCCCGGTGTTCTGGAAGCTTCGTGGAAAAATAGGAACTGGGTCTTGATTTCGTCCGATTCCGAGAATATTTCCTTACTAGGATTTCTGAAACCAAAAACAGCAGAAAACAGGAACTGGCACTTCGGCATCTTGTTAATAGGTTAGTTCCAGAAAATGCATAAATATGACATATAATGTGTATAAATCATGTAGATATCATCAATAATGTAGCATGGAACATAAGAAATTATCGATACGTTGGAGACGTATCAGCATCCCAAGCTTAGTTCTGCTCGTCCCGAGCAAAACGATAACAAAGATAATTTCGAAGTGACATGCCATCATAACCTTGATCATACTATTTGTAAACATATGTAATGAATGCAGCGATCAAAACAATGGTAATGACATGAGTAAACAAGTGAATCATAAAGCAAAGACTTTTCATGAATAGTACTTTAAGACAAGCATCAATAAGTCTTGCATAAGAGTTAACTCATAAAGCAATAAATCAAAGTAAAGGTATTGAAGCAACACAAAGGAACATTAAGTTTCAGCGGTTGCTTTCAACTTATAACATGTATATCTCGTGGATAGTGTCAATGTAAAGTAATATAGCAAGTGCAATATGCAAGTATGTAGGAATCAATGCACAGTTCACACAAGTGTTTGCTTCTTGAGGTGGAGAGAAATAGGTAAACTGACTCAACAATAAAAGTAAAAGAATGGTCCTTCAAAGAGGAAAGCATCGATTGCTATATTTGTGCTAGAGCTTTTATTTTGAAAACATAAAGAGAGCATAAAAATAAAGTTTTGAGAGGTGTTTGTTGTTGTCAACGAATGGTAGCGGGTACTCTAACCCCCTTGCCAGACAAACCTTCAAAGAGCGGCTCCCATTTTATTTTATTTTTGGGTGGCACTCCTTCCAACCTTTCTTTCACAAACCATGGCTAACCGAATCCTCGGGTGCCTGCCAACAATCTCATACCATGAAGGAGTGCCTTTTTATTTTAGTTTTATTATGATGACACTCCTCCCCACCTTTGCTTTCTCAAGCCATGGCTAACCGAATCCTTCGGGTGCCGTCCAACAATCACATACCATGGAGGAGTGTCTATTTTTGTTAATTAATTTGAGACTGGGAATCCCATTGCCAGCTCTTTTTGCAAAGTTATTGGATAAGCGGATGAAGCCACTAGTCCATTGGTGAAAGTTGCCCAACAAGATTGAAAGATAAACACCACATACTTCCTCATGAGCTATAAAACATTGACACAAATCAGAGGTGATAAATTTTGAATGGTTTAAAGGTAGCACTCAAGCAATTTACTTTGGAATGGCGGAGAAATACCATGTAGTAGGTAGGTATGGTGGACACAAATGGCATGAATATTGGCTCAAGTATTTGGATGCATGAGAAGTATTCCCTCTCGATACAAGGTTTAGGCTAGCAAGGTTATTTGAAGCAAACTCAAGTATGAAATGGTGCAGCAAGACTCACATATAAACATATTGTAAGCATTATAAGACTTTACATCGTCTCCTTGTTGTTCAAACACCTCAACCACAAAATATCTAGACTTAGAGAGACCAATCATGCAAACCAAATTTTAACAAGCTCTATGTAATTATTCATTAATGGGTACAAGGTACATGATGCAAGAGCTTAAACAAGATCTATATGAGCACAACAATTGCCAAGTATCACATTATTCAAGACATTATACCAATTACTACATGTAGCATTTCAACCATATAACAATTAATGAAGCAGTTTCAACCTTCGCCACGAAAATTAAAAGCTAAGAACACATGTGTTCATACGAACCAGCGGAGCGTGTCTCTCTCCCACACAAGGATGAACTTATTCAGAGAACTAAGATAACAAAACAAAAATAAAAGCACACAGACGCTCCAAGTAAAGTACATAAGATGTGACCGAATAAAAATATAGTTTCAAGAGAAGGAACCTGATTGTCGATGAAGAAGGGGATGCCTTGGGCATCCCCAAGCTTAGACGCTTGAGTCTTCTTAAAATATGCAGGGATGAACCACGGGGGCATCCCCAAGCTTAGAGCACCTCTTGATCATAGTATATCACTCCTCTCTTGACCCTTGAAAACTTCCTTCACACCAAACTTCAAGCAAACTCATTAGAGGGTTAGTGCACAATTAATAATTCACATATTCAGAGGTGACACAAACACTCTTTACACTTCTGGACATTGCACAAAGCTACTGGACATTAATGGATCAAAGAAATTCATCCAACATAGCAAATATGGCAATGCGAAATAAAAGGCAGAATCTGTCAAAAACAGAACAGTCCGTAAAGACGAATTTTAAAATGGCACCAGACTTGCTCAAATGGAAAAACTCAAACTAATGAAAGTTGCGTACATATCTGAGGATCACGCTCGTAAATTGGCAGATTTTTTCGAATTTTCTAAGATTTGTGCCAGAATTTGTGACAAAGCAATGCTGTTTCTCGCGCGATCCCAAATATAACATCAACTTTAACATAGAAACTTTACTTGGCACAAAAACATGATAAATAGAGGTTGCTACAGTAGTAAACAACTTCCAAGACTCAAATATAAAACAAAGTACTGTAGTAAAAAAACACATGGGTTATCTCCCAAGAAGTTCTTTCTTTATAGCCATTAAGATGGGCTCAGATTTTAATGATGCACTCGCAAAGAAATAGAAGTTGAAGCAAAAGAGAGCATCAAGAGGCAAATTCAAAACACATTTAAGTCTAACATGCTTCCTATGCATAGGAATCTTGTAAATAAACAAGTTCATGAAGAGCAAAGTAACAAGTATAGGAAGATAAAACAAGTGTAGCTTCAAAAATTTCAGCACATAGAGAGGTGTTTTAGTAACATGAAATTTTTTACAACCATATTTTCCTCTCTCATAATAACTTTCAGTAGCAACATGAGCAAACTCAACAATATAACTATCACATAAAGCATTCTTATCATGAGTCTCATGCATAAAATTATTACTCCCCACATAGGCATAATCAATTTTATTAGTTGTAGTGGGAGCAAATTCAACAAAGTAGCTATCATTATTATTCTCATCAAGTGTAGGAGGCATAGTATAATCATAATAAAATTTACTCTCCATAGTAGGTGGCACCAAAAGACCACTATCATTATAATCATCATAAATAGGAGGCAAAGTATCATCAAAGAAAATTTTCTCCTCAATGCTTGGGGACTAAAAATATCATGCTCATCAAAGCCAGCTTCCCCAAGCTTAGAATTTTCCATAGCATTAGCAACAATAGTGTTCAAAGCATTCATATTAATATGTTCCATGGGTTTTTTAATTTTCGCATCAAACCATCCATGTCTTAAATCAGGAAATAAAATAAGAAGCTCATTGTTGTCCATTATGCCTAACTAGTGTAAACAAGAAACCAAATGTCGCAATTGCAGAGTCTAAAGGAAATCGAGTACTTACAACGGCGAGGAAAATAGCTTAGTAGCCGAGATCCGAGTGTGAGTACCTTTTACCTTTCCTCCCCAAGAGAAAATAGCTTGATGTCTACGGTGCTTCTATTCTTGTAGACAGTGTTGGGCCTCCAAGAGCAGAGATTTGTAGAACAGCAGCAAGTTTTCCCTTAAGTGGATCACCCAAGGTTTATCGAACTCAGGGGGAAGAGGTCAAAGATATCCCTCTCATGCAACCCTGCAACCACAAAGCAAGAAGTCTCTTGTGTCCCCAACACACCTAATAGGTGCACTAGTTCGGCGAAGAGATAGTGAAATACAAGTGGTATGAATGAATATGATAGTACGGCGCGAGAAAATAGCTTGCTGGCGTGCATTGATGGTAGTAATATTGCAGGAAGTAAACAAGCAGTAGTAATATAGTGCAGTAAAACAGTAAACAAGCAGCGATAGCAGTATTTAGGAACAAGGCCTAGGGATTAGACTTTCACTAGTGGACACTCTCAACATTGATCACATAACAGAATAGATAAATGCATACTCTACACTCTCTTGTTGGATGATGAACACATTGCGTAGGATTACACGAAACCTCAATGCCGGAGTTAACAAGCTCCACAATTCAATGTTCATATTTAAATAACCTTAGAGTGCATGAAAGATCGACACGACTAAACCAAGTACTAACTTAGCATGCACACTGTCACCTTCACGCCATGTAGGAGGAATAGATCACATCAATACCATCATAGCAATAGTTAACTTCATAATCTACAAGAGATCATAATCATAGCCTACGCCAAGTACTAACACGGATGCACACACTGTCACCATTACATCGTGTAGGAGGAATAAAACTACTTTAATAACTTCACTAGAGTAGCACATAGATAAATTGTGATACAAAACACATTGCAATCATAAATAGATATAAATAAGCACTTCACTACGCCATTCATAACAGTGAATAAGTATTCTGTGAAATATAGCACTACACCTTTACACACGTGGGACAAGGAGTCTCGGAGATCACATAAGTAAAACCCACTTGACTAGCATAATGACATCTAGATTACAAGCATCATCATATGAATCTCAATCATGTAAGGCAGCTCATGAGATTATTGTATTGAAGTACATAGGAGAGAGATTAACCACATAGCTACCGTACCAGAGCTCGATGGAGAACTACTCCTCCTCATGGGAGCAGCGGTGGTGATGAAGATGGCGGTGGAGATGGCAGCGGTGTCGATGGAGAAGGGCACTTCCCCGTCCCGGCGGCGTGCCGGAACAGAGACTCCTGTCCCCAGATCTTGGCTTCGCGATGGCGGCGGCTCTGGAACTTTCCTCGTACCGTGGCTTATTCCTATCGAGGTTTTAGGTCTGGGACCTTTTTATAGGCGAAGAGGCGGCGTCAGAGGGTCGAAGAGGCGGCGACACCATAGGGTGGCGCGGGCCACACCTGAGGCGCTGGCCTATGGTGCAGTGGGCCCGTGGCCCCCTCCGTCCTTCCGGGTGTTCGGAAGCTTCGTGGAAAAATAGGAACTCGGGTCTTGATTTCGTCCGATTAGAATATTTCCTTACTAGGATTTAAAACAGCAATGAAACTGGCACTTCGGCATCTTGTTAATAGGTTAGTTCCAAAATGCATAAATATGACATATAATGTGTATAAATCATGTAGATATCATCAATAATGTAGCATGGAACATAAGAAATTATCGATACGTTGGAGACGTATCAATGGCCGAATTGAGGGAATAGATCTGCACCTTGTGGATGGTGGATTCTCTATCCATCAATATACCGACAATTTGATTCTCTTTGTGGAGCATGACCTTGAAAAAGTAAGAAACCTAAAATGATATTATCAACTTTCGAGCAGCTTTCAGGAGTCAAAATACGTTTCCACAAAAGTGTATTATTTTGCTTCGGTGAGTCTCAATACGAGGTTGGCTTGTATGTTTTTTTTTTGTTCTGGGAAAGCAGAGTTCCCTACCAACTATTTGGGCATCTCGATACATTACAGAGTCGCATGAGCATTGAATGGAAGCACGTCGAGAAAAGGCTACAAAAGTGATTAAGTAGTTGGTAAGAAAACTACTATCTCTTGGTAGAAGATTTGGTCTCATTAATTCAGTACTAAGTAATATGGTATTGTATATGATTTCCTTCTTCTAGTTGCATGGACGAGTTTTATAGCAACTTAATTATTTCCGATCAAGATTATTTTGGTAAGAAGATAGCGAGAAAACAAAATATCAAGATAGAATGTAGTTTGCCACCCTACTGATTGGGGAGGACTTGGGATTCGTGACATTGAGGTCAATAACATAATCTTCTAATTAAATGACTTTTTAAGCTTCTTACCAAATATGAGGTGCGGAAAACTCTTCTAAAAAGGAAATATGTTGGCTTGTGTGCATTTTCTCAGGTTTATTGGAAAACTGGGGTTTGCATTTTTGGGCTGACCTAATGGCGACAAAGAAATACTTTTTAAACATATGATTTTTTTCACAATTAAGGATGGCTCAGAAATAAGGTTGTGGGAGGGTAAGTGGCTAGGTAATGCTACATTCCGAGAACATTATTCGGCTTTGTACAATATTGTGCATCACAAAGGCTGTACTATCAGTAAGGTGTTGGGGTCTTCACCACCAGATGTGACGTTCGGAAGAGATCTTGTTGGTCCCAGGCATGCATCATGGAATTCTTTGCTACAACGGTTGGCGTTGGTCCAATTGACGCAAAGGACTGACGAATTCATGTGGAATGTACACGAGAGTGGTAAACCATATGTGGATTCCATGTGGAGAGCATTAATCTAGCCATGCTAGCCTATAATAACAAAAAAGTTAGGAAAATAAATATTCTGCTAAAGACTATGCTTTTTTCATGTTATCTTTGTAGAGGTGTAGTTCTCACTAAAGACAACCTTGTGCAACGTAATTGGCAAGAAAATACAAAGTGTGTATTCTGTCACCATGATGAGACTATCAAACACTTATTCTCCCCACGCAAATTTGCTAGATCTATATGGTCAGTCATCCAAGTAGGTTATATCTTATATCCATCATGTATCGTTGCTAATATATCTGGCAATTGACTAAATGGTATGGATGATAAGTTTGAGGCACTTATTAGGATGGGAGCGCTTGTCATTAGTTGGCCACTCTGGCTATGTACAAATGACAAGCTTTCTAATGATAAAAATTATTCTCTCATTTAGATATCTACTGGTGCAAGTTTTGCACCACTCATTGTCGTCTCTATAACGTGTGAAGAATCGCGACCTGTTAATGAAGGTGTTTACACGGTATGAGAAAACTGCAATGGTTTTTATCCATTGGATGACAACTCGGATTGATCCTCCAAGCACCTTAGAGGCTATGTAATTTATTTGAGGATTACTTATAATGTGTTTTATATTTTATCTTTTAGTACGCTCGAATTAGAACTGGCTGTACATGAGAGGCATACGTAATAATTAAACCTTTTAAATAATAAATCGCCTTTATCAAAAAATGAGTACCCGTATGTACCTTTCGAAGCCACAGTGAGTAGTCAGCTACTGACATTTTTGCCGCGAGCTGATGGGACCGTCGTCATCTTGTCTGAGAAATGCAGTCGGAGCCGTAGCGGTACTGCTTCGGGTCAATCGCTTGCCAGATTATCTGCACGCGTTGCTTTCATCTAATCAACCACCATCAAACTGCTGCCGTAGCACAGTGTTCAATTCGAGCGAGCAGTGTGCTTGCCACCTACACGGGTCAGAACTCAGAAGCTAGAAAAAGGCCGCGAATCAAGCAGGATGCCCGATCGGCGATCGGCACGGAAAGATGGGGAAATCCTCCAAAAGCGACTTTGCAAAACCGTGTGGAGCCCATGCATGCAGGGATGCTTCAATGATGCCAGAAATCTGAATGCTTGAACTCAAAATCTCGACCGGTACTGGTAGCCCAACCCCTTTTAGAGATCCATGCAACACAATAACCATAAAATTACAAACTTATATCTTACTATCGCCATTAGGGGTTATATAACCCCCCTCAAAATTTAAGTCTAACTTCAATCATAAAATAAACTAACAAAATATTATTTATTTGTCACAAAAAATATACCATCGAAAACTTTTCTGAAAAAGTCACGCGCAAAGATATTGAAACAAAACTTAGCTATGCAATTTTTTGTACTGATACTTCTTGGAAAAAGAGAAAACGAGAATGCTGCAACATAACTTATAAAGCTTGCGCTCATGTTACGTTTTTATATATATATGAAATAGCTTTATATGTGGATTCAAGTGTGGCGTAGGTTATAAGATTTGAGAACATGTGACCCCGGGTTCCAATACCGGTTTTATGATTTTATCAACATCCAATCCTTCAAAGAGACATGCTTTATTGATTAATTATTGAATTACTGGCCGTTTGCAATATAGATAACTCCATGTGATAATAGCATTTTTGCACCTAGGAGCATATGCTCTTCTTGAAATGACTGTTAAATGTAGTTTAAAATTTTAAAAATTCCAAACAAAAATTGACGTGTACGCCTCAACATATAAAGTCGTTTCGCAAAAAACAACATTTTATATGTCGTGTGCAAAAAATACACAAATTTTGGTGCATAAAAAGGCATTTTCACGAGGCATTTCTTTGTTTTTTTACACACAACACACAAAAGTATCATTTTTCCGCACACATATAATGTCAACATATAAGGGCCAAATTTTTGTTTATATTTTTTTAATATTTTAAAATGTTTTCTTGGGTAGCAGGAGTATATGCTCCTATGCTCAAAACTGGATTTCTCACAATGTTGCACCATGTCAGAGCCAGGATGATTGGTTCAGGGATATCATTGCATAGCAATACATTTTTTTAGAATAATGATTTTTTGTGTGAGGAACGTACATGATTATTCACCAATTGATTTTAGCTCGATAATTTTGGTTATGTTGAAATTCTCGACCGAGTTTTAGATTCTCTGTAACACAGGAGCTGATAACTACTTTCTTTGGAATTCAAAAAGAAATCATATATTCAGACTGAAAGTTTAGTGTATTAGAGATGCATTTGAGTTAAACAAATATTCAGACATAATGTGTGGAATGCGGAGGTTGATGAATCTTTTCTATAGTTCTTTTGCGAGATAGTAATCCCCGTTTCCCTAATAATCCTACGAAAACCTGTTTTCTAAAATCTGATCACCATAAATATGTAACTGTCCATTTTATAGCTTAATATGTAGCGGCAGGGGCCTTCCCTACCGTTCAAGGCTAAAAAAAATCGTTATCCAAAAAACCACTTAGCGCTGCAAATGGGATTTTCACAATGCAACAAATTGATGCATTTTTTAGATGGAGTAAGTATAGTGGTATACCTTTTGAGGAAAATTACATAGTCCCTTCGATCCATATTAATCATCTATGATTTAGTATATAACGAGTCTGAAATGTGCCGTCCTTTTGTGGGTAAGAAAAGAAGTTGAGAACTGGCAGCCTTCACTAGAGGTCGTTCTCATCCGATAAGCAAATGTTGCTAGAACAAATGTTTAAGTCAAAGTAAGAAGTGCTAGTTTTGATTGTAACCAATTCTTTCTACAAGAGGAAACACTATCATTTTAGAGGGGAAATTACATAATTGGTGGTATCATAATTCGTACAACTCCTACCTATATTTGGGGCATTTCTCGGGCCAGGCCAGAAAAAGCCCGCAAAAGAAACCCCGCTCGGGCCAAGATTTTAGGGCCGAGCCTAACGCGTTTCCCTATACCCCACCTGTGTGCGTGCGAGAGTAGTGCATGCACGGAGGGTTCTCCCCACGCGCCTCCGTGTTAGGCCGGCCCAGCCGCCCAACAAAAGGTCTTCTGCGTTTTTTCCTATTGATTTTTTCTGAAAAAAATT
Organism: Lolium multiflorum; assembly: GCA_030979885.1. NCBI lineage: Eukaryota > Viridiplantae > Streptophyta > Magnoliopsida > Poales > Poaceae > Lolium > Lolium multiflorum. The sequence continues at coordinate 135,466,624 of CM061747.1, read as the reverse complement.
TAGATTTGAAAAATTTTAGATTACAAAAAAGTTCAAAGTTGAAAAAGTTCAAATTTGAAGTAATTGTACAAATCCGAAATTTGCTTAAATTCGAAATTTGCTCGAAGTTTGAAATTTATTTAAATTTGAATTTACACAAATTTAAATTTGCTCAAATTTGAAATCTGCTCAAAGTTAAAAAAATGGTTCAGATTTGAAAACTTCTAAGATTTATAAACTGTTCAGATTTATTAATTATTTGAATTAAAATATTCAAACAATAAAAGACTAGTAAAAGGTACGTGCTATGCACGTCAAGTTGTAAAATAAAATTGTGAATATGGTTTAAAAGTAATGTGCCTGTTTTATAATTATGATTACACAAGCAAAATTCGTTTATGGAAGCAACTTTTTTCAGGAGCTATTCGACTCATTCACAACCATTTTGGTCGAGTCTTGCTAAAGATCGATGATATTTTATTGTTATTGATTTGGATGGATTTTCAAAGTTGATTGTGCAGACCTGAAAATAAATAGAGCTAGATCAAGTAATTTGGTTGTAAAAACTTTGTTGCCGTTGTGATAAAAGTACGAAATTGACTAATAAAACAACACATATATAAGTTAGTACTTCTTTCCATTTATAAACAAAAATCGACGACTCTTATTTAGGGAATACGCCAATAGCCCAATACCATCATTGACTTGATAGTACACACAAAAAATGAGGCAATGTGCTGAACTGCTGTAAGAGCAAGTGCAGTCGTTTATTCAGTTTTGGATGGGTATCAGAGTCCCTATTTGGATTAGTAAAAAAGCTCTACTGAGTTGGTCGGACCCAGGCAGAAAACAACTCTCTCTTCCTCAGCATCATCCGATGAAATCGAGGCAAAATAATCCACTTCCCTTTTCTCTTCTTAACCTCACATGATATTGCCAAATCGGGCCATGGAATCGGCGAATTGTTGTGTGCATTGCCGGATGAATTCCCATAGGGATTGCAGAGATGGAAGCCTAAGAACGGATCTGAATCTCCATGGACCGGTGGACCAGGACAGCTTAAGGCTGCGGATGGCTCGAACTCGGGCCGGAGCACCCGGACGACCGGCGGATGCTGCTCCGATGGGCAGCCTCGAGCTTGGGCCGGAGGACCTGGTCGACCAGCAGATGTTACGTTTCTCCTACGGATAGCACCAAGCTTGTACTCAGCTCCGATGGGTAGCTCTGGCCGGAGTTCTACTCGGCTCTACAACTGGGTCTCCCAAGGTGGTCTGCTCTAGTGCTGCTCCTGCGCTTGCTCTTCGCGTGCATCAGCCGAGCGGCTCTGCGCCTGGGCCGGCGAGAATTGGAGGATAGCAGAGGGAGCCGGCAGCCCCGCGATAAGTCTAGAAAGTCCTACAACCTCTTGTTTTGGCGCGTGTCCGTACAGAGCGAATCCACGACATTTCAGCTGTTAGATCAACTCGGTTGTGTACTGATGAACGGTAGATATTCACCTAGTGAGACAAATCAACGGCTAATATTTGGTTCTGCACTGTGGTACATGGCTAATCCAAATTCGAAAACTCGCGTACTATAGTAGTAGAGAAACATAAAAAAGCGAAAAAACCGAAGAAGACGAACCAGAAAAAATCTGACCAAAAACCAAGAAAACCGCGAGCGTGCAGCGAATGAGGAAGAACAAGCAAATGAACGATAGAACGGACAAAATTGGCCAGCCCAATACGAACTGTCACTTGTGCGGGTCGTACAACGACGCGCTAACGGGCGGGAAATAGGGATTACCGACCCAGCTTTGAAAAATCCCGTTGGGCCTAAGGTTGGGCGTCCCCGTTAAATCCCGCACAAAAATAAAATCGCCCATATGTGAAGTGCAGACCCAACTCTCTGGTTGGGCTCCAAACTCAGGCCCGGCCTGGCTGGTGGCTTTTTGGACGGGTCAGGCTGCGCGCCGGGCCGGGCTGCCCTCATCTGGGTGTCCTATCCGACGTCTTTCCGGTCTGCACCCTGTCCTGCGCTTAACAAAAAAAAAAAACTCTTCCCCTCTCTCGCCGACCCGCGAGCAGCCGGACCTGGCTACCCACGGCGGCTGTAGAGAACCGCCCGAGCTTCCTTCCAGCGAAGGGGCGGCGCCTCCACTGGCCTGAGAGCGGAGAGGGGCTTCGCCGGAGATCCGCCCAAATCGATTCCTCCTGCTGGTACGGAAGCCCTAACTTAACCCCCGCCCCCCCTCGATTGTTCTACCAGTTTGTTCGTTGCCGCGAGCAATTGCCATGCCCTCGTTACCCTCCGGGCCCGGGATGCGTAAATCCATTCATCTGTTTGTGGATTCGCTTCAATTTTGTTGTAGCAGTAGCCTGTTTCCCAGTAGTTTTGTGGGGTTCAAATGAGTTAGGGTTTAGGTCACCCGCGCACGCGCGGTTCCTCTGAACTTCGTGGGTTGTGCCTTCCGCGTGCACGTTCATGTGCGCGTAAGTATGTGATTATTACGAGGGCGTGTCTGCCTGGGGGTTGCGGGGATCTGAGAACCGTCGCATCGAAAACATGGATTATGAGTCTGACGACTAGTCTCTACGAGTCATAACTTGACTGTCGACTAGCTTGTTCGACTCGAGTAATTCGAGGAGTCGAGCGGTCAAGCGACTAGTTGTGGACTAGTCTAGACTAGTCGTGGTATTCGAGTCGATCCACTCAATTCGGGATGGATTACTGTTTAGAGTTGTCGGTGGAAACTAAGAATGAAATCCACAACTTCTTAAATACAAGGAAGTTTAGAGCTATGGAGCAAGATTTAGACGTGGAGGATGAAGCTGGAGTTCAAAGACATTGTTTCATCATCTAGACAAGATAATTTGAGGCCGCCTATGCCATCAACTTGTAGGTTCTAGCATTATTATGTTATGTAACTTGTGTTGAACTTATGTCAATTTAGTTACTAAATCTCCTATCTGGTTTCTATATACGATAGTATTTTGTACTAGCCGCTGCTGCTGCTGCTGCAGTACATATCGACTAGTCGAGCAGTAGTCACGACTAGTCTATGAGTCGGTACCCCAACGACTCGTCGACTCGTAATCCTTGATCGAAAGTAACCGGCGACTTCAGTCTTCATGCATATGTGTGTCTTTTTCTTCAATGTTCATATAGGTTTGAAATATTAGATTCTAATGCTCTAGCCACGACTGTTTGCTAGTGTGCAGAACTCCAGATGAGTTCAAAGAAGGTTGTTCCATTCAACCGTCATAAGGAGAACGAGGAGGCGAGGAAGAAGGTCAGCCGTTCGAGTCCCTTTATAAACCTTTTCTCAGACACTTCCATCTGTTTTTTTAATCTGTGTGTACATTTCGCTCGTATCTGATTTAACTGGTTTCGGTATGTTAAGAGGGAGGAGGATGAAGCGGCACGCGTGTACGCGGAGTTTGTCGAGTCATTCAAGGGCGAAAGCACGTCTGGGTCAAAGTTTGTCCGAGGGGGCGTGATTGACCCAAATGCCAAGCTGAGAGCTGATTCTGAAGGTCAGTGATAACGGTTTCATTTTCCTTTACTTTTTTCCATGGTTCCCTTCCCAGTTTGTAATTTCAGTATCAATCTTGATGGATACATGCACTATTTCTTCTATTGCTCGAATTAATCGAGAGGCCGTCCTTTTTATTCATTGGGCAATGGCAGGTGGAAAATCCAAAGATGGGTGGTCTGTTCCAAAGAAGGGCAGTAGGTAAACGGCAAATTACTTGATTTCTGGAAGATGGTAATCCTGTGGCACCACAGCTGCATCTTTAGACAGTCACGCGCCATTGAACCAGAATTGAGAATTCTGTGACCAAGCATAAGGGGTTTTAAAAAAGCTTGATGTGATATGCTCAGTCACATAAGTTAATATACATTACAATCATGATTGATGAATTATTCGTTCATTTACCTTTTATTGCCGACTGCTGAATATGTTTAAAACACGAGGGGTGTGAAGAAGAAAAGCGTCTTGGCCAGCCTTTGTGAATATCCACACCACCTCCGTACATGACTTGTATTGTACTTACATTTATGCCGTAGTATTGACTACAGGCGTACATTATTGACATAGCAATTTCTTGCTGCTGACTTACTGCTTTAAGATAATGATTATGTTACAGACCCTATATTTACTAGTCTTGTAGTATACTAACACTAGTACCGTGTTCATGACTTGGTACAGTCACCGGGACCTGTACCACAAAGAGAGTACCCATGTTGCTTCTAGGAAAGTGTAATAAATAAATAATTGTGAGATTACTGTATTGTTAACATATGCAAATAATTGTACGATGGTTGCTCGCACATGTCTTATTTGGTGGTATTATTGTAGAATTGTAGTAACTACCAAATGCATCAGACCAATGTGGAAGTAGTTTGTGATGTCAATGATGAAATCTGGTTGCACTTTTTTACTCTCTAGACTCTGAAGCCAACTTTTTAAACTCTATAATTAACATCTGATGCCATCGAAATAACTAGTACACAGGCGGGGTTTTATCTTTTGAAATCATAATATGATTTGAGACTACTGCTAATACGATCCTGTTACGTTTGTTATACACATAAATCAAATGATATTACCCTTCCCTTTGGAAGGGGCGAATGGTATGTAGCATGACTTTTAGGTCCCAAACAACCCTAAGCTGCACCCCTTTGATTTTTGCAGAGCCACCGCAACGCCGGATGTAGCTTTACTCTTTTAACTTTTGGTCTTCCCTTATGTAGTCATGCTATATTAAGCTACAAATAAATTCCACAGTTGCCACTAAATCACTTCAGGCAGTGTCCTGTAAGTGTAAGCTTTAGGATTAACTATACTTCTTATATGAACTTTGAACAGTTTCAAACTTGTAGGAAGTCAAATATTATGTGTTTATATTGGATTGACAATGATTATGAATATAAAAAATATGCCAAAGTGCCATCATTTCGATGGAAATTTCTGAAATATACCTGTAGAGAGTGAAGTGGGCATCGAGTTTGGTTGCATTTGTTTTGCCCTTTTGCATTGGTGTTATCCATAACCAATGGCATTTATGTGTACAAATGACATGTGAGTCTATCTTACGAGAGTAATACGTGCCTTATAGTAGCATATTTTTATCCAGGTATGTTCCATCTTTTTTGCCGCCGTCATTTGGGAGAGAGCCAGAGAAAAAGGTTGGGACACAGTCGCTGTTTTTATGATTGATTTACCAATCTCCCAGTGGGTCACTTTCAGTATGGTTCTTTGGTTGAGCACTATCTTTACTTGCAGAAGGAAGATGAGCGGCCAAAGGAAAAGGAAAAAGGAAAGCCACGGGCAATAGACAAGTTCATGGAGGAACTCAAGTTTGAGCAAGAGCTACGAGAAAGGCGCAATCAAGAACGTGATGGTCGACACGGTGACACCTCCGTGGTAGGTGCTAGTGAAGTGGATTTTGATCTTCCAACTAGACATAATATGGCATAAATCATAGGGTAATTCAGATTGTAGTTAGTATGCTGGAGTATTTTCTTTTAGTGACTGGAAGTAGAAAATCAGTCCTGTCTGTCAACCTCGAGAGACTCCCTAAACAGGTTTCCAGCTGATATGATAAATTTGTGACTGATTCCCATTTTCTCTTCGAGAATCTTTTTAGTTTGTCCTTGTATTTGGTAATACTGATGCTTCAAGATTTTCCTGCAGTCCTCTAGCCATTTTGATGAACTGCCAGATGAATTTGACCCAACAGGGAGATTACCAGGATCATTTGATGACGGAGATCCGCAAACCACAAACTTATACGTTGGCAATCTCTCTCCTAAGGTTGATTTTCCCCCACCCTACATGTTCTGTATAGACATACTTTAAAGTGTATAGGCATCATAGTTTTTTTTTTGTTGCGAAAAAGGCATCATAGTTAGCTTAATGGTGCACTATATATGATATGATGTTAGGTGGATGAGAATTTTCTTTTGAGGACATTTGGTCGGTTTGGACCTATTGCTAGCGTCAAGATTATGTGGCCTCGAACAGAAGAAGAACGCAGAAGGCAAAGGAATTGTGGTTTTGTTGCATTCATGAATAGAGTAGAAGGGCAGGCAGCCAAGGATGAAATGCAAGGTTACTGTGCACTTCCACTTAGTTCGTACGTTTGTAATATTACTTCTATTCCTGCTTTCAGTTAACTAAATTATTTATCTCAGGTGTTATTGTGTATGATTATGAGTTGAAGATTGGGTGGGGCAAATCTGTTTCTCTTCCATCACAAGCACTGCCTGCTCCTCCCCCAGGACAAATGGCAATCAGAAGCAAGGAGGTTCCTTCTTTCATCCCAAATTTTCTGTGTTTAGTTAACTCTTGTGAATTTTCTATTTTTTTAAGAATATGACTTCTTGGTGTTTCCGTATGAGTTGCCGTTCATGACTTTTTAAAACTTTTGATGTTATACAGGGTGGCACTGTTATCATATCTGGTCCTGGAGGTCCACCTCTTACATCTGTTACACCACAAACCTCAGAGCTGGTTGGTCACTTCTTACATATGCATATGTCATTCTTTTGTGTAATTGTCTTGATATCCAAATTATCATAATCATAAAGGAATATGGTTGAAAATTTACCCATGTTTTCTTTAAGGTAGATTTTTTGAAGGACGAATGTATCATTATTCGTAATGCTGCTCATTTGAGTTCTCCTTTTAGAAACATATCTAAGTGCTTGAATTGTAAATACCAAGTGAAAATTCATAAGTTCCGTCGCTGCGTATGAGTTAACTGATGTACTCTTTCATTGTTCCTTAGTTGACGCATCAGTGTTCTCTGGTCAAATTTGATTTTTGTGTTTCTTTTATACATTGAAACCGCCTGGGAGAAAAACTGTTCCTCTGGTACTGTTTTGGGTGGGTGATTTTGATTCTTGATTCACCAGCAGTGTCTTGCATGTAACTTTGCCAGCTATGTTCCTTACTACCTTATCATAAGCCTAGATATAATCAATTTTTTTTTGCCTTGATATGGATGCTGGCATGTTTGTGTTTGTACTTAATTTTCTGCAATTCTAATTTCACTTGGTGTTTAACAGGTTCTTACTCCAAATGTTCCTGATATTGTGGTTGCTCCGCCGGATGATTCACATCTTAGGCACGTGATTGACACAATGGCTCTGCATGTACTTGATGGTGGATGTGCTTTTGAACAAGCTATAATGGAAAGAGGACGAGGAAATTCTTTATTCAGCTTCTTGTTTGATCTTAAATCAAAAGAGCACACATACTATGTTTGGAGGTTATACTCCTTTGCTCAGGTATCCACTGTTTTTTTTGTGTTGCTTACATTTTGAATGCTATCTCCTCTATGATTTAACAATAGAAGATCGTTATGTTTTATCTGTTCAAATTTCCATTTTTTCTTTGACATGGTGATAGTAAAGCTGTCAGTATCTGCTATCTTTGGTTGCCTACTGACACATTTTGCTTATTTACCATTATGATATTTTCCATGTGTAGATGTTTTGCACAGTGAGAGCATATTAATTGGTCAAATGGATAATCTTTAGTTTAATGAAATTTATGTTCTTTGACCTTTTGATTATACTCTCTCGAGCTTGTTTTCTAGAATCTGGTAGTCTACGGGAATTACTGTACCGATATAACACTAATACGCAACTGCTGATTATATTCAAATGCAGGGTGATACTTTACAACGATGGCGAACAGAACCATTTATCATGATTACTGGAAGTGGAAGGTAATAAGGGTGCACAATGATATTCCGTTGCTTGTTGGTGCTGTGCTTAATGACTATGTGGTGACAGTGTTGTATTGAATATTTATTATTTTAGATGGGTTCCACCTGCTTTGCCATCCAGCAGAAGCCCTGAGCGTGAAAAAGAATCTACGTTTGCAGCTGGTAGAAGCAGGGTAAGGTTTGGTTGGACCTTTGCAGAGGCTTTTTTCCACTTTCCTTTATTACATGTTGCAAATGCTTTGTTCAGTTACAAGATTAATATGTGTTTTGTTTCCCAGCGCGTTGAAGTGGAGCGTACATTGACAGATTCACAGCGTGATGAATTCGAGGACATGCTACGTGCACTGACATTAGAGAGGAGTCAGATAAAGGAGGCCATGGGATTTGCGTTGGATAATGCTGATGCTGCTGGAGAGGTAAAGTCTACATTGTATATTTGACCTACCCAGCTGATTTCTCGATCCTATTGCTTTGGACTTAAATTTATCAATTCGTTCTGGTTTTGATTTATTCTGTTTCATGAGTCCTGGTATATCCCCTTTTTTTCTGAATTAGTTTACGTGAAAATCCTACAACTTGTAACCACTCGGAGATCAGCTAATAGCTTGATCATTGAGTTAAATCTTGTGGTCGTGAAGTGACGGGTTTTCATGCGGTCTGATGTATTTGTAAGGCGACTGAAAAACAAAAAATACAAATTTGTAACATGTAAATTGTAGATTGATACATTTTTACTACTGGGACCATATGGTCGTATACTCATATATTTGTACATGTCATTTGTTTCTCGTGAACTTACACTTAACTAAACTTCAGAGGCCTGTGCTGTATACTTCAGTTATAGTTTACATTTCACATTGGATGAAAACTCATTGATGGCTTCCCTTGTGCAGATTGTCGAGGTTCTTGCAGAGTCTTTGACACTCAAGGAGACATCTATCCCAACCAAGGTTGCAAGGCTTATGCTAGTGTCTGACATCCTTCATAACAGTAGTGCTCCCGTGAAGAATGCTTCTGCATTTCGAACCAAGTTTGAGGCTGCTATACCTGATGTGATGGAGAGCTTCAATGACTTGTATCGCAGTATTACAGGAAGGATTACTGCTGAAGCTCTGAAGGTATTTGTTGAGTAGTAGATTTCATTTTTTCTTAATTTTTCTGCATAACAACACTAACTTATTACTTCTCTGCAGGAGAGGGTTTTGAAAGTTCTACAAGTATGGGCTGACTGGTTCTTGTTTTCTGATGCATATCTGAATGGGCTGAAAGCAACCTTTCTTAGAACAGGCAACTCTGGGGTCACCCCTTTCCACTCTCTATGTGGTGATGCACCTGAAATCGAAAAGAAAACTAGCTTTGAAGATGGTAACAATGGTTTTAGGCTTGATGAAGATGGTGCCCTGGCAACAGGAAAGGCAGCAGCAACTAAGGAGCTGTTAGGACTTCCGCTTTCTGAACTTGAACGCCGTTGTAGACATAATGGCCTCTCACTATCTGGTGGTAAAGAGACAATGGTTGCCAGATTGCTCAGCTTGGAGGAGTTCGAGAAGGAGCGAGTATATCAGAAAGATGTCGACATGAAATATGTACAAGACGAACCTCATAGAACGGGAAGAGAGGATATTAGTTTGGATGGGCGTAATGCTTCAAGACCTGGAGAAGTTACTGGCGATGAATCAGATATGATGGGTCTCTCTTATCACACAGGTCAAAAGCGCTCTGGAGAATCTGCATCTGCTGATCCTGGACAAGTTCCAAGCAAGAAGCAGAAAGCAGATCCCATCTTGCCAGCTTCTAAATGGAATCGAGAAGATGACGGTAGCGACGATGAAGATAGAAAGAACGGTCAAGGATTGGGATTAAGCTATTCATCTGGAAGTGATATTGGTGGTGATCCTGGGAAAGCTGACACAACAGAAATTAGTACTGATCATGCAATTCATCATCCAGACACAATTGTTGATGAAGAGCATAGGTAACCCCCCTTGACCTCTTCCAAATCTCTAATCATGTAACTAGGGGTGGAATCGAGCCGAGCAGAGCCGGCTCAAGGCTTGGCTCGACCAGGCTCGTGAAATCTTGAGCCAAGCCTGGCTCGGCTTGCTGCTGACCCCTCTTCAAAAATCGGGCTCGAGGCTTGGCTCGGCTCGGTGGGCTCGCGAGCCGGCTACAGCCCAGCACACTGCGTGACTTTGCCTACTTTCCCACGAAGCGCTAAGCGCCTGAACGTCTTCCTATCGTCTTCCTGGCTCCTGGCGGTCGCCAACGACGCCTGCCGCCGCCAACCTCAGACAACTGGCCACCGTCCCCGTATGCTCCACCCATGGCTCGCCCTTTGCTATTTCTTCCTGATCCCCTCGGAAACGCGCGGCGCCGTGCATCTGTGGCCTAGAGTCGGGCCGCCGGTCCTCCGCCGCCTGCCGTCGGTGGATTTGGCTCTTTCACTGGCTGCTTCTCCTACCCCGGATGCTCTACTTCCAGAGTCCAGACCTCCAACACCAGCTGATTTTCTGTTCTCTCCTCCACTTCATGATCGCTGTGTAATCAAGAAAATTGGGTACATATGCAGTTTTGCAGGGATACCACAAACCCGTGTCTTCTCTCCTATTATTTCAATCTGGAATAAAAGAGGCCTAACGTCACTAGAAGGGAGTAATGTACATGATAATATGCGATCCAATCTATCTGTCAAAAAAGATAATCCATGGCCCATCATAAGTCAGGCGCATCCCATCTTAACCTTTTTTTTTGTGCATACAAGTTCATATAGGAGACGCTGTATTCAGCAAATATGCGTTGTATTCAGATTATTTGTCTTGACATTAACAGATTAAAGCAACCAATTTGCACCACCCAGTCAGAATAACACTACTTGGATAACTTCAAACATCTTTGTATTACATCAAAAATTACACTGCTTTGCATTAAATTATGTAGAATATACAACTTTAGAGACGAGATAATGCTTGGATAGCATCAAACATCCTTGTATTACATAAAAAATTACACCGCTTTGCACCAAATTCTGTAGAACATACAACTTCAGAGGTGAGACACTGCTTTGCACCAAACACTTGTTGTTTTGTTGAGCTACGATTCAATCTATTAGCTCTATTAGATTTGTTGAACTAAGTACATGTGTTGGTGATGTATGACACTATATTTGACTAAGTGCATGCATCTGTGTGGTGAACTTCTGATATATGCTATTATTGTTGTTATTGGTACTCTGTGAAACATGTTAGACAATGTTAAAGATATATTCATGCTTTAATTGTTGTTTATAACTGAAAATGTTACATCTTTACCGATAGTCATGGCCATTTTTTTAATTGCATCGAGCTTTTGAGCCGGCTTGCGAGCTTTATCGAGCGGGCTCATCGAGCCTCGAGCCTTGATTGGAAGGTTTAGGCTTGGCTTGTCTGACCCTCGAGCCGAGTCGAGCTCGAGCCAAGCCTTGTCGAGCCCGAGCCGAGCCTTGAGCCTTAAGCTTTCTTTCCACCCCTACATGTAACCCTATAAAATTCTTTTTGACTTACTCGCAACACCTTCTGATCTGCAGGCAGAAGCTGAGGCAAATTGAGATCGCTGTCATGCAGTATCGTGAGTCTCTTGAGGAGAAGGGTTTGCGGAACACGGAGGAGATTGAGAGGAAGGTTGTCAGCCACCGTAGGCATCTTATGTCTGAGTATGGTTTGTCTTCTTCAACAGATAGGACAAACAATAAGCGGTCCTCTGGTATGTACTAAGGCATCAATCAAATACCCTGTTTATATATTTTTTTAATTGCATTTCCGTTTCCTTGAAACACCTTCATCTTCGAGACCTATTTTGTTGCTTAACTTTATATTTTATCTGGTGCTGTAGTTTTAGCTCAGTTATTCTGGTGCATACATACCTTACGAAGAAATGTTCATATATTTTGCAGAGAGAATATCATCGGAGCGGAAAGATAGGTATGATGATGCACGTGATTCTTCCAAGAAGCGGCCTCGGAGCCCCAGTCGGAGCCGCAGTCCTTCACGGAAGTCATCATTGGATAGAGATCGAGAGCACAATCGCAACAGAGAAAGATCGCATGGTAATGATGTTGGGAAAGACAGGGTACGTGAAAAAAGTGCAGGCCGAGCGAAGGATGATCACTACGATAGGAGCAGAGATAGAGAAAAGGACAGGAGAAAGGGAAGGTGACTGATACTTGAAAATCTCCATGTTGTGCACTTCCCTTGGGCTGAATAAGCAAGGGTCTTGGAGCGAGGTAATATTTGAGCTGGGCTACAGCACTTGTACCTGCAGCATCAAAATAGGTATGCATGACCTGCTCCATGGTTTCAAAGACCCGCTCGTCGCGTGTTTGAGGATTGAGATGGCGCTCCTCATAGAGACTGAGGACCTGCTATGTAGTATCAAGATGTCGTTGTGAAACATCAAATGTTGAGTAATCACATTTTCGAAGTGGAAACACTGAGTTAAATGCTGCACATTCTCCATGGACTGCAGCTACTAAACTAGGATGGCATGTATCAGTTTATGGATCTGCTCTGGGCTCTGGTGAAATTATTGTTTACTCCTATAGGATTCAGCTTATGATTACATCGATTCCCCTTGAACTTCCACACAATGTGCGGTTAATGTTGCTGGTTGATGGTGCGGTGGTTACTTTGGGCGTACGTACTGATTCCCACCTGCATTGCTTGTATGTTTCGATATGTGCATGGTGTTGCTTGGTGAGCGTCCTAAACTGTTATTATACAGATTTGGGCGGAACGCTAAAACGGTAAAGTCCTGGTCTACGCACATGGTTACAAATTTGCAAATGAGTCACAAGTTAGATTTTTTCGATTACACATGGATTATCATAAATCATAAACTGCAACTAAGATAACTCATCTAAGTAAAAAATTAAGCTAATTCGCATTCGAACGGGAGGTGATGACATAAGTGATGACTGCCAACCTTGACCCGTGGTTCTTGTCTTCACTGTGAGTAAGCATATGCATCTGTCTACATAACTCAATGTTTCTAAAACAAGTCCGAGCGTGCCGCTAGATCTTGGACTCGAGCATGGCTGTTGAGCCTGTTCTAAACCCCATGTTAGTCAATGGTGCACGTGCCGCTGCCGGCCTGCCGTGCACCGGTCTCCCGCTGCTAACTTCTACTAGTGCCAACGTAAATCCGTAGCATTGAATTAATCGGAGCTGACATATGTTCCTTTTTCTTTCCCGTGCATGCATAAGCCCGGAGGCAGACCGATATATTGTTACTTGCATTGATCGAGCACGGCTGTTCTGAATGCCATGTCGACCATGTCGGGTCCCCGTGCTCGTGCTGCTGCCGCCGCCTTGGTGGCCATGTACACCGGACACGACGCAATGGTCATCTACATTCATACAGCTACGGTGGCGGCAAGTGGATTGCGCTGGGGGTCCAAATTTTAATTGCTGGGTGCTCTCACTTTCGTGTGTGTTCTTACGCAGGTGTTAAGTTCTCCGAGCTCTCTACGACGAGATCGAGATCCCTTGTGCTAGTACTTGAATTGCATGAGGAGATTCCATCAGGTCCACATTAAATTTGTCATCTTTCATTTCAACTTGTTCTTTACATCGTGGTGAAGGACGAAGGAGGAACTGCCAAGGATTCCTTCTGTTCTACAGTCAACTGCAAACTCCATCTGGCTGTGAATAGTGCAACTTTTATTGCCATGGACAATCAATCGAGCAGGTGCTAAGGTAGAAGGAGGATAGGAATTGAATCTATGCCGTGAGGACGTATGGGCCCATGCAGAAACGCGCCATTTATGTGCACAATTGCGATCACTGGTTGCGGGGCAGTATGTGATATCGTGGCCTTGCTTTCAAATCCCTGCAAGTGCAGTAGAATTTTATCATCCAGTCCAGACTGGGGGTCGGCCACTTGCAGTCTCGACATTTTTTTTTCTTCAGAAAATAGGGTTTCCCCCGATTTCATTAACAAAACACAATTCCAGGCAGAGTAGAATGGTTCACACGCAAACATAGAGTCTAAACGACAAGCTAGAAGAACATTTAGATAGCTAAAACCTGCTACCCCTACGCTTCATTTTTCTTGTGTGTTCCTTGTGTCTTCGCTTCCATTTCAGCAACTACTCCGGTACTTTGCTTATGTGTTCTATTCCTACATCGTCTTCTTTCTTCAGTTTCTCTTCACCAGAGCTACATGCTTAATCTCGAAACACATGGCGCCCATCTGTTCTGGGCATTGAAGGTGTCCACAGCAACACGCTCCAGCACCTTAGCGCACAGCGATAGTTTGTCCTTTTCTTCCTGTTTCACTTGCAGATCACTCCAGAAATGAATCCAATGGCAAATGCTATATATGATAGAAATTGGATCAGCTGGCCACTTATTTCGAAAACAAATAGAGTTCCTAACTTTCCAAATTCCCCCAAAATAGCCACCACCCCCACAACAACCAAATCTTTTTTTTTTCTTTTTCTGAAGTTTCTTAACCAGACATTCACACAACGGGAAATGCTATCTAAATGGCAGTCGATTCCAAACGCACAGCTAGCGACAGGGATTTGGTTGTCCACAAACCATTGTGCTAAGAAATTCTCTTTTGCTTGTCCAATACAGTAGACACCACTCTTATGAAAATTTATTTTTAAGCCTGACATGTGTTCGAACAAGCACAAAATGAATTTAATGTTCCTAGCTTGGTGTAGATCATTTTCAAGAACATCAACAATGATGTCAAAAAAAATAGGCGAGAGAGGTCTCCTTGCCTCAGGCCTTGATGCGTGTTGAAGTAAGGGTCTATTTTTCCATTAACTGTAATACCAACTTTCCCGCTAGTCACCACCTGTCAATTATCAATCTAGGAATCCCTTTCATTTCCTTTACTTGGACTAGGAAAGGCCATTTGATTTTCTCAAACGCTTTTTCAAAGTCAATTTTAAAAAGCATCCCTGTTTTTTTTGTGAATGTCATTTAGCACGTCATGGAGGATACACACCCCTTCCATATGTAAACTGATTTCACTATTTTTACGATCACAGTGCTTTTCACAGACAAGGAGATGGCATTTTTCCGATGAAGGGAGCCCACGAAGCAGAGAGGAACAGAGGGACGCTATGGCTATGAACTTGACAATGCCATGCTCTCTGTCTAAAGGATTACAACCGAAATGACTCATTTCTTATCACAATTATACACAGGAATGGGCAAGATTTGTTTCCCCAGCCTTCAATATGAAAACTCGAGAAGGAAAAAAAAAGATAAAATTTGAAAAATCAAGGTAATCTTCTTCAGATCTCTCCAGGGCCTTGCTTGCCCCGTGCGCCTCCTGCTGCATTCAGAAACTTGTTCGTTTCATCGCAAACCTGCAGCCCAGCTCTTGTGTTAATTCCGAGGTGTCCCATTTCAGACCCTCTGTTTTTTCCCCTGTGCATCGCTCTCCCCCAAGTGCCAACTTCCAAGTCACGTCCGTTTGGTGTCCCAGATCTCCTCCAGCTCCCTGGCGAGCTCCTTCTGGCGCCGGACGACGATGGTGACGTGGTCCCTGCCGTCGATCACCTTCACGCTGGCGCGCGGGATCTTGGACTGCACCGCGTAGCTGCAGCTCACGGGGAGGAGCTCGTCGTCGCTGCCGTGGTAGATGGTCACGCCGCAGGTGAGCTGGTCCCGGACCACCTCAAGGCACTGCTCGATCTTGCCGGCGCTGCCGCAGATTATGTTGTGGAGGGTGTGCCATGACGCGATGTGGGTGTGGCAGAAGAAGCCGTCCATCAGGTATGTCCTCACCCTGCACAGCACGTTGGAGTGTGGTTATCATAGCTGGCTAAATATTCTCATCCTAAAACAATCTCTGTTCTAAGCATGCAGTGAAAGCTAACATAATAATATTGAGGGACTCACCGATCAACCTTACATAAGCGATAAATCAATGCTATTTGTTCATTCTTGATGAGTTGGGCACTTATTAGTCAAAAAAAAAATCAAAATATGCACATATTAATCTTTCCGTTCCGGACCTTCCGGTTTATTGGCCATAGTTTGTATCCCTCCATTTCAATGAATAAGACGTGCACTTCGGATCGTCCGGGGTGGTGGTTTTGGGGTTGGGAGAAATCCCTGTCGGCTTGTTCGGCACCGACGTGGTGACGCCTGAGGGTGTTGTCATGTCTTCCTGAAAGGCATCGGGTGTACCCCTCCCTAATCCCTTCCGTGTTCTTGGGAAAACCATAGAATTAGTCCAGACAACGGTGGTGTCGTCGTCATTCTCCTTATTGAAGGTGTTGTTTGGTATGCGTCGATTTCGTTGTGCTAGGAGAGTTGTGGGATTTCTCCGGAGGACGCAACGGGGACAGAGATTTGGTGCACATGGGCACCAGTGATCTCGTTTTTCAAATAAATAATAATTTAGATTTTTTAGTTTCAAAAAATTCTGAGAAAAATCTGCATATAGCCAATAATGTATCCCACAAACTTGTAAAGTATCAATTTCTAATATTTTATGTTTTAAGCTACACAAAAATAACAAAAGTGCAGATCTGAGTAGGCATTTTCAAATCTCATAACCATATCAGATTTTATTTTATTTTTTCTAGCACAAAATAAAATGAATTTTGGGTTGAGATTTTGCATGATTGTGAGATGTATCACTAACAATCTCCAGAATTATTTTTATATTTTTTGATAACTTATAAAAATATTTTTTTTTTTAAAAATGACAAGAGCACTGGAGCTTGGGAGCCAAAAGCACTTTTCAACGCAACGGTTGGTAATGGGCTATTAATGGACTGGGATTTTTTTTTTTTGAAGGGAAATGGACTGAGATTTACGTTACATAGAAGACAACATTTTTGCTCATGGGCAGGGCGGGCCATGGCCCAGTTTATGAGTGTTGTTCCCATTGGCTTAGCATCGTGCTCTGTCATCGGTGGACCATCTACATAGCCCAGTTTATGAGTACCACTACAAACGATTGACCGGAGTCAAACTAACTAAGTTCATGTGTCGCGTATTAACTCATCCCATCGCCTGCGCATGGGTCACATCGCATCAGCATATGCAGCGATGGTGCAGCCGGCGGGGCGGACCCGACCGCGCGGCGTCCGTAAATGCTCCTACTCCTACCTCTGCTTCGGCTCCAATCGGGAGCTACAGTAGCTCCCATTGATGACGAGCTCCATCCACGAGCTTGCTTAAATTCCATTTGGTCAACGCAACCACCCAATCCCCATCGCAGGAAGAAGATGGTTGAGCTAATTCTGAACAACCCATGTCTAGTAAGAGTCAAGATGCGCGCGCGAGGAAGAATTGTGGGTTTACCTGTACAAGGTGAAGACGCGGAAGGCGAGCTCCCAGAGGCGGTGGTTCTTGCAGAGCAGGATGCTGACGGTGCGGCCGAGGTGCTCGTACCAGCACGCCACCGACGCCCCGAACGCTATCGCCGGCCACACCCGCCGCGGCGCCACCGCCCGCAGCACGTGCTGCGTCCCCGTCTCCCCCTTGGGCACCGGGAAGTATGGCTGCACCGGCCGGACCAAGCAAGCCAGAAGCAGGTTATATACAACGACCCATGCCGAAACGTTTTACTTAGATGAAAACCTCGCATGGCGACTTACCGGCGCGACGAGGGTGATGGACCTGACGGCGGCGGGGTACTTGACGGCGAGGGCGAGCGCGAGGATGGAGCCGAGCGAGTGCGCGACGATGTGGAAGGGCCCGACCTTGTATCGCTCGATGACGGAGCGCTCGATCATCTCGACGTGCTCGCGGAGCGTGTAGAGCGAGTCGGCCGGCTTGGGGCTGCGGCCGAACCCGAGCAGGTCCACGGCGAACAGCCGCCGCCGCGCCCGCGCCTCCCGGCTCACGTGCGGCAGCACCGTCTCCGTCCAGAACCCCGACGACGAGATGAACCCGTGGATGAACAGCACGTCCTCCTCCGCGGCGCCGCCGTCTTTAAATTCAACAACGGGGTGACGCGGTGAGACGGGCGAGACTCTCGCTTATGTATTAATGGCGGGTCGATGGATGTATGTATGGGTACGTACCTGGAGGGCCCTCGACGTGGACGAAGAGCCGGTCAGTGTCGGCGGGGTTGCAGTTGGCGCAGTGGCAGTCGGACCAGCGCGGCGAGGGGTACGGCTTGTGCTCGCCGTCGCCGGCCTTGCCCCGAAGGATCTGCACGATGGCGGAGTGCACGGTGACGGCCGACGCCGACGCCCTCACGGTGCCGCCGCACCGGGAGGAGTACGAGGAAGAGGGCGGAGAAGTCGCCGCGGTACTGGAAAGTACGGAGGGGCGCGTGTAGAGCGTGTCGGAGATGTCCTCGAGGTGCACCTTGGTGTTGGACAGCACGCTGACGACCTTGGAGCCGCCGCGCTCGGACACGACGATCTTCCCGGGCGCCGCCGCCTCGGCGGACGAGGAGCAGTAGCAGGGCCGCCACGCGCCCTCGGCCACGTAGTCGGCCACCTTGTAGACGCCGCAGAGCAGCACCTCCAGCGCGTCCAGCAGCACGAACACCACGAAGCTCACGGCCTCGTTGGCCGCACGGCCGGCCGACGCCAATGCCGACCGCGCCGCGGCCATCCGTACGTGGTATAATCGTCTCTGCGCGCGCGCGCTCTCCTCCGCTGCCACCGCCAGTCTAGCAGCTGATGGTGGTAAAAGCTACTCCTAGTAGAAGAGGCAGCTGAGCTGCGACTGCGAGTCTGCGAGGCGCGTGAGGGAGAGTGACAAGTGAATTAATTGGCGGGTGCATTAAAGCGCAGGGGTTGGTGGTTGGTGAACCCATCCGGGCTAACACCGCTGACACCGGCCGACTGGTACCCCGCCGGTTGGGCTTTCAAATTCCACTGACCAGCCCAAGAAAATTTGCTGTACTCTGCACTTTTTTAGGGATACACCACATCTGTACAGTAGACAGTATAGTACTGTATATGCTGCTGGCTGTGAAACTATAAAATTAATGGTGGGAAGAAATCAGGGCGCAGCGTTTATGGAGACAGGCCGTATTTTACGGTTTTTGTTTCACCTATAAAATCTAGACATGCTGGAGAGTTGAGAGAGATGGCGAAATCACTGTCACACACATTTTTTTTTCTCTTTCCTTCAGCCATTGTTTGCATCGCCACTTGACCCCTGTACTCTCCGAGCTATCGATTGATAATCACAAGGTGCAAAGAACATTCGTTTATTCGCGTAGAGAACAAGAGATTCCCTTAGAATTGCGCTTACTCCTGCTCGGTGCTCCCAAGTGGGTTTCACGGCAGACAGGCCACAATTACAGTGCAATTCAGGGCGCTTCTTTGTTCATTTTAAACAAAGGGACGCTCCTATGTAGGAATAGTTCACGGTTGTATTAATGTCAATTTATTGTTATATTGGTGTGAAAATTTGGCTGGGTTAAAGATTAACTTTGACAAGATTGAGGTTTTGATGACTATTGAAGATAGTATCAAGCTATCAATTTATGCATATTTGTTTAATTACCAAATAGGTTTTTGGCCGATTAAATATTTAGGGGCACCTGTAAGTGGGTCCATATCAAGGAACATGAGATATAAAATTTATAGAATAAAGACAACATACTCAATGTCTTTGACTGGGAGTAGCATTTTGATATACTCCCTGCGTCTCGGTTTAAGACAAACTTTGACCATTAATTTGGTCAACAAAATATAAATTTTATGTCTACAAAATCTATATCATTAGATTCGTATGCAAAAAAAGCTTTTCAATGATATAATTTTTGGGATATATATTTTATATTTTATTAAACAAAATAGTGGTCAAAGCAATTTATTAAACTACGTGCACGCCTGTTAAACTGAGACCGGAGTATTATATGCCAACGTTTAGTCTTCATAAGACATTTAATGGTGGTTTGGTGAAAGTTCGGAGGAGATTCTTTTGGCGAGGAGGAAGTTCTTTACAAAAATACCACTGGATTAAGTGAAAAATCATTTTTAGACCGAAAGAAAAAGGAGGTCTGGAGATTAAAGATTTGGAAAAAATCTGAATACTATCCTTTTATGTCAATGGTGGTGGAAGTTGGAAAATAAAGAAGGGATATAAAATAGTCAGAGCAAAATATGTGAAAATATAGGACGCGCATTTCGCCAGGACCTTATGGCGCCCGGACCTAATCTCTTCCGTCCAACGCACTGAGATTGGTGACTTTTTTTTGCAAAACAACCCTGGGTTTTGTCAAATTCATTTTTGGAAGTCCTTCTGCTTATGAAGTTCTGTACAAAATCCAGAGTGCATCCACTCTTGTTATTCAAAAGTTCTTTGCAAATTTGCAGTGTGTATCTATTGTTGCAATTATAAATAACATTTTTTCATATAAAAAAATTCCCACAAATTCATAAGGAACCAATGGATCCATTGATTTTAACCACAGATCTTTTGGATCCGCATGAATATTGCAAAATTGCATTGCATATCCATTGTAGCAAGTATAAGTAACATTTTTCCATATAAAAAAATTCCCTAAAATATCATAAGGAACCAGTGGATACATTGATTGTCCACAGATCTTTACAAGTAACATGATTTCCTCAAAAATATCTAACACTGTCACAAAAGTATCTATGAAAAAATGGCCAGAAGATCCATGATGAACCTATCCAGAGATTTACCAAAGATCTTCACAGATCCTAACTAGATCCTAATCAAGAAAAAGAGGTAAGAAACGAAAAAAAAGAAGCGATCCAGAGGCCGTGTTCGGAGAGGGGCGGCGAGGCCGGGGATGACGGTGGTCCCCGTGGCGAGGCGACGGCTCCCACGGCGGAGATCCCGCACGCTGTACGGCGGAGAAGCGGCGGCCGGAGCTAGGCTGCGAGGCGGCGCCTCCCACGGCGTAGATCCCGCGCGCCGCGGACGTGGAGGAAGGCGGCCGCGGCGGAGGAAGGCGGCTAGGCGGCGGCGCTCATCGCCGGAGGAAGGCAGCCGCGGCGAACGAAAGCAGGGTGGCGGCGGCCGCGGCGGACGAAAGCAGGGTGGCGGCGGCTGGTTGCGAGCGGATCTGGGGTCAGGTTAGGGTTTCAGGAGGATTTGGGATATTTATACCATCTCCTCCCAGAACCATTCCCTAATTAGCGGAATGTGCAGGGTTCTTTTTGCATAAACCGCGAGTGCGAATCTCCACCTGTGTCGGACGGTGGGAGATTAGGTGCGGGCGCCATAAGGTCCTGAAGTTGTATTTACCAGAAAATATACCTATTGCATTATTAGAGTCTAGGCAGGGGACTCGGCTTGTTGGGCTGACATCATGAAGAGAAAAAAATTGTACTTGTAAAACAGGAAAATGATAGTGGGAGATGGAAAATTAACAAGTTTTCTGGGACAATTCTTGATGCCCATCTCAATCCTTGAAGGTTTTATTTCCAGATATACATGAAGTCTTTGATCAACAAGGGACCTCAATTAGTAGCGCTCCTAGGATGGACTGGCACTTGGCATTTTTTTAGACGGAAGACTCAAGATGAGCCCGGTTTTAAATTAATGAAGCCTCAACCGGCAGAGTACACAAATTTTACACCAGATAACACCACACAAACGCACACATATCACCAGTTCGAAATGGGACCAAGCTTAACAAAAGCGTCATGCCCCAACGCAACACCAAATCTGCAAGGTAGACTAGTCCAAGCTAAACTAAATGATGATAGTGGTAGGATGAATGGTGTCGCCGATCACTCCAGACGGTCCTTGATGCTGGCATGGGCTGTGCAAAGCCTACCAATCATCTGCTCCAACGCCTCCCGGTCTTGCCTCCTTGCCACTGGCTTCCATACCTGTAGATACTACATCATTTTATACATACCATCATCAGGTTGGGAGGGAAAGATCAAAGATCCCTTCAATAGTAAACTTGTTCCTAATATTCCAAAGAGCCTAGCACAGGGCCATGCAACAAATCCAAAGAACCCGTTTGGTTTGACCCGCCAAATTATGAAGGAGCTTATACACGTCTGCAAAACAAGTTGGGTTCTAGGAGCTGCTAAGCAGTTCCCGAACCGCACTCCACATGAATTTAGCCAGTGGGCAAAGGAAGAAGATGCGAGCGGTATCCCCTGCCTCCGCACAGAGGGCAAATCGACCTGATGATGGTCCCCGTCTGTGGTGGATATTGTCATTGGAAGGTAGGCGTTTCCGCACCAGCTGCCAAAGGAAAATCCGCACTTTCTTGGGTACGACAACCTTCCAAATATCGCTAAAGTGTTTCCTCGGAATCCCCTGGCACAACTTCCGGTAAAGAGACTTGACGGAGAACTTCTAGCACTTGGCATTTAGGAGATGGCTTGATGAAAATCAATAAAGTCAAGAAGTAAGAATGATGGATATTCTCGTAACTCATCCAGTAGGTGTGGAAACTTGTGAAGAAACTGGACAATTCTGCTTTTTTACAGTTAAAATGATGTATAAAAAATTAGCAGATGTTTGGATAAATAGAAACTTTAAGTATTTGTGGAAGGTGAAATCCCACGGAAAATAAAAATCATTGCTTTCGTTAATAAGGGATAATTTAGTTGCAACTGAAGACAATATATTTAAGAGGGGTTGGAGAGGAGATACATAATTTAGGTTTTGTGATGAAGAAGAGAATACCCATCATCTCTTTTTTCACATGTCCAGCAGCGAGGTACATGTGCGAAGTAGTGAGTTTGACGATTGGGGCGCCCAATAATCGTCCTAGGAATTTCACATAGTACTTCCATTGGATTGCTTTGTATGCTAAAAATGACGAATGTGCATGCGATAGGTGTGGCTGCTCTATGTTAGGTGATGTGCAAGCTTAGAAATATAACATGTTTTGAGAAGCAAATTATAAATCGCCAGCATAATAAGTAGTTATACTTATTGGGCATGCAGGGCTCCCGAATGAAGCTGACAAGCAGATCATATTGGAAGGTGCGAGTGCATTGCGGGAAACAGCTTTGCCGGCAGCATGCAACAACATCCTGAGGATTATTGATGCTGGATACTCTTCTGATGAGGTTTAGTAGATGTCTTTGATTCAGGATCGGTGTCTATAGTGATGGCAGTATCTGATGTACGTATATATTTCTCTGCATGCTACGCTTTGCTTTTGTGCATGGTAGTTCTGTTAGGTTACCTGTAGGTGGTTTAACTGCAGAGAAAGTATGGTTATGTTAGGGTTGCTCCTGTTTTGTTTTTCTTTTTGTCTTCGGGCGCCAGACATAGTTCGTTATCTTTTGATAGTTGAACCTCGAACTCTGGTTGGAGTTTCGTAAGAAAAAATAAGGAGTAGCTTGCGGTCACTGCCCTGAGTGCCTCACGAATTTACACGTATGGTACACTTTTCTAAAACATATTACTCCATCTGCACTTCACTTTCTAGGTTTAGTCAAGGTTAAAATTTGTAAACTTTGCCTAAATATTTATGAATATATATCAACATCTACAATGTAAATTCTATTATATTAGAATTCTGGTAAAATATATTTTTATATTGTATGTATTTGGTATTGTGTATCTTAATAATTTTTCTTCTAATCCTAATATTTTACAAAGTTTAACTTGAACTAAATCTAGAACGCAAAGTAAATAAAATCTGAGGGAGTACTAGCACAGGCACGTGGTCAGATAAATGCATAAGCTCAGTTGTAGCGAACATCTGCATTGTTCTACTAGTACGTTCGTTCAGGGTTTATACATGTACTATGCTCGAGCTGGGAGAGGACCGCAGACACTCGCACGGAGCGCCAGCGACGCCTTCTTCGTAGAACTAGTCAACGCCCCTGTGTGTTCAGTTCAGTAGGGTCTGAAATCAAGTCTAGCTCACCATAATGTAATGTAAAATGTCGGCATGGAAACTACTACCGGATAGGGGTAGCTCCCAGTCCACATTACGAACTTACAAGTAACCTGAATTCAGGGTCAGAGTACCAGCTAGTACGGCCCTCTCGCGATCGGGTGTCTTGTAGGTGAGCTGAGCCGGGAGGAAAGCAGAGACGGGCGGATCATGTAGGTGAGCAGGTGCGGAATCCAGAGCCCCGTCTGGCGTTGTATAATCTGCTGCTATACGTAAGTGCGACTACCTGACGATGCGTCAGTGTAAAGCTTGGATTGTTCCTGGATTTAGGTGGCGGCGCAACCGCTTCGTCTTGCGGAAGCTGGCGCCGGAGTTAGTCGCCGGTTGAAAGAGATCCGCAATTGCTATATGTGTGTCGGTGTGCGAGGCTTGTGGTAGTGTCATAGCTGCAGGATTTGGAGCATTTTTTTATGGATTAGTCGAGCCTGGACATGCAGGATCTGCTGCACGTGATCCAGCATGTGTGTGTTGCGTGCAAGGAAGCAATACGGTTGTGTAGCCGATTTGAGGTTGACAATTGCCAAGCATCGAAACGGAAAGTGCCCCACGGAAAAAAAAAAGGTCATCGAAATTACGACAACTACAAAGTAGGAAAAAAATATTCAAGAGTGGAAACTGTAGATGAAGGCAGAGCTCCACTAAGCTATTTATTAAAAGAAAAATTGAGAATCATATTTTAAAGATTCAGAAAACACCGCAAAAAAAAATCTCGAGGTAGGCAATGATATCTGCTACAACTTTGCAAAATATCACTACGAGTGTTTATATTATAGAGTACACTCCGTTATTGATTGTAAAGCCAAAGGACCATCTCGTTAGGACAAAGAAAGCCCATAATGCATCGCGGAGAGAGGACAATAAGGAGGAAGGCCTTGAAAATGGAGAATTTTGTGCTGGAATGTTAGAGGGTTGAACTCTGACAAGCATCAAAGGGCTTTAAGGTCCAAAATTGAAGAGAGTCAGTGTTCCATAATCTGTATTCAGGAAACTAAATGTGAAGTGATTGACCATAAGCTAATAAGAAATTGCTGCCCCAAAAGGTTTGACAGTTTTGTGTATTCACCATCTGTTGGTGCCTCTGGAGGTATTTTGGTGCTATGGAATTCTGCAGTGTTCACTGGCAGTTTAGTTGAATTGCAAAGATGTGGAGTAATTGTGAATTTCACTTCTGTCCATAGTGGTGAATCTTGGAATTTGGTTTCAGTCTATGGGCCTTGTCAGGGTGAATTAAGGGATGAGTTTGTGAACTGGTTATATAACTTGCACATACCAACTGGCAGTAACTGGCTGCTTCTGGGTGATTTTAATTTCATTAGATCAAGTGATAATAGAAATAAACCAGGAGGTGATGTTAATGACATGTTCTTGTTTAATGAAATCATTGGTCAGCTAGGTTTGCTTGAATTGCCTCTTAAGGGGAGAAAATATACATGGTCCAATATGCAAAATCAACCTTTGTTGGAGCAGCTTGATTGGTTTTTTACCAGTGCTGAATGGATATCTACATATCCCAATACTGTGGTATTGCCATTAGCAAATACTGCTTCTGATCACATCCCATGTGTGGTGAACATTGATACAGTTATTCCAAAAGCAAATATTTTTCGATTTGAGAATTTTTGGACTGAGTAGCCATGCTTTTTGGATTGTGTCAAGGAGGTTTGGAATAGAAGGTCAAATAAAGCATACAGTTCTGCAGTGTTGGCTGATAAATTCAAATCATTAAGATATGCACTTAAGAAATGGCATACAAGTTTGTCTAAGCTTAAAATAAATATAAAGAATTGTAATAAAGTTATTTTGTTGTTGGATACCCTGGAAGAGCAGAGGTCTTTATTTCTGACTGAGTGGAATTTTAGACAAATTGTGAAACTACACCTGGAATCTCTTCTTTTGGTGGAATGTAATTATTGGAGAAAGAGATGCACAATTAGATGGGTTAAGGTTGGGGAAGACAACACTAAGTTTTTTCATGCCATGGCCACACAGAGACATAGAAGGAATGCAATTTCCATGCTTACTGCTGCTGATGGTAGGCAAGTATCTGATCATGATGAGATGGCTGGTCTGTTATGGTCAAGTTATAAGGAGAGGATGTGTTATCACCGGATTTTGGCCAAATCAGGAGATGGGCCGTAAGTGAAGATGGGCTTGAAGGATACACGCGTGGAGCATCTTTGAAGCGGCCTTGCACGAAGAGTTTGGGCTTAATTGCCCATGTATCTGTAATATAGTAGATCGCATCTTAGCTTAGAATTAAAAGATAGAGTTTAACTCGTGCACGGTTAGGTGCATGCCCGAATTAGAAAGTCCCTTGGACTATAAATATGTATCTAGGGTTATCGAAAAGGAGGACAATCACGTTCACAACAAACACAAATCAGGCGCATCGCCACCCCTTCTTTCGAGGGTTTCTCCCGGGTAAGCATCATGCTGCCTAGATCGCATCTTGTGATCTAGGCAGCACGTTTATTCATTACCTTGTGTTGCTCGTGCTGAGTTGTTGATGGCGAGTAACACTATTTATCATAGATGTTTTGGGGCTGGCATGGATGCTTTTCTTATACATGCTTGCTTAGCTATGCTGCCCCACGATATCTAGCTGCCCTTACACCCAGTGCCCTGCTTGTTCGTTGTTTAGTAGATCTGATCCGTGATAGTTGCTCCTTGATTCTTCAAGGATTGGTTTAATATCTGTATGGTTAGGCCTTGAAAACGGGTTGAACGATCCGGTAGTGCGTTAGGTATGGTTTGTTAGTTCTAAGAGGGATGTTCCGGGAATTAACTTAATGTTGGTTTTTAGGCCTCTTTTAGGGTTAGTTTTCCATTATCTTTCGTGTCTATTAGGCTCAACTACGCGTAGGATGTTCCGATCATACGGTGAAAACCCTAAGCTATCGTAGATTGGTATAGCTTTATATTGATCAAGGCCCCCATGCATGTCATCGTTAACCCGACGCAAGATGGCGATCGGCTCTTTGAGCCGATCCACAGGCAACCGAGCCGATAGGGCTCGTATTTAATGTTTACGTGTTGCCATGCAGGAAACTAATCGAAGCAATCCAACACCTTCCTGACCAGGTATGGTCGGTGGCACGCCTGCAACCGCTAGGACGTGTGCCGGAACATTTGGGACGACGTCGAGGACCAGGGCCCCCTGCAGTCTTGGAAGCCTCCCGGCTCCGTGTTGCTTAACCACTGCTCGCGGTGGGTTTTGGCAGCAACACATTCTCGCCGGTGGGACAATCGAGACAATCTTCCACAGCAACCACGTCAACATCTACATCTGAGATGGCGGAAGAACCGATCAAGTACGAAGATGCCCTGGAGCATAAGAAGAAATATGATGATCTCAAGGCCATCTTGGAAGCCGATCTCATCGGCTCTTTGAGAGGACCCGTTCGCACGGTATTAAGTTCAAAGGGTTCCAACCCGAAGGCGCGTTAGAGGGGCTAGATCTATCTATCCCTTCGGAAGAACGTACCAGAGCTCTGCGACAGGAAGTTAACTATGCCGTGGCTCATTCTCTACATCGGCATTCTGAGAGCCTGGTGAACACGCTAGAGCGTGTTGCGCTTAATGTGGTACAAGAAATCATGAAGCATAAGTACTCTCCGTCAGGACCTGCCCTAGGAACTCACCAGGGGGAGATACCGCTCTATACTAGGCCACCACTGCAATACACGATGGCAGCTCCACAGCAACGAGGTTCACGTACGTCGTCTATAAGGTTGGAGGTGATCCCGGCGATTACCAATTCTGTATGAGCCGCCCAAGGAGATTCCGCATGGATACGTGTGCACATACGTGCGGCCTAACTGGGATGAGCTGGTTACGACAGGAGGAGGCTGCCACGTAGGAAGGGTCGCCGAACAGGAGTAGTTGCGGAGCAGAAACAGCCTGGAGCAGATGCTGAGAAACAGCGTGGCTAACTAAATATGCCACGGAACAAGTCATGAACGCTCAACTTCTGCAGCTCCTACGATGGATGAGATCACCGCAATCATGAGAGATCAGTTCGGCATCCTGCCGAAGAAGAGAATGATCGGCTATTCCAAGCCGTATCCCAACGAGTATAACCTAATCCCACTACCGCCTAAGGATCGGCTCCCTGACTTCACAAAATTCAGTGGATCATAAGGAACCAGCTCAATCGAGCACGTGAGCCGATATTTGGCATAGTTGGGCATGGTCTCAGCTTCAGACGAGCTGTGTGTGAGGTTCTTCTCACAATCTCTCACGGGCCCGGCCTTTGGGTGGTACACCTCGTTGCCACCAGATTCGGTTCGGACGTGGAAGCATGGAGGAACAATTCCACATACGATACCATTCAAAGCTACTGAAGCCGGCATTGCCGATCTGACCCAGTTCGACGGAGCGAGGAGAGACGGTGTCGAATACATTCAGCGCTTGGGACCGTCGAAACCGATGTTATTCGGTTCGTTTATCCGAAGGAGGCAGATCAAGTGGCGATAGCAGCCTGTCAGCGCCGCTCAAAGACGTGACCTTCCAAGCGGACTTCACTGGCGCATATGGTTCAGAAATTGACATCGTATGAACAGCGCCACCCGGAATGTACCAGGACAAGTTCAAGCGCGTTGCCCTGATCGAGATGGAAGAAGATGAAGATTCTGCAGAGAAGTCGCTGTAGCTGAATGGACTCGGGGGCAAAACCCGTGTCTTGCAAATGGGTGAAACAACCAGGGCCTGCAAAGGGTTTGACTTTGATTTAAGCAAAGCGGAGCAAATTTTTGATTTGTTCTGAAGGAAAAACAGAAGAAGTTACCCGAAGGCCACAAAATCCCAACAAGAGATGAACGGCAGCCATACGCAAATGGCATCACACGTTCACCCATGCCACCAATTGCAAAGTCTTACGCGGACAGATCCAAATGGCGATAGAACAAGACCGATTACTCTTCGATCAGTTTGCCATGAGAGTTGACACGCAGCCGTTCCCGGACGTCAACATGGTAGATCTCAGTCACTGCATACGACGCGAGCCAGGTCTCTCTTTTGGGATCAACATGGCAGGACAGATCGCCATAGCAAGGATAAGCCAGAGAGCGTCGCTCCCGTGGCAAAGATAAAGAGGAGGCCGATCCACGCGACCGGCCCCGAATGATGACATGGTATTTGACTAGGAAGAGGTGATAAGCGTGCGGTATCAACGACCACTCTCCGCACATATCCTTAACAAATATGAGCAGCAATACGACCGACGTCGCTACGACGCAGACGATGATAGATATCGTCGGTCTGATGCGACAACAGGAAATACCGTCGATACGAAGGGTATGAGCGTCACGCCAGAGGGAGGTCAAGAGAGCAAGAGACATGGATAGGCATTGGAACTGTCCTTTCTTCAAACACTGCTGGGACTCAGAATGAGCCGATTGCCTACAATCGAGAACGCCAGAATGTAGACAGAAGAGGAAGGGAACAAATGAAGTTTCAGTGTTCAAGCGTCTAGGACCTCTCCCACCTCAGAACAAATGAGCTGAGTCATCTCAAGATGAAGACTTCGAGGAGTCGAGGAAGAAGATAGATATCACCGACCAAGGTGGTGTCCCGATGGACTCAGCCACTCCCAAAAGCGTAGAGTGCAACGGCTACGAAACTTGGAGGAAGCCGAGGCACAATACCTGTATACGTTGAGGAAAGCACGGCCCGATCTGGCCGTGAAAATTCAGCAAACACTGGAGACAGAGGCTCGCCCACCAAAGAAAGTGTGGCGACCCAAGCAGACAAGCCGATGCAGAGGCATCGGCTGATACAAACATGGTGTTCGTTCTCCCGTCAGAGTTTTGTGCTCCAAGAGATGAGGAAGTATCAGTGGCACAGTTTGATTGCGGGCCACGACCAGTTATTTTCGAGAAGCCACGAGAGAGGAGCTACAGGCATCTGAAAACCCTATACCTGAAGGGTTATATCAATGGGCAGCCTATCGCAAGATGCTGGTTGACACGGGAGCAGTCAACATAATGCCGTACTCCATGTTACGACGTTTGGGACGTTCCAATGAAGATCTGATCAAGACCAACGTCACGCTAAGCGATTTCAATGGCCAAGCGTCAAGCCAAGGGTGTTCTGAACGTGGACTTAACTGTCGAAAGACCATCCCTACGTTCTTTCATCGTCGACAGAAGAGCACTTACGCTGTCTGCTAGGAAGGGATTGGATCCACGCTAATGTTGCATTCCATCCACAATGCATCAGTGCATCATACAATGGGATGGAGATGAAGTGGAAGTTGTTCATGCAGATTCGATCGACATCTCTTTGGCTGCCATGAACACCGGGAAGCAAACGACCAAGAGCCGCTCTCCGGAATCAATCGGGATGTGACGCATAAGCTTCTAAAAGGGGTGAGGCTGGTCTTATCCACCAGCCTGACAGAGTAACAAGTTCCGAGTCTATGGACGAGTGGCAAGGCGATCCTGTGATCGGCCCTAAAAATAAAAAGCAAGGATCTCACCTCAAGCATGCCACGTCGCTATAGCAGAGAACCAAGAAGTTGTAAACCCTCGTTAAACATTGCAATGAAAAAGGGCGATTCTAGCAATCGGCCAAAATTAATCTCAACATGCCTTCTGCCTGTTCAGCATTGATTTAGCAGATGGAAAGTCAGTAGGGGTTTACAGCATCTGATGGACAGGAAGAGTAGAGACTTTTACTTAGCGATACAACTGCAAGGGAGGCCGATTCCAGCAATCGGCCAAAACACATTCTCACCACATTTGCTAGTCGCTATGCTATTTAGCATGGTGGGTGATGTGAAAGGCTTGTAGTTGGCTGAAAGCCGATATCTTCAATCACTTGAAGGATTCGGCTCGGGGGGCATACACACGGAGAAGATACAAGGCCACGAAGTATGTACCAGGAGGAGCCGATTCATGAAATCGATCGGCTAATAAAAAATCGAAAATAGAAAAATTTTAAGCACCGATGCTCGGACATCGACTCTAGAATTGCAGAGCTTCAACTGCCATTTTGATGAGCCAACTGCACCCTTGGCCTGGCATACGACGTCATGACTGGCCGAGCTTCAATTGCAGCATCGGTGGAACGTAGGGACTTGGTTCGTCACATGCTGGGGACTTGGTTCGTCACATGCTGTGGAGGGGCCGAGCCCAGCAAGGGAAGCATACCTCTCCTAGGACCATGGGAACAGCCGATGGCGATGCGATCGGCTGTGGCGTTTCTGCCTGGGGTTTGGCCAAGGTGGCGACTTGGTCGACGTCACCAATAGAGCTTGCTACGTTCAGCGCGGTGGAGGGCATCAGAACTTCATCGACATTCTCACTCTGCAAAGAAGATGGTGAGCCAATCGGGGCAGTAAATCACAAGAATTGAGCCAGGAGAAGTTGGAAAGCCATTACCTGTGAAGTCTTTGTGATGATCCGAAACTTTGAGTTACTAATTTGAGTTAAAAATAATAGTTAGCTTTCAATCAGTGTGATTTGTGCTAATCTCTAGTATTTAAATTAAATGTTAACCTTTACATTTATCAGTAATTGAGTAGTTAACCCAAGTGGTAATAGAACTTGAATTGTTTTTGTACGATTGCTAGAAATACTAATGCATTTGGATGCATGTCGATGAAGCTGTGCATGTGTAAATCCATTTGTTCATGCATACATACGTGAGCTGTTTTACTAGAAATAAGCAGCGTGGTACAGCTGTGCTGGCAGTAGATCATTTGCTTAGTCATGAAGTGCTGCTACGTGGACCGATGCTTAGCATCAAAAGATCAGTCGGCAAGCGGTGCGGCCTAGATATTTTGTCTATCT
This sequence comes from Lolium multiflorum, assembly GCA_030979885.1. NCBI lineage: Eukaryota > Viridiplantae > Streptophyta > Magnoliopsida > Poales > Poaceae > Lolium > Lolium multiflorum. Next base: position 135,435,300 of record CM061747.1, on the reverse strand, counting down.
TTACTTAGCTCACAAGGACATGTGGCCAGATATTTTAGTCTGTCTTCACACACTGCCTATCTTATAAATAGCTGCCCTGCTACACCGTAAGCACATACAATATCTAGATTGGTTAGACCGTGAGAGAGAAAAAATAGAGAGCCGTGCAGGTAGAGTGAGAGAGATCGAGTAGAGCCAGATAGGTAGAGTGAGAGAGATCGAGCCCATGAGCAGACGTCCATGTTCTGGCCGGAGTAGATCGATGGGATTAGAGCACTGCTAATGATCATAGTAGAAGCAAGGCGTCACCGCGTCAGATTGAGTCGAGAATCAATATCTGATGGTGCAAGTATAGAAGTGTGTCGTGATATTACGAGAAGCGTCGAAAGCAGAAATAATTTGTAAATCCAGGCAAGCTGCTTTATACCCTTCATGTATTTTTGTAGAATACATATTGTTGTTAAATACATGATATAGTAGTTGGTAGATGGTATTGGAGATATTCGTGGGCTAATTCGCCGGTGTCGTTACGCGGTGATGGATCCTCTGGAGCCACCGGTACGAATCGGGCATTAGCGCGAATATCGATAGAAAGTGATCAACATGAGAGATACATGTTTTTATAAGAGCAAACTTGGTGCTACGAAGGTAAACATATTGTACCGGTCACAGTTCAGGTATGGGACTGTCTGTGTTCTCCACTGGGGACGGCCTCTGTTCGGGAACGTGTCGGTGATGGATCCGTAGGAGCGACCGGCATCAGTAGGTCAGAGTGTCCGGGTCTTAGCGGGTATAAGAACACTGCTTGACTAGCGCAACCTAGTCAAGACTGTCGATGTCGGAGTACCCCTCTGCAGAGTGTAAAAGTGTGAATTTCACCCCTGTGATTCCCGGGTAGGGAAACTTACTTTCATGTGTGGCACCATGCTTTTTAATATGCTTAATACATTAACCACATGTCGTTGTTTTTGAAAAGCATTTATATTTTACAATTTATGTATGATTGTGTATAATCGGTTTGCTGAGTATGACCTGTCGTACTCATCAGCTCCCCTATGTTTTTATCAGAGTTGCGCAGCGAAAGATGTCGTCATCGAAGATTAGGCTGGACCAGCGGGTGGGAAACGATTAGAGAACCTACTTGTAGTTCTTGTGTAATTGTAAATAAAGTTGTAAAATATTGAATAGTTGAGTTTCTCGTGATCCACTGTGCTGGTTATTGCCTGCATTTTTAGCCTTGCGCGAGTATAAGCCTCTTGGTTTATAGGCGCGCGGCGGCTGTCTCGTCCAGGCCCGGTCTCGGGGCGTGACAGTCTTGGTTCGAGAAGAGGGGTTTTACTGATTCTCCCGAGCCCTCTTGGTGCATCGACTCCTTGTGCGCAAGCTTCCCTGCCCTGTTGATGGAAGTGGGAGGGGCAGCAGGTTTAAGGGCAGACCTTTTCTTGGAAGCCGATGGTGGCACATATGGCTGGTTTTACGTGGTGGTATCTTCAGAGGTGCCCAAGCTCAAGCCTTGTCGGCTGGATTGCGTCTCCTTGCTGATATTATCTTCGGTAGGGGTCTACAAGAGCAGGGTTAATGAACTAATAGCCTAGAAGGATGTTGCTCATCAAAGTGTTCCTGGCAGCCATCTTTCTCGCTGCTGTTCTCGCCCTGGCTGAGGCTCGGGGGGCAACTGGACCCGAAGATCCTTTGCTCTTGGGAGCCGATTTTGGCTGAAATCGGCTAGCTCTGCACCACAATCTTGTTAAACATTGGTGAGTTGTTGCAGAAGGGAACCACCGGAGCTGGTGGGAGGAATTTGGAGAAGGAGCCATCATCATTGATAGGGTCTGGGCCATCTTGTTGCTACAAAGAAACAGAGCAGGGTGACTGTAAACTATCACAAGGGAGTTTGTGAGCAAGTGGTGCCTGTTCTGCAGAAGTATCAGCTTCAGCATCAAGCTGTCTCACCAGCCCTCCTCAAGCATTAATTCAGGGTTTTGCCGTTAATCGAACATCACGCTCGGAGGTTTGGAGTCCAAAATCTGGAATTCGGCTGTTGGACCTGTTTGATTGGAAATTTGGGGTCTGAATTGAAGCAAGGGTTGCAGGTTACCGTTTGAGGAGATAACTGAATTGACCTGTCTTGCAATTTATTGTGAAGGACAGATGCGTTGCCATCAGCTCATTGAGCATCGACCAAATTGACAATCGGCAAAGTCAGGATGAGGGAAAATCGGCTAAATCAATATGAAAGAAATCGGCAAAATCGGATTGAAGGAAATTCTTCATTGATAATAAGATTTCTTACATAGAAGAGCTGATTGCCCTCAAAAGGAAGAACTAGGGGATACATTGCCCCATCTACTACTACGGGTCCTATGCTAAAGATCCTATCTATGGGCCATCGCTACCCTCGTCATCGCCGTCGTCACCGCTGTCGGCGCTACTCCCGCGGGCTCGTCGTCGCTGCTGCCGCGGCCGGCGGGCCCTCGTTGTCCTCGTCTTCTTAGTCAGCATCGTCGTCGCCGCGGTCGCGAGGTTGCCCGGCCAGGGCAGAATCGCTTGGCCGGCTCGTGGAGGAGGTGTCGTCCTCCTCCTCCTCTTCCTCCTTCGCCTCCTCGGAGGAGGTGAAGTCGCCCAGGAGAAGCGATCGTCATCGCTCTCCTCCTCCGATTCCCCGTCGGCGAGCGGTCGCTCTCCCCGTCGGTCGAGGACTTGTCGTCCTCGGACCGACGGAGAAGTCGTGGCTGGACTCGTCCCCGTCTTCTATGGCGCGGCGAATGTAGGCCTCGTGGGCTTCCATCGGGTCCCACTCGGCGTCGCTCCCGGAGGGGGAGGATTGGATGGAAAGACCTGACGAAGAAGAGGAGGAAGAAGAGGACGACATGGTGGCAGAGGAGGGCTTTTGGAGTGCTAATACGAAGGGGATGAAGAAGGGAACTGCAAGAAGTGGCTAAATAAAAGGGGATATAGCGGAGATTTAATACTCAAAGCAGTTTTCGAGGACGTGGTGCCACAACTGTCAAATCGTGCAGAGAAGTTGAGAAGGCAAGGCATCATGATGAAGAATACTGCGACGGTTCTGCTCTGCCACGACATGACCCTTCAAAGGAAAAACAGAGTGGTTTTGAAATTATCATTGCCAAAACCAGGGGGCATGTGTTATCACCGGATTTTGGCCAAATCAGGAGATGGGCCGTAAGTGAAGATGGGCTTGAAGGATACACGCGTGGAGCATCTTTGAAGCGGCCTTGCACGAAGAGTTTGGGCTTAATTTCCCATGTATCTGTAATATAGTAGATCGCATCTTAGCTTAGAATTAAAAGATAGAGTTTAACTCGTGCACGGTTAGGTGCACGCCCAATTAGAAAGTCCCTTGGACTATAAATATGTATCTAGGGTTATCGAAAAGGAGGACAATCACGTTCACAACAAACACAAATCAGGCGCATCGCCACTTCTTTCGAGGGTTTCTCCTGGGTAAGCATCATGCTGCCTAGATCGCATCTTGCAATCTAGGCAGCGCACGTTTATTCGTTGCCTTGTGTTGCTCGTGCTGAAGCGTTGTTGATGGCGAGTAATACTATTTATCATAGATGTTTTGGGGCTGGCAAGGATGCTTTTCTTATACATGCTTGCTTAGCTATGTTGCCCCACGATATCTAGCTGCCCTTACACTAAGGGCAGCACCTTGCTTGTTCGTTGTTTAGTAGATCTGATCCGTGATAGTTGCTCCTTGATTCTTCAAGGATTGGTTTAATATCTGTATGGTTAGGCCTTGCAAACGGGTTGAACGATCCGGTAGTGCGTTAGGTATGGTTTGTTAGTTCTAAGAGGGATGTTCCGGGAATTAACTTAATGTTGGTTTTTAGGTCTCTTTTAGGGTTAGTTTTCCATTATCTTTCGTGTCTATTAGGCTCAACTACGCGTAGGATGTTCCGATCATACGGTGAAAACCCTAAACTGTCGTAGATTGGTATAGCTTTATATTGATCAGCGGAGCCCCATGTCATCGTTAACCCGACGCAAGCCATGGGGCGATCGTCTCTTTGAGCCGATCACGGGGCCTGAGAGCCGATAGGGCTCGTATTTAATGTTTACGTGTATCGCCATGCAGAAACTAATCGAAGCAATTCAACACCTTCGACCGGTATAGTCAGTGTGGCACACCGCTGGACGTGTGCGGAACATTCGCGGGACGACGTCGAGGGACCGGGGGCCCCCTGCAGTCTTGGAAGCCTCCCGGCTCTTCGTGTTGCTTAACCACTGCTCGCCGGTGGGTTTTGGCAGGCAACAGGATGGGAATGACTGAGGGAATTAGCATGCAATTTGATCTTGCTAGGTTGCTGACAAAGGTCCAGGGATTAGAGGAGATCTCTATGCCTTTTTTGGAAGAAGAAATGGAGTTGGTAATTAAACAGATGCCTCCTGATAAGGCACCTGGGCCTGATGGTTTTACTGGACACTTTCTTAAAAAATGTTGGCCAGTAATTAAGCAGCAATTTTTTGATTTAGTGACAGAGTTTCATGAGGGTGCTCTCAATTTGCAGAATATTAATGGGTCTTATATCACTTTAGTTCCAAAAGTGTAGTCACCAGAGACAGTTAATGATTTTAGGCCCATATCCTTAACAAATGTTTGTATTAAGTTCTTGACAAAGTTGGTGGCCAATAGGTTTCAGCAGAAAATTATGCAATGCATTCATAAAAATCAATATGGTTTTATCAAGTCAAGAACAATACATGATTGTGTGGCATGGGCTTTTGAATATCTTTATCAATGTCATGTGTCAAAAAATCCCATAATTGTTCTTAAGCTTGATTTTGCAAAGGCTTTTGATACAATTGAGCATGAGGTCATCTTGCAAGTTATGAAGCATAAAGGCTTTGATGAGAAGACTATTGGTTGGGTTAAAAGCATTCTTTCTTCTGGTTCTTCATCTGTTCTGTTGAATGGGGTGCCTGGGAAGCAGTTTGTTTGTAAGAGGGGTGTGAGACAAGGAGACCCATTATCTCCAATATTGTATGTCTTGGGGTCTGATCTGCTGCAATCTGTGGTTAATGATATGTTACAGGAGGGAAGAATTTCATTGCCAATACAGAATAATGATCCAGATTTCCCAATTGTTCAGTATGCTGATGATACTTTATTGATCATGCCTGCTGATTTGCCTCAGATTTTGGCCTTGAAAGAAGTGCTTCATAGATTTACTTTATCTACTGGTTTAAAGATTAATTATCACAAATCCAATATGGTGCCTATAAATGTTCCAATGCATGTTTTGAAGGAGTTATCTGAGGCCTTTGGTTGTCAGATAGCATCTTTGCCTTTTACATATCTAGGTTTGCCTTTGGGAACAACAAAGCCAAAGATAAATGATCTTGCTCCTATTGTTACCAGATTGGAGAGAAGGTTGACTTCTATTTCTAGCTTTCTATCTCAAGGGGCAAGGTTGCAGCTGGTAGACTCTGCTCTGTCCTCCATGTCTACATTTTTCTTGTGCTCCTTGGAGCTTCCACCTGGTATCATTAAACAGCTAGACAGAATCTTGAGACAATGTTTATGGAGGGACAATATTGATACGCCTAAACAATCTCTGGCTGCTTGGGATATGTTGTGTAAGCCAAAGCATAGAGGAGGAGTGGGGATAGTAGATTTTCATAAGCATAATGAGGCCCTTCTGATGAAGCATCTTGATAAGTTTTATAATCATGCTGATGTGCCATGGGTAGGTCTAATTTGGCAAGCTTATTATGAAGATTATGTACCTCAGTCTGATAAGCTTTGTGGCTCTTTTTGGTGGAGGGATGTTTGTAAGTTATTGGGCAAGTACAGAGCTATTTCAACTGTTCTGCCTGGAAATGGTAATACCTTTCTTTTTTGGAGAGATTCTTGGTTGTTTGATGGTTCTGTGCAGCCTCTTGAGCAGAGATTTTCCAGATTGCATTCTTATGCTAAAGATCCAAATTTAACAGCCAAGCAGGTGTATGACTCTCCAACCTTTGCAGATCTATTCCACCTACCTTTATCTGTTCAGGCATATGAGGAGTTTCAAGTAGTGTCTGAGGTAATGAGAGTGTCCCCTCTGTCTGTGGCTCAAGATGTTTGGCAATATAAATGGGGAACATCTTTCACTGCTGCCAGATATTATCAGCATTTGTTCTCAGATATAATTTTTTATTCCAGTCTTTCAATGGATTTGGAAATCTTCTTGTATCATGAAACATAAGTTTTTTGCATGGCTGCTTCTCAATGATAGAATAAATACTAGAGATATGTTGAAGAGAAGGAATTGGAGAGTTACAGAGGATACACATTGTGTGTTGTGCCCAGGGAGACAGTATGAGCACATAATACATTTATTCTTTGAGTGTAACTTCAGTCAAAGGGTATGGAATTATTTGCAGATTGAATGGACTAGTGGTCAGGAGGTACAGATGATTTTTTCAGAGGCTAAACGAAGTTTTGGTAAACCTTTCTTCGTGGAGGTAGTTATTTTGGCTTGCTGGAATATATGGAAGCAAAGGAATGGTCAAATTTTTCAGGGGGAACGGCCTAGTTTCTTTGGATGGACAAGGGCTTTCATGCATGATATATCCTTGCTTGAGCATAGGATAAAGAAGAAATATCTCAAAACTCTTTTAGCCTGGATAGGCAGCTTGCAGTAATGTTTAAAGACTTGTTTTAGTTTGTACAGGTAGGGTTTTCCTTTTTTTCTTTTTTCTTTTTGCTCATGCTTGTACTTATGTTCTTTTGGTGGTAATAAATTGCTGTGGGGCTTTTTGCCTCACAGTCTTCTCCTTCAATTTTTTTTTAAAAAAATCTCAATATCCTTATACTCCCTCCGTCCTTAGTGAAATGTAGTTTCATATTATACCGATATTCTTTCTATTAAAGTTGGTCAAAGTATTAAAGTTTTTGACTTAGAACAAAAGTTAGAAATACACTTATTTGAGAACTGAGGGAGTAATCCCTTATGAAAGGAGTACAGAATAATAACAAATATGCATATCTGAGTATAGTGAATAATACAAAATTTAGCAGATATTGTTATTTTTGTGTAGTTTAGAATACAAAATATTTCAATGTGAAATTTTTGCACGCTTTTTCATATTATATCAGATTTTTTATTTTTTTTATGAAAATCTGAAATATGAAGTTTCAAAATTTCAAAATAAAAAGGCTTCTTGTTTTTCTTGAGGGAAGGCTTCTTTTTCGCAAAAAAATAAAAAAATAAAAAAGGCTTCTTGTAGCTCGGGAGCCATTTGTCAGTACTCAGAGCCTTTTGATCTTGCCTGCCCACTATACTTTGCCCGGCTAAAAAGGCTTTCTTAAAGAAACAAAAGAAGTGTACAAACAGCCCGTGAATGAACAGATACTGGTGTAATCTGGGCCGTAACATAACTTCTAGTGATACAGGCCGAAGTCACGGGATCTTCGATGGAAGAGTTCGTGCACGGCCCACAGAGCCAACTTGTAGCTGACTTCCCCTACAAAAAAATAAATACTGCAGCAGGTACAAGTTGGGGAACGGATCCAAACTGATGCAGTTCAGGCCCTACGGAAAATCGCATGAAAACTTAAGATTTGACGCGAGAATAATTTCACCAGCACTGGGAACTCATGACCTTATAACCTTACGAGGAAAGAAGACCTTCATGGAATGCACTGTTGGAAACAGACAGGATTGTTCAGTCAAACAGATGCTGAGTTGGAGACATCCCAACAGAAGATAAGATATCTCAGTGGCATTCCAGTAGTCATGCGCACTAATCATTCTCGGCTATGTTTCTTAGAGTTCGGATTCGGAAACCCTGGCATTGCTAGTCCTAGGATCCAATAGACAGCAACAGTTTTGCGCATATGCTCTTCCTGAATTTGCTTCAGATAATTTCGCTGTCAGCATTTAGCTGTGCATTGCGCTTACTTGCATACAGAGGATTCAAGGCCTGAAACGTCGTGGTCATCTTTTTTTTTTATGAAGGATGTTTTATTACTTTTGATAAGCAATTACATCCGGCCTCTGCACAACCAGGGTGCACACAGCCGTTTAAGAGTCTTTAGGACCAAAAATATGTCAAAACTTCCAGGGTGCACACGTCGTGGTCATCTGACTCATCGGCGCACAAAACTTCCAGGCAGGAAGACAAACGGCTGCGGTCACAACATTCCTGATGGCCCTCATTGCCACGCCTGCGCTCTATTCCGTGGATGTAAATTGTCCGAAGAAGATTTGACCTGGCAAATGATATTATGATAATCACTCTGGTGTTTCCAAGTTGCGTGCTATAAAACTTCCCCCTGTTCTTCAGAGTTCAGACTTACATGTATCCATTCTCGAAAAAAAGAGTCAATCAGATGTATCTGGCCTGGTGCTTCCAGAACAGGTGATCTCATGGATTTGTGTCACTTCCTTTGGAAAGAGGCAGTTGAGTCTGGATTTGCCTTGTTGCCGCAAGTCCCTGGTTTTTGCAGTTAAACTATGGTTATGATGGATAATTTTAAGTAAGGTCATTGTAATGGTACGTGATAGTGTGGGTGACCAATGTGAATTTGGCTCGAAACGAGTGTGCTAAGTATGCAGCATTAGTTAGGTCACTGATGGTAGCCGAGTGCTGCTTGGGCGTGGCAAACTCTACTGAATTAATCCTTCCTTTTTCAGTTACAGGAACAATCCTGGACGAGAGATTATGCAGTGACGTTGTTTTCGACCAAGTTGCAACTTGATCTACAGATTAAACTTAGGATGCTAGCCATGCTTATCCACGAGTGAGATCTGTCAATTGTGTCGGCTTGCCAATTTGTTCCTCGTGGCATTCTTTTAAGATATCTTTGTTTTGTTTCTTTTGTCTTGATTACCAAAATACATTCTTGCTCTCCATGTCATAGATGGAGAGATCAGTTAGAGCTTCTTTCTTTCTTCGTTGTCATGATGCAGCGTTTTAAGATGCGAGTATCCACTTTTAGGACCTAACATGGCTAGCTCAGCTAAACAGCATTGACAGTCCCAATTTATGTACACAGCTACAGTATTAACTGTGAACGCATGCAATTCAAGACCATTTGGCAGTTTTGCCGCCGCAAACACCAAATTAGCGGATTTACACACATGCATGGCGCAT